>PDGT01000029.1:1247362-1345741 GCA_003671415.1 Megathymus violae
GATAAGATTTAGTATAAATAAATAATCGTAAATGTTCTGACATTCACACTGCCGCATTAGGATGCTTTGTATTTTGGTCGCTTGTCCCTACACAAATGAGACTGCAAAAATGAAAACAAACATTTATTTCTCATATGTCTTATGCCAGCTCCGGCCAGGTGCGAACTCGCGTTACCTCACTCGGCAGTCAATACCAACGACTTGAGAGCATACATTTTACAAACGATTGCATGAGGTTGATCCCTGTTTAAATTTGAGTTGAATTTCCCTGGTATTTACAACCTGCTGAATATCAAACGAAGTTCTGATTTCAGTGTATGAAGATATCTTAGTGTCGTGTGTCGCGATATGGTACTTAAGGACGCAAAACGAACTAGACCTAAAGTTGACAAGGCTTATCTGTCATTAGTGTCTGCCATGTGTCAACTGTTACGAATTTCTCCAGGACAACATAGTCTCGCTGTGACCATGATGCATGTAATTGGGTCGGAATATCGGTAAAAAAAAAGTGAGCACCCGTTATAGTTAAAATGAGTTATGTGCACGATGATATAAGTTTAAAAACATAAACGCGTTTCGATTGTTGTGTCAAAGAGACAGTCATAAGCGGTTCTCCCTTACTTTGTGGCTGGCAACACTTAAATGTTGCTACATGATGGAAAAGATATCTGTAGATATTGAAAAAATTTACCATCACATAAACCGGCCGCACTTTTGACGTATTGACAAAAAAATTATTAAATATATTTGTATTATTTATATTAACACCTTTTCATTGACTTACCCCTTTCCACCAATTATATACGAACATCGGATTTTTATCCGGATATGTAAGCCACAGTTAGGTCACTTGACTCTTAAATAGTCAAAACCATTTTCTTTGCATCCAGTACATTCGGAAACAGCTGACAGATGGACAACTCAACGGGGTAAATTTTAAAAGGGTTTTATCATCGGACATAAGAAACCCTAAGACCGAGAATTTCATATACAAATAATGCGCATCGCGAGTTTGTTATTCGAATCCTTAAAAGCTTTCCACTCAAATACTTATTGGTTAAACAAAATCTGAAGCTGAACCGAATGTAAACAAACGCAAACGAAATACAATTTTAGTATTAATTAGCGCGGCCGTCTGTTGCACCGACGCGTAACGATGTTTCATGTTTCGTTTTGGAGAATATTCGCATGGTACGCGAAAATAAATGTAATGCTAAATAAGGACTGAAGTGATGTGTAGACTGATTGGCGCTTTTTGAGTTAAGAGTCGAGATTTTTATTTCTGTTTGGTAACTGGATATTTAACGATCATGCCTACCGAGAAATACAATGAATCTATACATATAAAATAGCATTTTAACCGATCGCTTTCTATACATGAAATATACATGAGAAAAACTATCATTAGGGGCCTTTATTAACGCAATAGAACCCAGAACAATAGTTGTCAGAATTTTTGTCTATTTGTTTCTTGGCGCTAATTTATGATTTAACATTGAGTAGAAGAAATGGCGAAAAAACTCCTCAGCACATCTTTTAAAACAACACATGATAATTACAATACAATACCTTTGTGTAACAATCCCATTTTCTTTGTTTAATTCAAGAAAATAGCACTCAATCCTGTTGGTATATTGTTAGAAATCCATGTCTGTATGAACGACCTTAAATGTACCAATATGTATCTTTTAACGTCAACATAAATCGCACAGAATCCCGCAATGCCCAATGTTAATTATTTGACTATTAATCTGTTCGGTGTAAATTCGAATTAAAATTTAGAAATGCTCTAAAGAGCACTTTGAGGTGAAGACGATTTTTAGTGGAAAGTTAGTTTGTACTGCACACAACTTATATGTATACTATCTTTAAGAACGGCCGTATGTTCATGAATCCATATCATTGTACATAAGCAATGCTAACATACTAATAAACTGCTGTTAGCTCGGCGACTGGTGTACGAATACATCGATCGTTAGCGATCCAATTGAATAGCGTAATTACTCTATGGTAATTCTTGAATCAACAGATTTAAATCACTGCTGTCTTTACGGTGATTGTTATAAATAATATAAGAAATATTATACATTATATGTAAATTACGCTCATTTCGTGGTTTAAGTACAACATTTATTATTTATTTATTATGGTAATAACAATTTATTTTGGTTAAATGAAACATAAAATATGTATATTTTAACCACAACAAATGGTTATTACCATAACAAATTACCATTTATCTCAACTAACAGATATAATAGTAGATCCAATTTAAAGGTCTCACCGTAGAACTGGTAGTGATTCGAATCAATCAGATTCGATAATTAGCGTGCTGCTTGGGGAAATAAATTATCTGTCAATGATAATAAATAATTTTACAACAACTTTTAAAAGTTTCTTTTAATCTTTGTTCAATGCACTGTAAGCTGATATTGTTGTACATCACGTAACATTAAATAATTATTGTATTGAGACCGACATGTCAGCATCACGAAGACGCTGTGATACCTTGATACAATATGTTCAATAATCCACATAAATTTTGTTCTTACATCCTTCGAAATTCCCGGGAGTATCTTTATACAATATACGGAGCGTTTCTTATAGATCATTATAGCTTGATAACTTGACTGCTTGAGGTCATATTTGCTTTATCGAAAACACAATATAGTATATATTTATATAGCTTGAAGATGGCGCTGTGATAAAGTTATTATAAATTCTTTGTTCAGGGACTTGTAATGATCTATATTAAACCAACCGTTAGCTCAATTATTACTCTGCGGAGCGCGAGGTCCCAAGTTCGATTTCCAGCCGAAACACGTATTTATGTGACAGGTAAATGTTTATTTCGCCGCCAATACGCTCTAGAGCAGCGGAGTGGAATGTGCTCTAGACCTCTTGAGTTAGGTGGAGAGTCTAATGCCCTTCGGTCCGTCAATCCAACCCACTTGAAGTCCAGTTTCGTCGGGGACATCGACATTTATGATATCTCATTTGTGTACTTCCATGTTACCCACAATATAGTTATTATATTATTTATTTATTTATACTGAAATATAGTGCATCAAAAGTTTACCCGGATACCCATTAAGCACCATAAAGTAACTATGCGGCATTAACTTTAATATATCTTTTAAGTAACTATACTATAAATAAAGAATGCCCATGCTGGGAGTTCATTAGATTCAAGTACCAAATATGGTACATAATTACAACGATCGGTACAAAAACTATATCATTAAATCGTAATAAAGACTTTTTTAAACAAACTTTCTCAATAAAAGTCAATAAATGAATAAAAAAACAACACAGATCTATGTGCATTTAAACAAGCTTATTACTGGATGAACCCGTTCGTTTTTAATTTACTGATTTTAAAATTAAGTATCATTAAATGTGAGGTTTATTATGTTAATAATGATATATAAAAATACTTAAAAACGCTTAACATACTGACACCTATATGCTTTTCTAGTCGTAGCGTGACAACACACACAATATGAGAATATTATGTTTATGTGTGTAGAAGGACTAGTATTGACATAAATAAGACATTACAAAGAACCAAGATCTGGGAACAAATATTTATTTGTCACACCGAAAAGCAAACTCGGAACTTTTAGCTCGACTACTGGTTCACTGCCAATCATGTGAGGTATATCACTTTGCCGTAATTGAAGGCGACATATACTTGTCCGTCTAGAAATGACACATAACACTTAGATACAAAGTGTGCACATAATTGCAATATATGCAACCTCTTTGACATATTACAATAGTCTATGTGTGATATATAAAAAGAAAATTGTGGGCTGTCATCTTAAAGTACTGAAAGAATAGAGTTGTTTTGCTGTATTTATTTCGTTTTATTACAACATCTTTCACAAATACATGATATTTTGGCGACGATTAACTTCACGCGTGTTGTGAATATCTTATTAATTATTTTAGTGGAAGTGCGTAAAATGTTTGCAAATACAACCATGATGTTCAGTGGCAGCCTCGCCTTTGACCATCGCTCACAAGAATGGGGTATTTTTCGAAGTCTTTTTATCCAGTACTGTACGGCGAATGACATTAATAGCAACACCGATAAGTCTGGAGTGAAGCGACGGGCGTTACTTCTGACCGCGATGGTGGAGGAAACATATCGCGTAACTAAGGATTTGGTGTTTCCGGAGGATCTTGATAACATGGAATATGAGACGTTGTTACAGAAATTGTCCAATCATTTTCAGTCCAAGAGAAGTACTTTTGCTGAAAGATTTATCTTCTATAAAGCTGAACAACGCCCAGGAGAAGATCTAGCTAAATGGGCTGCGCGAGTCCGTAGTTTGGCGCAATTTTGGGATCTCAAATCGGAATTAGAGACAGCCCTGCGTGATCGGTTTGTTTTAGGGTTGGAGAATGCAAAGGGAAAAGAGAAATTGTTTGCAGAAGACATCGAGACATTACCTTTTTCAAAGCCTTTGGAGTTGGCGCAAGGTGTGCATTGCGCTCGAATGGCACTACAATCGACGCAGAATAGCGCCGTGGTACCTGTAGAGCCGTCAGCGCAGCCCGTCTATGCGATACGGGCCGCAACGAATAACAGCGCTGCTGGTGTCATCACGAATAATAAAGTGAATGCATCACGAATAGCAAGATGTTGCGATGTAGGGGTCGACCTAACATCAACTGAGCAGGCGAAAATCCTGTAGTTAAATGAATAGAAAATAAAAAATTATTTAAATTTGAAGCAATAACTTTTGGATTACTATTATTGGCCAAAATGGCTTTCAAACCAGTTTTTACTGTTTTGCATGTATTTTCCGCCTGTCTATTCGAAGCCAGATGATACGGCGCTATTGTTAAATGTTTTATTCCATTTAAAAGACAACAAATTCAAATGCTTCTGACGTAAAATTCGAGGCATTGTCGCTTACTAAAGTATGCATTAAGCCGAATTTGGAAAATAATTCGCAGCTGACTAATAACTGCTTCGCTATCAGTTTTCATCATCAGAAAACATTCAACCCATTTAGAATAAGCATCAATTACGATTAAATAATGCCTACCGCTCAATAAAAACATATCTACATGGATGCGTTCCCACACTTTTTTAGGGAAAGGCCATGGTGCGAGAGGTGCATGTGATGGATTACTCCGCATTGTATTACAAATGCTACATGAGCCAATTTTCTCTTCTATGTCCCTATCTATGTTAGGCCACCACATACGAGATCTCGCTTTTGAGTTACATTTCACTATTCCAAAATGAGAACTATGTAATTCATTCAAAAGAGTCTCTCTAAATATTGAAGGAATAATAACTTTATGACCGCGTAAAATGCAACCGTTTTCTACTGCAAGTTCACGACGGCAAACACAATATGGTTTTAAAATATTATCGTTGATTTTTGCAGGCCAACTCTTATAAACAACCTACATTTTAAACTCACATATTGTAATAGTGCCTATAACATAATACGTTTAGAGAAGTTATAAACAAGATTTTATTTAATTTAATTTTTTTCACCATCAAAAACCATTAAACCAAAAAGTTACCATTAGAGCAACTAAGGCAACCTTTATGTTAAAAATAATTGATCCCGAGAACACATTATTAATGGAATTTCTTGCTATCAGGAGATAAATATTTTATAGATGGACTCTTCGAAATAGGAATCCGAAGACTCTTCCGGGGAGGATTGGAGGATTGTGTGTATAGGGATTTCAACCTACTAAAATCCCCTTGCTTGCCATTCGGCGCATTAGTAATCAGAACCCACCGAAACAATACCTCCCCTATCATCAGTGACCTCAACTATATGACTCAAACCTGAAAACCTCAAACCTCATTTCACAGTCCGACTTGCTATCAACTGCCCTACAGGGTCATCTTCACACTGTCGCTTCCAGTAAAGTATAAAAATATTACATTCATGTAATGAAAAAGGAAGAAGTCAGCGAGAAATAATAATTTCTGACGCAGGCCATTCCGCGCAGGCATGCCGGTCACGTATTTCAGACAATGAAGATTTTTTACAGGCCCCAGAGAATTCGGATCCTCTCGATTTTGCCACCTATCTTCGGATGTAAACATTTCTTTGGGAGTTCATTTATGGTTATGTATTTTGAAGGCGCTAAAAGGTACCACGAGTAATCAATTTTTGGTAGAAATAATGAGATTTTAAGAGAGAAAAGATTGCTACGGAACAAAATTGGACGTTAGAGCATTAACAGAACGTTTTTCTTCTATCAATTCTATGGTTTGTGGTTTAAGATTTAATTTTTTCGAACATTTTCACCGGGAGTGAGAAAATACAGGGTTATAGTACAGAGAAGAAAGCAATTTTCAGTGTTGTTAATAAAGCTTACCTTTAATAACAAAAATCTAGAGATGCTACAAAATTGGAGAGATAAATAGTATTCTCAGTATTACATAATTTTAGAACTACTCATACCTACTTATAAAAGTTGTACTAAAATTGTTGTTAGCAAATATCTCGTACTCCCATTACATTTTAAAAAGGACTTATTACTGTATTTAATAACTACGTAAGTAAACTTTTATTGAAAGTTGAAAGTCTTTCTAAAATTACTGTTTTTTTTTTCACTGCAGATAAAAAAGAACACTAAAATTACTCCATTATACTATCAATAATTACCATTGTAGATTCCGCCGAGACAATTGGTTGATTAATATATTAAATAGAATAAAATGTACCATAAAAGATTATTCCATAACTTTTTATTAAAGTTCAATTGACCAATAAAATAGTCTTATCGCGAAATCAGTATTGACCAGAGATGCACGGATCATAAAGTGTTTTGTAACTTTTTAGACTGTCCGAAATAGGCGCCAAAATCACATAATATTTCCACAGTCTATATATATATATATATAACATACTTAAAATAGATACCACGTAAATCAAGAGTCTATAAAAAGCCTGTATGTGGTTTAATAAATATTATACTAAGTTGATAATGTCCTCATTTTACTGCACATATTTTTTTTAAATTGAAAACAAAGAAACATGGAATAAAAATCTTTCATCTAGGAAGTAAAAAATTGCAATAAAGAGATCTCGGTAAACGGTCAAAATACAATCAATTTTTACATACAGTGTGTACTTAAGAAATAGGAAATAGCTACCTTCCTGTACACTATTTTGTTACTACAGAAAAAAATATCAAGCGCTTCAAGAATATCAAGAAAAAATATCATTTCACGAAATAAGTTTTTTGATAGCGTCTATAAGACTATAATGTGTAATACATTTATTTATAACATAGGCCCCTCCAAGAAACGTCAGTAACCTAGGTCTTCGGTTCTTCTTTTCCATTCATGTGTATATATATTCATATATACATATGAATATATATATATATATTGTGTAATGGTAAAATTTTTATAACTGCTTTCTCTACCATAGATCATAATTCAAATGAATTCATAATTAAACTAAACATTCGTATGAAATAACAATATTTCAAATTTCAAAAATGAGCAACAGTCGGGATGTTTACGAGTTGTGATGACGACGATTTATAATTTCCGGGTAAAAATCCATATTATAGGTTTTATTTTAAGATTATTGCGTTCACACAGACCTACAGAAATTGTATAGTGATAATATATTTTTGATATCGCTATCTAAAAACCTACATTAATTAATTAAGTACGAGTTAGGTATTAGGAAAGATAAATATGTAGTTTAAAAGCTTCAATCGTATTTAATTCAAAAAGGATTTTATGGGCTTAGCAAGTATTCCTGCAAGTCGAGAACACTAAGTATTTTGAATAATTAATTAACTTAAAATATTCGGTTAAACAGATACAACAACTTTAAGATTCTAAATTTAATCGGATTTGATATACTTTCCTGAATTTTTGGATATGGTAACATTGATGTAGAAATGGATGCTGTTTCGATCTACCAGACTACTTTAGCTTGGGTGGAGTGATAGAGATGTCAAGAGGCATGTGCAGTGCGCCTTGCATAAAATCGAAATATGTGGATTTAAAAATATATAAAATAAAATAAATTAGGTGATTGGACATATGCGACGAATAGCGACCGAAAGTGATTGAAAGTGCAGGAGGAGTGTGCAGTTGAAATGAAATTTTATTTTAATTGATGAATAAATAAACAAGTGTGAAAACATTGAGGATAATAATTATTGAATAAATTAGTGAAACTCTTTATCTATTTACTAATAATAAAATTGTGACGGGACCAAATTTGTACATGGATTTTTTTTTAGAAATTTTAGTGTAGATACACTTCGTATCGATATAGTGACTTAATATGTACATATATTTTAATTTTTATGTTTGTAAACAAAAAAAAAATACAGGGGAAGTTTTTTTTCCCGCGAAGAAATTTATTTATAAAATTATTATAATTTATAAAATATTCATGAAAATATGTCAAATAAGTTCAGTGGTTTTATTTAATGTTATACGGGTTGAGAGAGCCAGACAAAAATTAAAACTATTATTATTATATTATTATTATATTATATATTATAATTATACTTTAAGAAAAATATTAAAAGACTTCAATTTGAAGAAGGTGATTTTTTTGGTTGCATTTCTTACTTTAAACCTTAGGTAGGTATTTCTTCTACAAATTTAAGTGGGACCAAACGGGAAGTATACCCTTTTATAATCGCAAAAAGATTTTTCCGAGTCGGTTAATAAATGACGGTGTTCCGAGGTAACAAAGCTAAAAAAAAAATGCAAACGAATTGAGAACCTCCTAATCTTTTCAAGTTGATTTAAACATATTATATTATTATGCCTCTATATCCCTAACAGAGTCACCTCCACTACATCTCATACCAAAAAATATTCCTTGAACGCAATCGTCCCTGTTGTAATATTTTTATTCGTAAAGATTAAAGACAGCATAATTGTTTGGATGCGAAAACAAAATATATATAATTTAATAAATTCCAAAAATACCAAATAGTTAATATATTCACCGATTTTTAGTCACCAACATCAATCTACATCGCGCCTCTAAATTCCAGTAAACAAATTGAATTTAGACTCCTATGTTAAAAAAAAAAAAACTCAATGTTCCAATTTCAAGAACAGTCAGGATTGTCAAAACAATGTTGTTAACATACGCGCACTTTGTGAAACGTGGACGGTGAAAACGCATCGCGACAGCTGCGTTCGCGACGTGCGACGGAAATATGCACTAGGGATGCGTGACTTACATGAATTTTATCGATGAAGATGTTTTAAAATGTGCCTAAGGGTCAATTTTGAAAATTTTTACATAATACTCAACATGCAAGCAAACCAACAGTTTGGTAATGGACACCGCCGTCCATGAATCCGTTTTGCATTAATGACGTCATCGCCACCTTTCTGGCTGTCAACTGGATATCCAAATTTACATATATGGATATGTGAAATATTGAAAGAAGTTGAAAAATATTTATATTAAAATATTATGTGGTTGCTTTTAAATTAGCTATGTGGTCTGTGTTTGTCGACTGCCTTCGGAATCGTTAAAATATTTAAAACGTATAATCCTTATTCCTTTTATGCGTACGAAAACTATACAATTTTGCTAATATTTAATACAAAATGCTAATAAACCACCATTTATTATTATTAGTTATATCAGCTTCAGCTATTAAAATTCGTCTAAAATATATCGATGTATTGTGAAATTAAATTGCCTCTCTACAACGTGAAGGGCCAGTAAGTTACAGACCTAGAGATTATGGCATGCTCATAATCATAACTCAATTAAATCTTTTATATTTATGGCAATCATTAAATCATCATATTGCAGCATTAACTAGTACTGCTTAGCGAACGTGACTTGTTCATTTTGCTTCGTGAATGATCGGATTATGGATGCAATATGATTCAATACTTCTAAATATGTCTAACTTGCTGAAAAGTCTAGGCTATTATTATTTTTATTATTTTACATGCCAGGGTCACTCAACCTTCGTAACGAGCGATTTGTCACCTAGTCAATATCTGGTCGGAGCTGCCATTCAAGTGAACGATACTCGTAAGTGTTGCATATGCATTTATTTGATATACATTGTCTCGTGTACAGTTAATTTTTAATATTTGAATAATTCTGTTGCGTCTACATATCGCCTTCAAAAGGTTCAGGGTTCTTTTATGGGGCTTGGAGTTCGTTTTTACAACAAGGTTCCAAAGTTGATACGTGAGTTACCCATTTCAACTTTTTAGCTACACGTTAAATCACAGCGTATAGGTAAAGAATATTATGGTATAGATATAGATGAATATGTTAATGACAAGAATGCCTGGAAATATTAGTGTCTAAACCGATTCTGCGCAACTTTAAACTTACTTTGTAGTAGTCATGTGTTGTTTGAAAAGATGCGTTGAGGAGTTCCTTTTGCCTTTTCTTCTCTTTAATGTTAAAGCACTTTTCGAAACGGTAGTAGAAGGAAAAAATGACGTGCATAAGCGTATTTATAGAATACCTAAATAATTGAATGAATTTGAATTTGAATTTGACAAGGTAGTTTTTAACTGGACAGTAGATGGAGGGGGTAATTGTGGAGCGGGGAGTTCCATGATGAACAGAGTCAGTTTTGTCATGGACATGGTAAGGATCGTACGTGTGCTTAGGAATGTAGCTGTATCCAGGTGTACATATGAGTGATAGTTCCCTGTGTCCATTAAAATGTATAACTAAGGAAAACTGGATATAATATTCGAGTCTGGTCTGCATATATGTAGGTGGTATTTTGTGGAAGTTCATGAATCCACTTCCACACTAGAATTCACTGCATGGCATTGACGTAGACAAATATGAAATGACAAAGACCCTTGATCCCAAATCAAACATTTATCCGTCACATAAATGTTTGCCCTGGCGGGGAATTGAACCTAAGTATACTCCCTCAGCACGTTTACCGGCAACTGAACTATTGGGTTTTCATAGCGAAAGGGAGGAAAGTTGTTGAAGGAAAATAAAATAAATAATAAAATAAAAATAAATTAAGGCGTAAAGTGTAATATTTTTGCACGTGAAAACGATTGCTATTTACACTTTTATAAACGCTCATAATAAAATTCATTTAACTGAATCATTATTTATAATGAACTGATTTGGTACACGAGTAATTGATTTAACACCGATCAACATTTTGCAAGTTGGTATTACTGCAACAAAACGCTGATGAAATGATTGCCATCAATAATGTTACTATTATTATGATTTTAATTGCCCCATTACTTTCATGAGTATTTAAGTTATAAGTTCTCCAATACAGACTACCGTGTGCCAATGAAAATGAGCTGGCAACATTGCGCAATTATCCATTTGTATGTAATTACAAGCAGCGTGCCGATTCGACCGCAACACGTTGACGTCGATATAATTTCCCAACACTATACACCATACAACTATAATGCCGGCGGAAGTGTTATGGGGATTTCCCGAGTGATGTAATTGTGATGTAGTCCGCGACTAACCTCAGTATGCCCTATGTTAGTCTCGCAATCGGCTGTGATTAATTAGACTACTTATTATTTATGTAATTACTTGTGTAATTATATGCATTAATTACTTGTGTAATTAACTACACAAAAAAATACATGTGTGATTACGTGTATAATTACATATATAATTATTGAAATCCTATAACTAGGGATTATAAATGGCGGACTTTATGCCTAATAGCGTTATCTATCATTTAACCCCTAAAAATATTTCAGTTATGTAAATAATTTTTATAATATTTATTATTATTAATAAAATGTTCACATACTCCATGTAGTGTAGCATGGACACACTCTAATCCAGACACCACAAACATTCACGACTCCAGAACATATTTCTCTATATATTTCTCTATATACATATTTCTGCGCCGGCCGAAAATCGAACCCGAGATCGAAAAGGCCCTACCAACTGGGCTACGAGGTCGCCAAATATATGTAATGTACCTACATAAATCTTATATATTAGCAAAACAGCAGGCATAAAATATAAATCCTAATAAAAAAAATTGAAAATTGAAAATATATAATTATGGTATTCTTTTTGAATTTACACTACATACTAAGTACTGCTCTTTCTAAGGTTTCCATTTGATCTACTGGAAGAGACTTGGATTTGAAATAAGTAGCATCATTGTACTAATCTATATAGTTTCAAGTTTCTCTGTATATGTATGCATGTACATGAGCTGCTAAAGGAATAAGTAAATTACTTCGTCCGATACTCGCCGTACTCGCCGCTCGGTTTTCAGTTCGAAGGATAATTCTCCGTGTTACGCGCATCTGATTAACGATTGCGTTGAATAGCAGTGACTTTTGAAATTCGAACGCGGTTTGCACTTGTTTTCTGTACGTGTAGGTTAAAATAAAATAGAGGTAACCGACGGGGGTTCCCTGTCGCGGTTGGCGTTACAATTATATGGCTTTATAGTTATACAGTTTGAGACGACACACAAGAATTTTAATTATTAAGAGAATTATACAATACATTAAAACTTCATGTGTTACAAACAAATGACAACCGATTAAAAAGCAAAATGACCTAACCTATAAATTATAGAAAGCCATGTCTATATTAAGGATACACACAATCACACAGAAAAAGCAAATGAAACCACGCAAGAAGAAATATGAATATTTCATTTTTTATGTCAACTATAAAACACTACTGAGCTACTGTATCATATTATTGCTTATCATTTGCGCAACCACATGTTATTTTTTATATACTTCATAAAAACGGTTCTACACGTTTATGAGCTATAGAAGGACATACAGACAGACAGACAAAAATTTTCAAAATGACAGAATTTGGTCAGTGAGTCTTAAACGAAGATTTATCACAAAACATGATTATAAAATACAGTGTACAGACAGAGCTTAGACATTTATATAGTAGTATAGATTAAAAGTAACGTACATCGGAGAACTATTCTTATATCACATAATTTGACTTTTCTTTGAACTGGCCGATTCGCAACTAACGGAGCAAAATGGTTGTCCGATTTAAACTTAAAGATTTTTTTATGTTAATAGCCGACAAACGAGCAGACGAGCCACCTGATTGTAAGTCGCCACCGTCGTTCACGGACATCAGCAACACCAAAGGTATCACTGGTGCGTTGTCGGCTAGGAAATGAGAAGACAGAAGAACTGGCTCTCACTGGCTGGTTATTTGCCTCACATAAGTATCATCCATATGCGTATAAATGTCAATAAACTTTGCTATTTATTCTAATGTTATAAAGAGAGAGAGTGGGAATTTTGTAAGTTTTTGTATATGCGGATTCTCAGGAACTGGGGCATTTATTTGAATTTATTTTTACCATTTGAAAGGTATGTTATTCCGAATGGACATAGGTTACCTACCTATAATACAATTATAAGTGATCGCTTTCTGAACATGAACGATAATATATGAGAAATGCTATTAATAAAGGCCATTAACGAAATACAACCCGAATAGATGTTAGAATTTTTGTCTGTTTTTCTGTACGTTTTTTCGCGCTGATCTCAGAAACGGCTTAATCGATTTCGTTATGGTTTTCACTAATGTATTGCAGTAAACGTCACTTAACATTTAATACTGGTTTAATTGCAATCTGTCCATAAATAAATTAAGTATATATTAGTTCTTTGAAGGAGAACAACCCAATCCTAAAACAATGTAGGTGCTACTTATAAGTGTAAATCGAAGTTTTTCAGAAGTGAAGCAAGGCCCGTTCGCTAGTAATGAATATATTATTACTTTTTCAACCCGAACGACGTCGGGGTGGCTCGCCAGTAATATTATTAAAAGAAAGTGAAATTTTTATGATTTTAAGTGCATACGGAGGGTAATCTTCGGAACCACATCATCTAACTGAAAAAATATTTTACCATTTGTAAGGTACATTATTTCAGACGGACCTGAACATCGTGTACATTGTATACAATTATTCAACCCGAACAAGTCGGAGTTGTTGGCTATGGGATTTCAATAAAATACTTTTCATTTCACTGTTGTTTTTAACATTATATTTCTGACGGTGTACAAATCGAAGCGAAGCGAGGCAGGGTTGCCAATTCGTAATAATAAATTTAATTTGAATGATATAGTTAAATTGCAAGCCAATATATGAATTAATTGAACTTTGCCATTATTTCATTACAATTAAATCTCCAAAAGAGGAACTGATGCCATTGATTAATTTATATCTGTCCACTAAAACCACGTTTTGTGGTTTTGTGGCGACGGCGTGGTCCACTGAATTTAATTTTTATATCCACAGAATTTTAACATTAACCAGCATTAATGAAGAAATTTTTTACCCGTTAATTAAAATGGTAATCATTTTACTGAATATATTTAATATTTGATCGAATCTAATCGATTCCTTAGTCCTTATTCAAAATCAATTTAGATGCAAACTGACAACGGTTGAAATAAATGGCTTTTAGATTGGAGACGTTTAACTGAACTTAGCGTGGAACGTCCTTCTGCTACGTGGTACGACGGTCTGAGCAGAGCGAAGGGAATTGACTGGATGCGAGCCAAAGATCGGGCTCAATATTGCGCCTTGGGAGAACCTACGTTCAGCTATCGACTGACGATGCATGATGATGATGAGACATACATTTCAATTTGTAGTATGTTGGCTTGTTCGGCATACATGAGTGAAATGTTTGTGGAAGAATAGACGATGTGGTCCGGTACTCTCAATATAAAAAATCAAGGGTCAACAACTGCATTTCACAATTAAATATTATTATGCTGGTAATTTAGTGTAACCACAGGATCATTGTGGTATTTTAAACGATCATTTATTTTTGGAAACATGGTCTATTATTTTTTATGTAAGCACATAGCTTATTTCTAGCATTTCAAATTTGAATTTTTTTTTAATGTTGATTTGATTGATTGAGTTGATTGAAAATTTATTGTGATTAGTAATTTCAGTTATTTTAAATATTGAAATAATAAAGGGGCAAACAGTGGATTCACAAAATACGAAAACATTCTACATGGTGTGAAATCTGCCCACTCACAATTAACCTGAAATGGAGTGTGGCCCTTCTTATTCTGACAGTAGATTTGAATACAACAGTATGATAACGAAAATATATCCTTAATTCGAAAGAATTGAAGCTTATTCGAAGTAGTTTTTGTGTTAATAGACAAACGAGTAAACGGTAAATGATGATGGCAACGGGTCTAAAAATATCTGGAATACTGTGACCGAAACACGTTATAAAATTTTAAAATTTGATGACTGATTTTTGAAGAGTAGTGACTGTTCAGGCAAACTACTCTAGCACTGTCTACGATGATCATTAAGATTAAACTGGCGGTACGGAGCCCAGCTCCAAGAAGACCAGCCGCAGGTCTCTTGCAATGTTCAGCAAAATGCAACTCGAGCTGTGAAGATTAGTTTGACCTCCAGCAAGCACGAAGCCCTTTGCACCCCAATATAGCATGCATATTAAATACATATCACAATTAAGTTCGTTATCTTGAATACTAAATGTACACAATGAATAGATTATGTTGAACCAAATTACACATTATTGAATAACCGATCGACAGGAGATTAGAGCCGAATAATGGTGCCAGTAATTCGATAATGGCGGCCATATTACTGGTGTGTGAGTTATTACTGTTTACTTGAATAGTACAAGGTTTATAGACAAGGACTCCTACCTATGTATTAAAGTAAATTGCTAGTAAAGTATTGCGGATTGGGAAACAATGGGAGACTGATTCTTGGATGTCGCATTAGATATACCCTGCCAGTAAGATTGGCCGCATGGCGTACGGAAAGTCTACTCACACGGACTGATATCTCATGGTATAAACATTTAATATTGGTTATCAAAGTAATGACAAACCGAATACCGGAAACGAATATTCGATATTTGTGAAGCAGATCATTTGATGCGAGAGCTGGATTACATTAATAACGTAGAAAGGCCGTTACAACTTTTTTTTTGGATGACAGATTTTGTTAAACTATTCTAGTGAAATGACTTCTTGATATTGATTGATTGATATAAATAACACTCACTCACACTAGGAGTCCCAGTGTTGCGGGCAGCATGGACGTACATAAATATGACATCACAAACACCCATGACCCGAAAATATATCACATTAAGTTGCATTCAAGGAATAAAACCGGGATCTTCGCTCGGTACGCCGGGTCACTACCAAATAGCCTATGGGGTCATCTAAACGTATTTAAGCGTAAGTCTGTATATTAATTTTTTTTGTGTAACCCGTTCGGCCAGTACACCAGAGCGGTGTCAGTTGAAAAGTTTCTACTGTGTGTTAATATTATGAGTGATCACAATAAATTTAAAAACTACGTAGGTGTGTAAGGCGTGTGCTCTGTTTAATACCAGTCTACTACTCTGAAACTACTGATATCCATAGACATAATCAGTTTCTTGGAATTCTGGGTGTAATTCTCTATCCATCATTTAACCCAAGCCATGACTAACGGTCCCTTCTGTTGGCGGTCGTTGGTCTCCACCACCATGTTTGCAGGGTGCTTTGATCGCTTAACTAGCTGCCGCTCTCCTTCTATAATCGACCATGAAATGTTTCATAAGTATTTCGGTCGCGACGTCAGAGAGCCAGTGATAATGCGCAACACCCGCTTCGTTTTCGGTCAGCAATGCGTCGGTGATGCCTTTGGTGTTACTGATGTTCATGGACGACGGTGAATACTTACGATCAGGTGGCCCGACTGCTCGTTTGTGGACTAGTTACATAAAAAAAACAGCTGGGCTTTGTTCCAGTTTAATTTCGACGGTGCATTCGTACATAGTGGTGAGATTCCTCGTCTGGCAACGGAGTCAGTCTCTTAGAATCGATCGCGATATATTTTTATCTAGTCGGAGGGTCATTTAAAAAGTGGGTACCCACTTCCTTTCTGATTAACGACGAATGAATGTGATGCGTTTGGTGTTACAGACAATCTATAGTCGGGATATAATGGCGGGATTTTAGAATTCCGTACAAATATACCCACACTAGCAAAAACCTGTAGACTTTGTTCCCTCTGTTTATATTTGTTTACTTATGTGTATACAAAACAAGATACATAGTCTTAATGTAATCTAGAATCTACAATTTGTTAGAGGAGATTCCATTTTCAAGTGCCTTTTTTAATGTTAAAAGCCGACAAACAAGAAGAATACCAACAGTATCTCTGATGCATTCTTGGCCAGGAAATGAGAAGAAAGTAAGAAAGAAAGTACAACCAGTATTTTCTTTCTTACCTTTCTCAAGTCCCCAACCAGAATACGATAAGTCGTTTGGCGGCTGATTCAAGCAGGAGGGTGGTAGCTAGCCAGGCAGGCTTCACGGAAAGATAACAATACCAGTAATAACATTAATGACTTAATAGTAATACCGATAATATTATTCTGTCGCCTCTTACAACACCCTGTTCTGCCAGCATGGGATTTGGGGAGTATTCCAGGCCGTCCCTATACGCCAAACATAAACAAAGGTAGAATAGAAGAACAATTTATGAAGTTTACGGTAGAGTACACTATCCTGCATGAGTCCATTTCACACTGCATCGTTTGATAAAACATTGTTATTACAGAAATTACCAATGTACCTACATATCAGACGCAAACGTGGGATTAATGTCACGAGCATAAAAACATAATATAATGATTTTGTTATCTTTACTTTCGTTACATCAATTTCAAAGACCACCGTTGTAACCTTAACACACCTGGCCATTAATTCTGAACGCTGCCATGAAACTGCTAAAAATAAAATTTCAAAGGGCCACGAGCGCTGATACGCCACTTGCGCTCACAAAGACGATGTGACAAACATCGTAAACGGTTACGACTAAAATTAAATCGTGAAATCTTCAATCAAGGGGTGACGGAGACTATTCTTGGATTCATGCGATATGTTACAATAATGGTCTCATATGTTTTCGAATGTGCTCATAGTCTTACATGTATCCCTTGTATCACTCGATGACGGCCGGTACAATTAAAAAAATTCGATCACGCTTCCCTGTTGGTTGGGCGGTCGCTACGTAAGAATTCGTTTTTATCTAAATATATTTTTAGTTAGTCTTGATTGGTATGTATAGATTTAAATGGTCGACCAGATTTCATTGTTTAACAATAATGTTTCGGTGGTCTTATAAGATCCTGAAATTAACTGTCAAAAGTATCCAAAACCATTGATGATCGTTCGCCCTTCTTGGGTTGGTTTAATATAGATCGAATTGGATTTAATAATCCTTCTAGAAGAATGTTACTACTCTGCACCTCGATTGTCGTGTTAGTTACAAGTACATTTGAAGTCAAGAGTATAATTCTAACGTTGTAGCTGTTTCAGCTGTCATCTCGGAAGTAGCACCGCTCTGTACCTGAATTTAAATGGTCGGTTGCAGATTCCCACGGGCTGAATCTCAACTGGCTGGACAATATGCCTCCAATTTCCACATTCGTAGCACTGGGGAGATCACTAACGAATTGCCATGAAAAATGTAGTGTAACACTAAATGAACTGGTCTTCAACTTTACATTTAAAACTTGTTGAAAACATTTCAAGGTTGAATTTACTATGGTCATTGGACGATTGGTCAACAGAACACATCATACAAAAGGGAAGTTGTTGTGAAATTAAGGAAGGGTAGGCCCCATTAAATGCCAGGAAATTGTACGCACCGTGATATAATTTAAATTCTGTACAAATCTTGTCTCAATATTTTACGTTAACAAAACTGCAAGAGAAATAAATCAGCTGTTTACAAGAAAGTGGTTAGTGTCTCTTGGCAGCAGCTCCGTGCCTCTCGACGCTGTGAGTAGACTCGATTTGCGACCATTATTCACCAGTATCGAATCGACTTACGTATTCCTTTAGCTTTATTTTTTCCTTGTCTCTTTTGTGTCCTTGTGAGAGATTGTTAGTGAGTTTATTGATGCAAAAAGCATTTATGTACTTTGATTATGTATTTATTGGATTTGTTTCGCTCGTGTATTGAGTACTATGGTAATAGAAATTATAAAAATCGATTCCTTTGATTAGTTCTGTACAGATTTAATAAGCTATAATATTTCTTTAATATTCCTAAATTCAATATAAGTATATTTCTCATAATTGATGAATGCTACATTATTAATTTCACCCTGTAGTCGTATCTTAATTCCAGTAGGGAATCTAAAAGTGTCTGGTCTTGTTTTTATCTGATGGTTAGTATCGTCTCCATCTATAAATCAACCTAATACGTGGAAGCCTTCCATCTCTGTAGCATGATATTTAAGCTCTACAAGCAAAGTATTTAATGTTACTTCTACATCGTATACGTACGGAATCATGTTGTGAGTACTAGAGTACTGGAGAAAGATGCCAGATTCTCGTATGTGTCTTGTTAGCAATTATAAATATATGGACTAACATTTCTTTAGGATTCGATGGATAGTAATAATTAAACAATATCATGAGAAAGATAACTTTATTAAATTAAGGCCTATATTCACTGTTGTGATAAAATATCGCCTTAACTTAGAATCCACCCTTCTATTTATAAACTTACCATCCAAAGATCGTCACGAGCGAGTGTTCAGTGAATTTTGAGCCAAGTTCGTCGTTTATAAATTGCATTCCTCTCGGCCAAGTCCGTCCGGCCAGGAATTATGGCTTCACGTCTTATTTGATGAATTCAGACATACAAACGCACAGCCAGAATAGCTGGGCTCGCTATTTACACGTGCTCTTCGAACGTGGAAAGAAGCCGAGCACAATGATAGGTCCGTATATACTGGACGAGGTATACTTGGCGCCTTTAAATGTATGCTCGTATTGTGGTCGTTTTTCAGTAGAAATTGTAGTGCTAAGGATCATGTTGGGGTATATCGACCGTAAATAACAGTGTACATGTACAAGGAAATAGACTTTATACAGCCTTAAAAAAACTGTTATGTAATAGTAGGTACGTTAACATCTAGCACAAAGTAAATTCTCAACAAAAGTAGAAACTGCTCCATTGAAAGTAGCAATCAGCTGATTGAACGGAAAATTCTCTTTATTACAATGCAATGTAAACCGGCAAACAACCGCAAAAATCTGAAAGTATGTAAATAAAACGCAAAATATAACCGCACTCTATTGGTTCTTCTGTAGACCATTTATAGCTGACGAAGGCGCCGACGATACGATACGATGCGAAGCGCAAAAGTATACAGCGTGGCTGGCGGGTACAACGAGTGAATATTTATTGTGTTTTTTTATAGCCGATATATGAGCAGACATGCCACCTTATGGTAAGTGATCACCGTCGCCATTGCACGTCTGTAACATAAAATATATCCTCAACGCATTGGAGGGTTAGTGTAGAAAATGACACAGTTTTCCAGAAAAAGGGTAGGAGCGTCAGACGGTTGAGAAATCTTTACCACAATACAGAGCCAGCAATGAGTCCAGCGACTTTCGACAGGGAGTATCGTTCGCCATAGCTTCGTCCATTGTTAAGATGAATACACTACAACATTGTTATGTACCTTAAAAATACTCTGATGGTTTTCTTAAGGACAATAATGTTTACATTAATACTTGGAATATAGCTAAACTAGTGGCACTTTCGTGCTTTTCATAAAATTCCCTTACAATTGACAGAAATGCCATAGTGTAAATTAAAAACTTATGTCAAAAGTATTTTTATGCAGAAAGGGTATTAGAAACTAGATGATTACTTTAACGAGTTTAATATAAAGCCATAAGTGTTTTCTGTTGGGAATTTCTTTACCGCTCCTTTTGCCGGCACCAGTCACGATAGGGATTAGTTTGTTTGTAAAACCAACTTTGAACAGATATTATAATTTATGACATATAATTTCAGTTTCAATCAAAATTGGCTAAGCTTCGGGGTGGATGAAGCCCGTTTAACACCAAAACTTAGTTTCACATGATCTCGGTCTAATAAAACTAAAGTAGTACCATAGATCTAAATTTGGATTGTAATAAGATTTAATACAAGTGTGTCTCATACACGATGTGCTATTAATATTAATAAGCATAAATTAATGAGAACGGCGTGAACTAAACTACCTCCGGTAATATCTTATCGTAAATTTATGTTCCATAACAAATTAGGTATTCCTATTCCTATTGACATTCAATATTAAACTACTAGTCTCTCTTCATCTAACGAACAGACAGATAAGTATGTACGAGTATACATTTTAATGGAGTTGTATACATTACCGTTAATTTATTTATACATCGTGAGCTGGTTTTGTGTGTATCAATATTCATGTTAGTTGTCGTTTCAGTGTCGTATCGTTAGATTTAAAACTTCTTTAACCGACAAGGACCAATTCCGTCCAACGCCCTTTTTAAGTAACTACCACTGGGTTTACACAATAGCGATACAATCATTGCGATGTTTACTGTGAGTGTAAAAAATTTAGTAAATTCTATTTATTTTGTATCTAGCGAGTTCGTTTTGTTTACTCTTCCTAATGTAATAAGTATACAAGCGTGATGATATTCTGGTTAGAAGGATGTCTCGTAGAAAGGTTCCGGATTCGAATCTTACACGTAGTAGGTACTAACTTTTAAAAAAATAGCGAGTATTAGAAATCCCTTTGTCCTGTAAAGGTAAAGCAAGGATGGTCGAGCATGTGTAAAGCAATTAGCGTGAGAGGAGGTCGGCTATCAACAAAGTGACATTTATAGTCTGTAGTAAATTTAATAGATAATAAAACCTTTGTGATCTTCAATTTCTTCAATAGCTGGATAGTTGATCGATTGACACGTTGCATCTCGATCAATGTCGAAGCAAGTTCGGCGCAAGTTAAAGCTTATTTTGTAATTACCATGTGTTTTTAAAAGATGTGCTTAGGAGTTTCTATCATCGTTCGGAAAAAAAGGATCTCGTGCAATCCAGGACACAAAATAGTCTTTGTTGTCAACAACTCGCATATCCATACCCAAACATTCATTACATACGTAAATTATTGTCACCCTAACATTGAGTATAAACAGGACCCAATAACAATTTAATTCTTGGGACGTTATGACACCCAATGCTTCATCACAAGCCGTGTCTGTGTGTTGACTGTACGTTGTTAAAATATATTCATACAGGCAAGCGTGTCTAAATACATAAATCAACACTGCCTAAGGCAGCTTATTAATATTTGCTCTGTCGTTGACATAGTGTTAATGCTGGAAGTGACATGTGTAATTTGTTGAAGGTAGATTGTGGAGCTTAATTTGTAAACTCGTAGCTTCTGGAATTAGTTTGCAGGTTTAATACAGTGGGCTGGGCATTGAACGTTATATGCGTAATAATATCTATCTTTTTTATTTGTACCGACAAAAAACTTTTTTTTCAAATACAGACAGATATTTGTTCTGACTATTCTATGATATATGTAGATACGTCGGAATTGTTGTTTTAAATCATTATGAATCTACAAATCTATTTATGATTGATGTATAAATGATGTCCTGTCGAAATTTTGATATAGTTTCATATATTTGCCACCAGATGTCGCGATTAATCGCACCAAATGAAAATGTTACTGGAAGTTCCATCGCGTACTACAAACGCTACTGACTTTACCAGTATTACAGCTGGGTGCAAATAAACTATAATTGGTTACATAAGAAATATTTGTATTGTGTAATACACCCATTATTCATATACACTTAGTGTATACTTTGTTGGGATAATGTACTGTGATATTCACAATTGTACGTTAAATGTTGGGGTTACGTATAAAACCACAATTGGCAATTAACTGATTCATACCCATTAAACTTTTCTTTACAATGCAACGGACTTAAAGAAGAATTTTATTAGGCACTCTAGAACAGCGATCTAGTCCTCCTCGACCAACAACCAGAACTTTACAGTTGCTAACAGATCGTATCCAAGTTACTCCTCGAGCAGCAATCGAGAACCTTCGTGACTCATAAATTAAGTTTGATGTCTTATTTTAATCTTAAGACATCTTTGACGGTGATATTACATTCGTAAGTGAGATCATATCTAAAATGCAATTGTGGTGCACGAGAGCTGGATGGAATGGCCAGATACGGTTATAAATGTTAAAATAATAACAAATACATGCAAATCCTCTCCTAGGATCCTTGGTTTTCGCATTTCACAGCCATGGACCGTTAGAGCATCACGAGGATTCAAGCAATTAAGATCAAAGAAAAAATAGTTCAGTCACACGTCACGAAAATATGTCAGCCCGGCCTGAGAATTTATCCGGGATTCCAGGCTAACTATTTCCCTTAAAAATGTTTACACACTCACAACCACCACTGGGAGACTATGTGTTGCGGAGGGCAAAGTCATTGACAAATGAGACTCAATGGGTAGGATCACTATATCTGGACTATTGGCCGTATTGGGGCGGCCTAGAATACTGGCCCCAAGCCATGCTGGTAGAACAGGGTGTCGTAAGAGGCGACAAAACCCGGCCTGCTTAGTGGTAGAGATTTTTTTATATATCAGTATTATTATTACGTCATTAATATTATTGGTAGTATTTTATCTTTCCGTCAAGCTCGCCTGGCTAGCTATCACCCTCCTGCTTGAGTCAGCCGCCAAACGACTCGTCGTGTTCCGACTGGGGTTTGAGAGCCAGTACTTTTACCATCTTATTCTTTCTTTCTTCTTCTTTATTGTCCGGCAACGCACTAGAGATGCCTTTGGTGTTACTAACGTCCATGGGCGACAGTGACCAAGTGGTATCATACTATCATACCACCATCAGTATCATATCATCATCATCATCATATCATCAGTAAGTACTATCAGGCAACTCGTCTGCTGGTTTGTCGGCTATTTAAATAAAAAAGAATAAAAAAAATAAGTGGCAATCACAAAAGTCGGAACCCAGCGTAATAGTACCGTCGACAACATTAAACAACGGACAGTGTGTGAAGCTGTTTAATGTTCGAATCGATTAAGTTCGATAATCATTACGACCTATGATTATTCACCAATCTGAGGTCTACCTTCAAGATTTTTTTTTTAAGAAATAAATTAACGCTTGACAGCAATGCAACCTGATGGTAAGTGGTTATTGACGGATTTATCTGACTCGCTTCTAACAACAACCGTGGAATACCTAAAAGTTTCACTTGCAATATCAACCACAAAGGATAACGCACAAGGTAAACCACAAAGGATGTTTCTTCGGCTACGGATGTAAAAAAATATATGCGCTGTCTCTAAAATAGGTCATATCCAGCAAATATTTATCATTCAAGAGCAACCAACAGTTGTGTGATGCGATAGTAAAGTAATACTCTAAGAGCCCTAGGCAATAATGGAGTATGACTACTGAGTACTGTTTACTTGCGTCTGTGAACTATTTATACATGTTATGACAGTCCAAAGATAATTACAGAGTTCTGTAAATACTATAATCGGAACAAGCCCTTTTGTAAATATTGTAATCGGAACATGTACAAGCACCGTGGGGTTTTGTAACAACTGGCATTCGAGTAATGTTATCTATCTATCTATCTATATACACAAATAATAAAATTCTAACTGATCGCTTTCTGTCCATTTTGGATATATGAGAAAAATTACTATTAGGGGCATTCGTTAACGCAATAGACCCCAAAACAATAGTTGTTAGAATTTTTGTCTGTTAGTCTGTGCGTTTGTTCGCGCTAATCTCAGAAACGGCTTAGCCGACTTCGTGACGGCTTTCATTAATGTATTGCAGTAAGCGTCACTTAATATTTACATTTAGTTTCATTTAATTATCATTTAATTAAAAAAAACATGAGATACTATATGAAATTGTGATTCACAAAAGAGGAAAAACACAGCCCTAAAACAATGCAGATGCTATTTGTAAGCGTAAGGTAGTTTTTCTGAATCCGAGCGAAAGCCTGTTCAATCTTGACTTCAAATCATCTTCTCTGTAATGGGTTGAGAACACCGATGCTGTGGTATTTCACGGTTGGTTTAAAAAATAATTTGGGAGTTAAAAGGGCTAGACAAAATACCACCATGGGCTTGTACTCGGGGAAGAACTAGGTGGTACAGAACCCAGACGTCATACACGTGGGAGCTAGCGCCATTACCCTATCTATTATTCAACATGAAGCAGAAGAAATTTTCCCTTGGCTTGGACACAGCTGATCTGTTTAAATCTATGAAAAGTAATATTGAAATATAGGCGTGTACGGAGAATCATTAAGGTCCTTTGGATTGTATCTAGTTCAAGAAACGAATGAAAACAAAGTTAATGTATTAAGGGAATTACAGATAGACGATGATATCATGTTGTTGAATAATTCGTTAAATGGCGTCAGCTCGAAACCGGTAAGGTTTTTATTAGTTCATATTCGTGAACTTTTAATTCCGGTTTCGTTTCCTTCCAAAGGTTTTGACTGATTACCGGTGTTTGTAATGTACTTATCCGCTATCCATAACTGCAAGCTAAAAATCTTGTAATATGTTTTCAACTAAGAAGCTGACAATTAATTTAATAACAATTATTTATTTATTTATATTCTTTTCTTCCCTTTAATATATGACTAGCAATGGTATAGCCACCTATATCATAATGCTGGTTATACTTATGATATATCTGTAATAATTTCTAAAAAAACGAGATCTGGTCAGGCCGATCAAGCCAAGAGGAGTAGGCCAATCAGATCAAGCCAGACGGACGAGGCCAGACGTTGCAGGTGTTGTGAAACAAGGATTACAATGCAATTAAAAGATGTTAACATATTTTAAAAACGTATTTATTCTCCGTTTTATTGTGCTTCTCATATTAATAAACTGACCCGACAGGGTTCATAATTTTAATTACAATAGTGATGCAACTCCCGTAAATAAACACTGAATAAACAATTAATTGGGTTTAATTTAATTAATAATAAATATCACAGGGGCACTATTTATAACAAGCTGATATATTGTTATAATTAGTTCCTTGAATTATAAATAGAAAATAGAAAATAAGAATTTTATCGATAAATTTATCGATAACTCATAAATACAAATTTTATAGCAAAAAAAAAAAAAGATTATAAAAGATTTGGAAACCCTTGCCGCTTAACCTTTACGTTTATATTAACGATACGGATATGATATCTAGAAAGTAATATTTCTTTGTGGGTGACATAAACGTTAACCAACCAAGTTGGTGTGGTTTGTTAATTATATTGTGATTAATATTAATTAATGGTTTTCAACATACCAAATATTTGTCTTGAAGGGTCAATTCTCATGTTTTAGATAATTATTATAAATCGTATTGTTTTTGATTATTCAAAAATTTCGACATCAATTGTAAATATTTTAACTGTAATTCGAGATGATAAGATTACTCACGGATCACGACATCCAAATGACCAAAATTGGCAAATAAACTATACGTAATTATTGTGTTCTTGTATTATAGCAAAAATATCTCCAAGTTTTTAACGGTCATTCTCATAATATTTAATTTGAAGATAGTGTAATATTAGGGAAATGTAATATTATAATTAAGTTAATATGGATAGCGTAAGTGAGCGGTTTTAGGAACATTATTAAATATGATTGAAAACTGAATGCTGTTAATATTTAGCAGTTTTAATATTTTCTCTATTATCTTAAACGGCAGCACGTTACAAGTTTCCAAACCTACTTTACTTTACACTGTGTAGTAGAAAGCAATATGCATATTTTTGTTCATTTGGACATCATTATGATATTTAGAGAAATTCATACCTTTACCCAATCAGGGGCTCGTGTATTCGTATATGCGGTGTAAACTACAACGCGCCATAAATGTATAAAACCCCGCACATTTAACCTTTGGAGAGATCGGATCCAAGACGTCTCGCTCAACTAGGCTGTGGCATTTTTTAATAATTGACAGATAGATTTACTTGAGCGGAGTAAAAGATTTCGTAATTGATATATTATTGAAAAATATGCACATTCCAACTTATGATGTCACAGAAATATATTGCAAGAACAAAAAATATATATTTGTTTGGGTTGACCAAGGATTTCTAGCACCAGCGATAAAATACAAGTGGTATTAGAAAGAAATGGTGATATTACATAAATTTTAAATGCAATGCGGATAAGTTTAATGTGATATGATTACAAAATTCGACTTTCTATTCTAATTTGATTCGTTTACCTAATTTTTACAATATCTACAGTTTCATCGAACCAATTTACAACTTTACTTAATGTTATTTTTACATAAAATGAATAGTTCATTAATAATTTGATTGTTGATCGCAATAATTTTAGGACTAGTTTGAAATAACTTACTAGGACAAAACCGCTATGACTAACTAATATTATGGTCACAAGAATTTTGTACAAAATTATCTATAATAATTTAGTTTCATATTACAGCCAAATGCTGTTTTGAAAAATTATGACAGGATTGATAATTACTTCTAAATAGTAAGAAATCCTCTACCTAGTTTCTTTTGTACAGATCAGTAGAAATATAGACCCTACGAGGATTTAGTCTTCAATATGACAGTGATTCGATAAAGTCTATAATATAAGAAGGCAGAAGGAGGCCATACTGAATATCAGTGGGAAGTAGGCCGTACGTAAGTTAAACTAATAAATGCTTCCATACTAAGCCGTCTACCGTCACGCAGTAAAAGTTATGGTACAAGACCATGAGTTCATACACGTTCATGACATCGGAATTTCTGCCGATAAACGATGCCTCGAAGATGCCCTAGTGCCACAAGTACCACAAGTGTTATTGCTGTATCCTGAGTCAGAACCGAAAGAAGAGTCTCCGCTAGGAGGCTTTGGAGAGGCTCTCGGTCCTCTCCAACAACCCACTCCCGGTAAATCACCGCCAGGCCAAGCGCCGCCTCCCATAGGCATGGGACCTGATGGCCTTGCTCCAACCGTTCCAACTTGAGGATATAATCTTAGTAATGCATCTAAGAGTACTCCTTCATGGAACTCTGATGGGTCTGGTGGGTGGAGGTGTCGTGGAACACGATGTTGCGCTCGTCGTCTCTCCAGAGATTTTGGTCTTCTATCCAAGCGCTGATGTCTTTGCCGATGAGGCAGCGATTGTGGGGCGGGTGGTCTTGAACAAGTTCGACAGGGCGCCGCTTCGCCGACTAAACTTAGTTCGTCTTCAGCGAAATGGTCATCGCTATGAATGGAGTCATCAGATCGATGGGGTAGCTCTTCGTATAAGGGTGCCCCACAGGCGTCTACACCGCAATTGTTTCCACCTCTCCAGGAACCGCCAGAGTCACAAACAAAAACGCGCCCTTGGCAATTTGATCTCTTTGTTTCTACCATCTGAAAATTTAGAAATTCTTGTGAAATTCTGTTCTAATGAAACCATTCTACATAACTCGTACAACTATGTAAAGTTTAAAAACAAGTCGTTTCAAATAAACCACGTGTTAAAATAAAAAATGTATTGATTAACGACATGACTTCTTTGAAATAATTCGGAACCAGTCGAGTGTAGCTAATTGTGCGATATTTATTGATTCACTCATTTGACTTCAAAAAAAACTGCTCACCAACAAATGAGCAAGCATATGGTAATTAGTTCATTTATGTTAAGTAACTAATTTTTTAAACACTAATAATTACCTCTAATTGCGGCTCTATTTCAGGCCTGTGGGGCAATGGAGGTCGTCGGGGCATATCTTGTAAATCCTCGTATAGCGGAGCTGGTGGAGGCGCTCTGCGTTGGGAACCGGAGCTCTGGTTTGTTGCTGATGATTTCGATGGCAAGAAGTTGTTGACTTTTCGCTTGTGCCTGAAGCAAAAGAAAATAAGTTGCATGTCATCATCATCTTCACAACCTATAGACCATCGACTTCTAGTCTTCTCTCAGTATGTGAGGGTAAAAATTATAGTTCACCATACAAGGCAAGTGCGGATTGAAATACTTCGCATACCGTTGACAAACATTCTGGAGAAGTTTAAGGTGTGCTGATAATTTGCTGAGACGTTAATTAATTTATAATAATTATGCACAGATATGAGCATAACAGGTAAAGTTAGAGTTACGTGCAGGATTCCACCTTAGGCCTGTCGAATAGAAGATCGATATTTACTAGGTTAGCATTGTGATTGACAAGTATACATTACTTTAAGAGAAGATAAACATTGCTATAAAGTATAAAAAAAAAAAACCTTTTTTGTACGCCTCTAAAAACCTGTACAATATTAAAACACGCTGTGTTTAAATGATGTAGAAAGAAAAAGGCGGTGACAGACAAAGGTGCATGAAGTGATTAAAGTATCGTATTATTTAGATTAGCAAGAGATAAGTAACAAGTAAATACTAGATAAAGAACAGGATATGTTTATTAGAAGAGCATTCATAGCAAATATAATAAACTTATATATGGCCCAAGATGAGCCCGAAGGTTGAGAACCGACAATTATCGAATTAAATGTTTTGAATTACGTGCGTTATCTTCATCTAAAGAACGGAAGCCATACAAGATGTGAACTACTGCTCAGAGCGTTATTCACATCTATAATAATATTATAATAATACACAGACAAACGATTTCCTCAACGATCACTATTATTATTATGAAGTATTATTAAGGTGATCTCAGGATTGTATTGCGTGGTCACTTATCAAGATATCTCTATTAATATTTGTCCATGGCACAATACCGTATCAGATTCATCATATTTTGCGGTAGGGATCTCACACGCAGCCTAAATGTTTCTTAATGACGCCTAGTAAGACTAGTGTGGATATGACTTTATGTGGATATTTTTTTATGATTGTATTTTAGAAGATCTTAAAGCTAAATTTCGTCATGTCCGTTCACTTTTGTGTCACAGCAATTTTAATTATAAATCTTAGCTTAATTTCTATTAAATTCGCAACATAAATATATTTTGTGAACCGCTATACAATGTAGAAAAATTACGTATTAAAAGGCACTCCATACAAGCAAAAAAAAAATACATACACATTATGCTGTGGAAAATATGGAATGTTTTATTTTTTATAT
The DNA here is from genome assembly GCA_003671415.1 of Megathymus violae. Taxonomy (NCBI): domain Eukaryota; kingdom Metazoa; phylum Arthropoda; class Insecta; order Lepidoptera; family Hesperiidae; genus Megathymus; species Megathymus violae. Next base: position 1,277,362 of record PDGT01000029.1, read on the forward strand.
CATTTCTTAAATCATGACTAGTTTTAAAATAAGATGTTTTATTTGTATACAAGGCGATTGATTTTTATTAATATTAAATACATTGAATTATGCTATTTTACAGACTTCTCCCTTTTCTTTTTATTCTGATACTGTAGTATCCATATAAATCGTTTTTCATTCCCCTCCTACGTTTTCACTGCGATCCCATATTACACGTAATGCTATTACATAGTTATTATGAATCGATTAGGTACGCCAATTTCACAGGTACGAGCGCTTTGAGAATAACCGTTTTTATATTTTCATTAGAGGATGTATATATTGTTGTGTTCGTTGAATAGAAAGGTACAGGTAATTGATAGTCCTTTAGAAATGTTTTTAAAGTACTTTATATTGATCTACGAATATTATAAAGCGGCCTTTTGCATTCATAATAGTCAGCGGTAGACATAATTCAAATGTCTTTATATTTAAGTATAGATATTAAAATTAAATTTAATAATATGTATTTATGATATACAGTTGGAAAAATCTAAATTAGTTATCCTTGGTTAAAACTACTAATATAAATCATAGTTTTATTTAGTTTTAATGATAAATTTATAACGGAGCCGAATCTGAACCACTGAATATTTTTTGAATGTTTTAATGTAGGTAAGTTTTTTTATCGATATAGAGGCTTGTTTTTTTGGATTTTTGTCCATCTGTTTGTTTGAACATGTATAACACTAAAATTTTTCAATAAAATTATTATTACTTATGATTCTTGGTATATTTCTAGTTTATATAATGGGTCAAAATGTAGGATAGTATTTGGGGTGAAAACCTAGAGCCCAAGCCGACCTTCCCTGCTCAAGGTGGCCCCTGCAGAACAAAGGGCAAGGTTATGATGAACGGTCTCTCCTCTTAGATGTCAATGGGTTTTGTATTACTGGTACGTGCATAGTCGTAGGGTATTTTGCCAGCCTGGCTAGCTACCACCCTCCTTCTAAACTTTATTGTGAAATGTTTCATACATTATTCGGTCGCAGTGTCAGAGAGCCAGTGATAGCAGTGCGTGCCTGCCGCTTCACTTTTCTTCGGCAATGCTTCGGTGATGCCTTTGGTAGTATTAAAGTAATGTCCATGGTCGACGATATCCATTAATCTGTTCATCTGCTTGTTTGTTGCCTAGTTGCATAAAAAATGAAAATTTTCATCCTGTCGAATGGCTCGGTTTCCTCGGAATTTACTAAAACGAAGGGAGGACGGCTAAGTTGTTTTAACTAACTGAAACTTATTGCTTTATGCAAACTTCTTAGTTTGTAACGTGTTTGGATGAGAGACAAAATACGTGATCGTGCTACGTTAAGAGCATTGTGCAACCATTTTTCATCCGCATGTGATTCTTTCTAATTTCCTACTAATTAAAAAGTAACACAGCATCTAATAATTATACTAGGATAAGTACAGAACGTATGTACGAATGATACTTATTAAAATGACGTTAGAGACAGAATTATGTCACATTACACACACTTAACGCGGCGACCTAAGCGAGGCGACCTACGACGCGACCACCCACAGACCGAAGGCCGCGCTCGCAGCCCTGTGCATTGGGCAGTGAGGTATGAGGATCGATTCTCGCGCAACAGATATTTGTGTTAATTCGATATAACTCTATTGATTTAATGAGTATAATGAATGATTCTCGCGCTATAGTTTTTGATGTTAGAAATATCTGACGACATTACGAAGTCGATTGACTTTTGTTTTTTTTTTTGCAAACGGATATGAAATCCATATGATTTTAAATGGCCGCTTTAATAATGGATATACGTAAATGATATCGAATATTAAAAGCGGAGTAGGGATCAGATTTTATTCATTTTTTCGCAACAGTGTAAGCCTTCATTCCAATCAAGTTGGGTAATGTCGATTAGGGTCACTTTTATTGTGCAACACCTTTAGCAATAACAAAATAAGATGCTTAATATCATTCTCTACTAGCATGTTCCTGGGTGCTGATGCATATCAAAAAGTAAGAAAGATAATAATAATAAGGATTTACTGCTACCTATAGTGAGAAAAATCAACCTCAAATATAACCGAATGCTACCGCCAACATAAGCCTATGGTTTCATTTGAGATTAATCAGTAAATACTCGTATATGTCGCTTCTGAAGACTGAGACAGAGCGACTGATTTAAATATAATTTTGTTAACCAAAACACAATTATTTTAAGTAAGTTATATTTAACAAATATGTTTGTAACTAACCTCAGGAAAACCATCCTGGGGTTATGCCACCTGGAACTAAATTTTTCATTCTTCATTAATTAATTAAAATTATTTTGTGACAGCTCCCATATTTGTTATAAAGAAGCTATTATATTTTTTCGAATTTTGTTAAACATGTTAAAATTTATTTAATTTAAAAGCAGTGAAGTTGATATTGCTTGAGATTATTTTAACATGTTCATTATAGGTTACGGCTCCGGAGTGAAATAAGACAATCGTTAGGTACCGACGACTCTTTATTACTTGTTTCTAGCTACCATAACAGAATAGCTTAGATACAAGTTTAATACATACATAGAAATAGATCAATATGTCTAATGACATTAATATAAATAAATAAATAAACGTTTACGTTCACACCCCCGCACTAGGATTCCCTGTGTTGTGGGTGGCATGGACAAACACAAATATGACATTACAAACACCCGTGACCCGAGAACAAAAATTTATCTGTCACATAAATGTCTGCCCCGGCCGGGAATTAAACCCAGAACCCCGCGCTCGGCAGGCAGGGTCACTACCAACTGGGCTATGGCGTCGTATTAATAGCATTTATTAATTTTATACAAAAATAAGTATACATAACTTATTGGGGTTGGTTATTCACCATCATGTTATTTTCGATTCTACACATTAGCGACACTTAGTTTTCATAGAGAAGCCTCGTAGCTGTCATATACCGACCAGTACAACTGACTCCACACACCTTATACAAAAGATGCATCGGTAATCAAATGCCTGTGTACAATTTTTATCTACTTAATTAAGCGTTTCCAATTTATCGACATTTTATCTCCATTTATCGTCAACGACCAAAAACATATTTGATTTATCACCATCAATTTATCATCTGAATCTGATACGCAACCAGAATACAACGCCACTGTCCATTCTACACGGCAGTAGTATAGCAGCATACCTACGATAGTACATCTCTTATCATTTTTCAAAGATAAAACTCTCATTTACTGCTTAAACAGTATCAAAACAAACACATTAGAATAGTCTTTATGGTATATAATATAGATAACAAAATCTTTTGATCCCTGTTACGTACAAGCAACATTTGTATACTAGTGTTGTTAACTCACAGTTGCTTGTCGATAAAAGAAATAATATAAATCAAAGTACGCAAAGATGTTCAGTAACCATTTTATGTAAATAGGAATAATTTGTTTTTTGATTTTACCGATACTAATTCTTTGGTAAAAAAACGTTGGTAATTAATGTTCTTGAATATTTTTAACTTCGTTCCGAGATGGGTTTGATGAGGTTTTCAATTTTGTTGTTTACGATCGGTTGTAACTAATGATTTATGTCGACGTTGGTTTATGAATTTTAATTTTTCTTTATCGAATTCTTTGACCTACATAAATAAAACCCACGGTGTTTAATAGTATGATAATATATAGTTACAATAACATAAAATACCATGTAGCAATGAGGCAACTGGGCTCGTAAGCGTCGCATTTGGCCCTTTCACGGAGTAATTATAACTAATATTTGGATAATATTATTAATACTTTTAAACAGGTTGAATGTTGCCTTTGAGTTAGATTCAACACCGAATTTCTTGTTATTTGGAAACTGAGGACAAATGAATTAACGGAATAATTGCTTGCGCGTGTCGGTGTTCCCGACTGATTATGAATAGTCCTTTATAAGTCAGTGCGTTCAACATCTTACTTAGATTTCATCACCACTTACCAATAGTTGGGATTGATGTTAACCATTAATTTGTTTGTTAATAAAGACAAAACATATACTTCGCGCATCATAAATGCTTGGGATACAATCTAAAATCAGAAATTTAAGATGCATGCTGCTCGATAGATTCTTGCAGCTTCTTCACTGAGGATCCAGAAGGGGTTTGCTTAAGCTTAATTTCGAATAATTATTGACTATATAACTACTCGTTGTTTTAATGATTATTTAGCGTCGTCGTATTGGCGAATGCGAATGGAACCGAGGCTCTTAAATTTGTTTTTATTTTCGACAAAACTTTTTTGTAGTTCGTGTCAACTCCTAACATAAAAAGGGTCGATAGATTTTAATTACTTATGTCACTGTTACTACATATGCATCACTAGCATTAAAGTTTTTAGAAATATATTTTGAAAATTAAGTATTAAAACATTGTCTAGTAGCTAACGATCAATTTAAGAGAATATAATTTTAATTTACGGAAGCACATTAAAGGGTGAATACTTAGAAATCACCGAGAGGATTGAGCAACAAACATTTGAGAAATCAGTGTTATTTATTGGGGTTCCATTTTGACCTTCTAATACACAAGTAATAGAATCCGCATATGATTCAACTTGGTACTAGCAAACCGCCCTCGATTCGCTACAGAAAAACTACCCCTTACGCCCACAAACAGCACTTGGATTGTTTCATACCTGGATTTTTCTCGTTCTGTGAATTAAAAGTAGATATTAATTTATTACTTTTTTATTTATGAACGGATTGAATTTATTCAACGAAATGATTTCAAATAATAAGTTACGCTTACAGCAACACATTATTTAACACCATAACGAAATCGGTCAAGCCGTTCCTGAGATAAACGTACAAACGCACAGACAAACAGACTGACAAAAACTTCAACAATTATTGTTTTGGGTTCTATTCCGTTTAATGAAAGCCCCTTTCACAAGTCCTTCATATAGAGAAAGCGATCAGTTAAAATTGTATTATATGTATAGATGTGTAGGTGAATCCTCGTGCTTCTAAAAGACTTCATGGAACACAATATGACATTCAGTACGACTATCTGATCGTCGGTAATAAAAAACGACAGGGCACGACGGTTAAACAGTGTAACTAGCTCGCTTCATCATGATGGTGTGACGCTTGTACTAAGCGCGCATTAATGAAGAGCGACATGTGCCAATCAATCTCATTTGGTGTCCGATGAGATTAGTGACGCGCGAATCGGTATGAGGTAAATCGACACCGCGGGCACCGGTCCCGGTAAGATTGAGGACGTGTGATGGACATTACGGGCACGGAGCGGGCGATACGGTGTTCCTAATCATAAGTACCTACGGCATAGTCCTCCGAGACGATTGACCTCAGTTTGAACGGATCTTTGAATTTCAAAATTATGTATGTTAGTTTTTAGTTACAATTTTATACAAGGTTTTGCTCTTTATCGTCTGTTTTAACTTAATAATTAGAGACAAATGAAATATGCGTGGGTAAAAAAACAATAGTATCATCTGTCACGACACTTGCGCTATAGAATCATATTGAATTACAATACCACAATAAAACTGATGTTATGATAGGTTATGGAATAATAACGTATTGTAAGTGCGTTTTAAAACTGCATTCACCTGTACAGCGCCGTCTAGGGGATTTACTACGAATTATTTTAGATACTAGAATGATATGAACAATGTCTTTGAAACAGAATTTAAACGCATCTACACATATTTCAAATAGATACAGCTTGTGGTTCGTTTTCTAATAATCACAGAGAACTATTTTTCTTCCGAGATAAAAAGTATCCTTTGTCTGCTTCGAAGCAATAAACTTTCTGTGTGATAAATTTTATCCAAATCTGTTTAGCCGTTTCTTCGTGATTGAGTAACAAACAACCAAACATAAAAGCTTTCACATTTAAAATATACTTATGTATCAAAGGATTGACATAGACATTATCAAGTGTGTGTATAATAATAAATTGTTGATCCCGAACGATGTTCCCGCTGGTTTATTATAAAGCCTATTTATACCAAAATTCTTTTATCTACTAAATGGACGGTAACAAAAGTGTACAGCGTTTGCGTACAACTTGTAGTCTTTCAAATTCAATATTTTTTGCTTTAATTACTTTGTGGCTGCAAATATTAGAACCGAGCGTTTAAAAATTGCCTCCCAATCTAGACTTGTTAGATGTTAAACATAGAAAAATATCTGAAACGTTATTTTCAATGTGACATTGTGACTTTCTGATGTGACAGTTTTCACTCTGGTGGTGGTCTAATTAATGTGTAAACGACTTATTCCTAACAGTTCGCTGAACACGTCTCGGGTTGCGACCGGTAGGTGTTAAGTTTAACCAATCCAATAAATTGAAATAAGCGTTAAGTGACAACCATCGTTCATGTGCGGTTTTATTTGAATCTGAGCACAAATTTCAATTGTGTATTTTTAAATGTTCATCACTTAAATAATAACTGTTCTTTGATTGAGTGTACCGGATTGTAAAAACAAGCCTGAAAGAATATATATATATATATATATATATAAGAATAGCTTCCATAACATGTTTAAAGTGCGATTAATATCTCAGTTTAAGCTCACAAGATTTCCAAAGAATATTAGTTTTCGATGTTTTTTTTATATTTATATGCATGGTATACGGTTTAGTTAAGGATATTATGGTACAAATTAATATAAAAATGACAGGAAGGGCTGGAAATAAGAGTGCCGAAACCAGTTCCGCGCAGGTTTAAACTTGTAATTACCACGTATTGTTTTAAAGGATGTACTAAGGAGTTTCTTTCCTCTTTCTTCTTCTCAATGTTAAAGCATTTTTTCCAAACGGTAGGAGAAGCAAAAAATACGTGCATAAGTACCTATTTAGAAAATACCTAAATGGTGAAATGATTTTAAAATCTGTATTCCATGTGGCACTTCAGTTCCTATTTAAGGAAATTAAAACAGAACACTATTAGCATTTAATCTAAATTTAGTAAAAATAAAGTAAAGGCACTTGACTTGACAATATGATCCTTTACTACAAACGATATGAGTTATTTACATCGCAAAAAATAAATCTGTCTTCGTATGAGTTTACTTATTGAAATTGAATCCAATTCGCTGGGCCGAACTACCCTCAAATAGAGACTGAAAACCTATAGTGCATATATCGGACCACAGTTCCACGCTCCAAAACAATATAATACAAAGATAGAATTAAATTTACAACGAAATTATTTGATTTTGCATGATATTTGTCATATTTTCATTCACTTTAACACTTCATTGTTTTATCAGAGTGTTTATATTACAATGTAACACTGGTTGGAATTTGGTGTAGGCACTGAATTAAAAAAGAAAAGTAAATGTCTCGTTTTCCATCAGAGGGAGATAGATATAACGCTGTAATATCAGAGGTATCAAAGCCCCATAACGCGGGAGTCGTCCGGCATATGGTTCGAGGAAAGCCGATTAAATTACCAGATGGTACGGGATTATGTGCCATCACAGATAGACGGTATTTGGTGGCATGAATTTTTTACACCTGTAGCAAATATCAATAATATAAATATCCCAACAGAGTTTTTAATGGTACAGTTACTTATTATATCACTGTGTACTACGGATCCGATTATTGAAGAAACAATTGGCACCGAATCATTGATGCAAAATCGTAAAGAAGCACCAACGTGAACTCGGTTACGCGATGACTTATTGATTTAGTTCGAGAGCTGAGGTTGTATTGTATTGCCAAAATGCTGAGTTGTATGATTAAAAAGTGCACCAATTCAGATAAAAAAGTGAAGAAAAAAATAGAATATCTTTTTTCGGTAACTATAACAAATGTAAGTTATCACTCGTAAAACTTTATTTTTAATATTTACACGGTTGCCAACTGAGCGGCAGGCGAAGTCCACTAAGCCAAACCGACTAAACCACTTAACATTTAATTTGGTCGCATTATTGACAAAATTACACCGTCGTTCATTTATGGTCCGTGGTATTTAGTAGCCAAACAGTAAAAAAAAATATTTATTTGACAGGGTTCGAGGATATATATCAATGGATATACATATATCGCGATATAGTATATCCGATATATATCAAATGGTTTTTTATGATGTATATTAAATGTTATATTATTAAGTAATTTTTGGCGTTTGTTATTGTATTTCCACTTCCCAAATGTAGATGGCGTTGGAGTAGAGTTAAAATATACTCCCTAATAGTAAGTTCTAATCCATAAATGGCAACAGTTCTGCCGACATTAACGGCGCCTGTCGTGTCAGAAAAAATTTTGTTTTTTTCTTTTCATATATTTTATGTAATATATATTTTTTTGTTGATTTTGTCTGATTTTAAGTACCTAACAACAGAACAAGTAACAAATTAAAACATTTTAGTTTTCTTTTTAAATAATTTATTATGTTTATGTAACACATATGCAAATAGTATACATAAATAATACAATAAACTAATAATATGACTTTCATACAAAATGGTAATATATATCAAACTTTGGATATATATCGGATATATATCATAAATATCCGATATTTTGATATTTATAATAAATATCGGATATTTTCGAACCCTGTTATTTGTATCGATAACTATGTTTTTCATAAACAAAATACCCTTATAGAGATAAACTTCAATGGCGACACGGCACAGGAGCTGTATCGGCACGATTGCGGTACTGGTGCGGTATTTAACGTTATCCAAAAGTGTTAACTTGTTCATCAAATAATGACTCTAGAACACTCCCCTTTCTAGCGAGTAATGCGACATTTGTAAACTGGGGCCAAGAACTTGTACATTTTAGTGTTTGTATGACTGCTATTTGCGCTTGGGATATTTCGTGTTAGCTTTGCGAAGCCCATCTGTTGCCGACACACGGTCGTATCATTTTTGTTTAACCACGTATCGTGTAAGTTATGTACATATGTATTTCTGTTGTGTGAGATGGACGCCATGTTTTCATGTTGGAAAGGTGGTTTACCTTTCAGAACGTGAGTGTGAATCCATGTGTTTGTAATGACAATGAGCGTACCTACGAGCAGACGGGCCACCGGATGATAAGTGATTACCGTTGTCTGTAGACATCCTAAACATTATAGAAACCGCTTGCTATGAAGCTCCCAGACATTGTGACTAAGTAATGTGGTAGTTGTAGTAGGTATTCAAGCAGATAAAAAGCCTACCATCATATAGTATATACGGATTAAACGTGATACAAAGCCATAATTTCAGATTTCACGAGATCTCTAATTGAGTTAAGAGTGCAATGTAGTTCTAGATGTTCTTTTTGAGTCGATAACGTATGTCCATGGTTGGCCATGGAAGCTCACCTGGATTTCTATTTGCTGTTAACACTATTTTTATTAAAAAAAAAACCTGACAGCAATAACTAGATTTTTTGTCTTATCTATACTAATATTATAAAGAGGAAAGCTTTATATTTTTGTATGTTTGTTTTTTTGTATGTTTGTAACGAATAAATTAAAAACTACTGAACCGATTTTAAAAATTCTTTCACCATTAGAATGTTACATTATTCCTTAGTAACAGGGGCTATAATTATTACTAGAAAAAATAAGAGATCCTTGCTTAAAACTTCAGTAACGTGAACCAAGGTGTAAAAAAATTTGCTTAAAAATTTCTTTCATCGCATACGCTGCGGAAACTACTGATGATAGAACAAAAAAATGTTCTAGAATATTAGAGAACATATCAAGATAAAATTATATCTCAAAATGTTTAAAAATAAAAGTACACCCGTGCAAGGCCGGGGCGGGCCGCTAGGTTCACATAAAAAACTAAACATTTTTATACGAAACTTGGCCTCATTTTCAGAGTTACACTGAAGTGGTTTTTAAACCATACCGCCTGCGCACTTTAAAAGCGTCATTCGAATCAGATTTCAATCAAAGTCAACACTGTATTAAACCCGATGAAGTTTAAAACGAACTAGTTTTCAACGAACATTTATAAGTAAAGAAGAAAAATTTAGCGACATTTTTCTCAATCTCGGTGCACTTGCATCGAGACCATCAATCTTCGATTACAAACACTCCATTTGATTTCGCGATACGTCACTACCAATACTTAAACTTGGTCTAGACTTTAAACTAATCTTTTTTATAAAACTTGAAGGATAAGTCATTTTATTTTATTTATTTATTTATATCAAAAACATGCATTTAATCTATACTAATAAATAAAATATGTTTGTAATATTAATATAATCGCTTTTTACTACATGCATATGAATACAGTACATACACCAAAATAACATTTTTTACAATTTTTATCTGTCTGTCTGTCTGTTTGTTTCGGCTAATATCTGAAACGGCTGGACCGATTTTGACGGGACTTTCACTGACAGGAAGCTGATGTAATAAGGAATAACTTAGGCTACTTTTATTTCTACTAAATAACTTTTTTGTTACATTCCACGCGGACAAAGTCGCGGGCACAGCTAGTATTATATAAAAAATACGGAAGTTAATACGGATGTTAATATGTTAATATGTTAATATGTTAAACGGATGTTAATAGTCGATAAACAAGTAGATGAGCCACCTGATGGTAAGTAGTTACCATCGCCCGTGGACATCAGTAAGACCAAAGGCATCACCGATGCGTTGTCTGCCAGGAAATGAGAAGGTAAGAAAGAAAGGTAATTAATAAAGCGAATTAAAAAAAAACCTAATTAATTATTAAATTTTTTAATGAACGAAATACTTACTTACGTACTTATGAAGCATCGTTTTAGCAACACAAACATAATTGTCTAAATATAACCTCAATTAGTCGTTCAGAAATAAGACGAGAAATTATTTCAAAATAAATATTAGATTCGTTTCAAACGGAGCTCTGCAAAATGTAATAACTGCTAGTATAATAACTTTGGTACAAAAAGTTATCGACCGAAGCGTAGAATTCTTAAGTGGTACGTCTTTACGTGAGTGCTACGGCAAAAGACAAAGCTCCAAGCCCCGTACGGGTTCAAGCGCTCAACAAGTTCACGTGGTTTTTGAGAGCAAAATTCCTTTGCCCTGAAGTTGGGAAGTTAACAGAGCCTTAGTTTAAACGTGGGGGTAAATTTGTTTGAAGTATTCCACGTATATCACTTCTGACTTGAGTCGGGGAAAAACAGAATACAAACGCAGGCTGAATGAGTTTCTGCTAATTTTATTTTGACGAATGAAAGAATGGGTGAGTGAATCAGTGCCTACTTCTAAGTGCGTGTTTAACGCAACACGTTAAAAAAATTTAGTTAAAATAAAAAAAAAGTTATTTGTATACATAAGACTATCAACAGGTAATTAAAATTAAAAAGTTTGTTTAAGTAAAATATTTCGTAAAGAAATGCAAGTACCTTTGTTTTTATTGGTATGATATACAATTATGAATAACAATAGTTACTAGTATTATAAAGAGAGATACATACATACACACACACATATATACACACATATATATATATACATGATAATGTTTGAGAGTATAAATTAGTATAATTGTTCAACCTCATGCTCCCACACAAGGATTCACTCGATGCAGTGAATGATAGCATGGCCACACAATATGTCATCACAGAAACTCACGAGAGTAGAACACACACACACTTAATTGTCAGTTAGGCCGCTCTGCAGCAACATGCGACATTGCTTAACAGGAGTTGAAATTATCAATAATAAATAAATAATACCCCGCAGATAATATTAAACATCTGTTTATTAATCCTTATTGTATCTATAATTATCTGACAGCAAAGGACACTGAATGGGATAACCAATTAAATATATAATTAAAAATAATATATAACTTATAAACATGAATACCAACAAGCGAAACCAACGTTTGAAATTTTCCACACAATTTTCAAACTGTCCGATACCGGAATGCAAAAAAGCAGTTCAGTCGCAATAAATGAACAAGACCAGGTGTTGAACGGACCATAGGTAGTTCACAATTTAATTACAGTGAAACTGACCTGTGGTACGAAGTGTTCTAGTGTTTATGACAAAGCTCCGGTTAAAACCGTCGGCTTCAGCGTCGGATGGCGCTCAACAAGTTCACGGCGGTTTTTGAACGCAGAATTCCTACGCTCTCGACGTTCGAAATTTAAAGGAAGACGCCAATGAGTACGGATAGTCAGGTCGATTTTAGTTAAATTACAGAGAAATTATAGATTGGTTACTATTGGTTTCAGTTGTGTTATTTTGATTTTAGCATTGTTATGAACTTCCATGCGAATTCCAATTTCAAATATTTTTTAAGTTTTAAACACTAAGTTATAGATTATTATAGTTAAATAAATATGTATTTTTATAATTAATTATATTTCAATGTTTTAACATGCATTTATGAAATTTTGTTATTAATATATCATTATTATTTATTATAATTAAATATGTATTGTTAATATATATTTACTTATTTCTAACTATGGAAAATTGGCAAGTATATATGATTGCTTCATAATATTTTTACCTTTAACAAAATTACGTATCTAATAATTATTTAATACTTTTGATATCGATATTTTATGGATACAGAACCAAGCATGATTTCGAAGCAGTAAGCATAACTATTATCATGAGGGACCTCAAGCATTGACTGATCGTCTAGGACTGATGTAGCCGCCATGGTACTCATAGGTATTATATAGGTCTGTAATGTTACTTAACGAAACCCCTCATTATGTCTATCCGCATATGTCATCATGCGTGCCTATATTAACACGACAAACACAAAGACAGACGAAGAATGCCGAAAGGCAATCGTCAATCATCGTTTAATACTATTCTAACACGACGAAGCGTCAGCAAAAAAACCTATGCAAAAACATTGACACAAACCCCGCCCATAACTGACATATTCAAATCTCTAACCAGTATAGCTTTCCCCAATGTTATCTACATGATCGGATTCTATTTATGGCCTAAGGTCTTTATTAAGAGCCATTGTCTTGTTCTCATTATGGCAAACGTATTGTAGATACGATGATACTCGAACGCAACGGTCCTTATTATTGGCAATCTGCATACAATCACGCATTTGCATAATATCTCAATTCGTTCTTGCGCCGCACTGATTTGAATAGCCACGAAACATTTCACGCATGGCGGAGTCGGGGGACATACGGACGATTAGGTCGTGGGACTTGGGCAACGTCTTTGGTTTTAGGTATATTGACACTTCTATATATTTCTAATGGATGGTCACACCTGTATCACAGACAGAAAGATAATAGGGTGCTCAGAAGCAAATATACTAACAAGTGAAGCTTAAAAAAGAACCGGAGTTGCTGTACACAGAATTATGTAAAGAAGAAAACAGTTTTTTTTTCTAAAATCGTTATAAAACGTTCAAATGACTAGGTTTTAGTTACAACCGTTACAAGCATAATCTCATTATCATCTATGAAAAATATAGTTTAAGGATGTCCACAATGCAGGCCGACCGTAATTTAGCAGGTAAGTCGGCTTTAGTGCATTGTTTGCCTTTTGAAACAAATGAAATAAAGTGAAGGGTTTTGAATGTATAAATATTATATACGCGGGGAGCTTCCTCAAAGACCTTTAAAGCACAACTCTAACTCCTCAAACCTTCCATAACAAAATATGAAGCATAAGAAATGGTGTCGAAATCGTTTACCAAATCGCAGATCTTGATTAAAACTACGGAAAGTTTTAGGCCTAAAATTAGCTATGTACATTTGATATCATATATACAGGTTGCAGTATACAGCATATGAGTCTCTCCGTGAACAATTTGACTAAACGGTAATCCGCACAGCAACTTTTCGATATATCTATAAAAATATAAGAGCAACAATAAAGATACGTATTTTGGTTGCGTTCTCATATAATTTATGGGGCGTAGTGTACATTTCAGTAATAAAGTTCCAAAATTGATACGTGAATTGCTTGTATAAACACGTGGAAGACATAAAGTAGGCAATAAGTATTATTATAGTGAAGACGGAAATGTAAATGATAAAGACGCATGGAAGTAAGCTTTTCAGCAAGTACCGCTTAGATTGAGAAATTTAGTTTCAAAAAAACTGCTGAACTGGAGTTTTTTCTCACCATTTCATTTTCTCCATTATAAATTATATCTTGAGTCGATATTTCTAATATCAGCAGATACAGATAATGGAATAAATACATTTTAACCTTGCATATATTATAGTAAAATGGATATGACACCTATTTAAGTAACATATCAATTTCAAAATTGAATTTTCTAAAGGTTAGCTGAAAGAAAGCGGTATGTAGCGATAAGCCCTTTTTTGTAGAACTAATACATATTACAGCAAACTTTTCTTATACACTAATAATGAACGATAAAGTGTACTAAATTAGTTGGCTATCGCATGATAGTGATGTCCATATTATACCAGAAGATATGTACATCCAGATGACTGAGTATAGAACATATATTTCAATAATATTAAAGTTAACAGACGACGTAAACAAAACCGAGGAACAACATCAAGCATTGAAGATCTGCACATTAAATTCAAAAGGCAATTTTCATCGGAAACTTATATAAGTTTTACGACAGTCCGATATGCCAATTGTAAAACTTTACAGACGGGTTAAAACTAAGGCATTATGATGTCTGGAACGTTGGTACTGCACCCTGGACACCAACTTATTGCAACTCGCAACTATATTAGAAACCATAAAGTTATTACATGTTTTATATTGGAATAGACAAAGTAATATCAGAATGAATATGGTCGTGAATAAAATACAATTGTATAGCACTGGACACATCATACAAAATACAAATGTACATTAAAATGTTTAGACAATTAAATGTATGGAAAATAATAAAATATAGATAATCTTTATGTTCGCCGTTTCTTCTCCTCATTGTTAAAGCACCTTTTCGAAACGGCGGTAGAAGCAAAAAATGACTTTCATAAGTGTATTTACTGAATACCTGTATGATTAAATGATTTTGAATTTGAATTTATATATATATATATATATATATATATATATATATATATATATATATATGATGGCTTTCTATACGCATTCTAGACATACGAGAAAAAGAGGTGGTTGCTTGTGATGTTATATTTTTGTAAGTTCTTGCCAATCGCTACACAGGGAATCCTAATGCGGGGGTGTGAGTGTGTGACCATTTATTTCTTTATTTTAATCTACGACTAAGACAAGATAAGACAAAAAGTCCAGTTATAACTAGATTTGAAAAAACGAACATACCTGTAACTTAACGAATTTATACCAATTTATAATTTTCGTATAGGGTACCTAATTAAAAATAGAGAGTTCGATGAGAACCCGATAAAGTACGAGTATCTCTGTTTGCTGAACGAGCTTACACTGTGTCTACACAACGGAGTGTATCGAAAACAATTGAACCTTATAGTTATTGCACCGAAAATAAATACCTTGGTTACTCATTATCTGTAGTTGAGTGCACGAAGAGAAGTATCATTAATTTTGTAATATGAAGAAGGTGATAATTTGTTACATTTATACATTTAAATGTTACTAGTTTCGTATTGTAATAGTCATTGCCCGACGTTTTGAGTAAAAATTATAAACGATTGACCGAATCAACCTACAGTACAACTGCAATATATTTTTTTACTTATTATAAGGTAATACTTGACTACAATATCTGTACTAATAATAAAATGTACGGGGTTCGAATCTTTACAAGTAATACTTTTTGGAAATTTTAATGTAGGTAGACTTTTTATCCATATAGAGTTCAGAACATATTTTTTGGAATTTCTGTCTGTATCTGCCTGACAAAACACAGAAATCACAAAACCACTGAACAGATTTGGATGATACTTTGTAATTTAGTAGCCTTTATCACATGAACAACGACACGAAAAGCGTATTGCTGAGATTAAAACTACTTTAGATTATGGCCATTAATATAAGTTACAAATAAAAAAATATATCATCTAAATCTGCTTAATAGTTTCACTCTGATACGTGCACAAACAGACCGACAAAAAACGTATTAGACTCTACATCGATAATGACAAAAAAATATTAATTTATACAGATTTGTATATGTCATAATTTTGTTAGCTGCTGGTCAACGAAACCGGGACAGTAATATTGATACATACACACATGATATACATGTATACAATACATATGAAACAATACACGAGATGACCGATGTCAATGAATTATGTACTTCGATGTACTCGTATTATTAGGAAGTAAGTAACAAAGACTAGACTTACTAGATTTACTTTTAAGCCGTATTTATTCTATTTTATAAAGGCTTTTCGGTCGTTGTATAGACGATTAATTACCAGATGGATTATCTAATGATTATCCAATACCCACACACGTTCATAACACAAAAAATATTGCCGATCCAAACAGATGTACGGATTCATATTACTGACTCTTCGACACGGCATTTTCGCGTTTAAAACATTTTATGGCTCATTCCAGAAGGACATTGGTAATTAACCTGCAGCTAAAGAATGAATTATCAAGCACGAGTATTCAAAGATGTAAAGAACCTCTTAACATGTGTATGTATGTATTCATGCATATTATGGTGGCTTTCAATTTCTGTACTTAATTGATGACAATTTAATTTCTATACTTAATTTCGTTACAAACTTGACGACATGCAGTGATACGTTTTAATTGTTACATAACTTAAGAAGAAAGTGTGTGGCTTGTAAGTCGCTTCGTTTGTAAAAATAATACGTATATCTAAAATCAGTTGCAAGGATACAAATCACCTGCCAAGTTGTATTTTACACGACGTTTGTATTAAAAATTCAACATGAATATTCAGCAACAGTTTAGTAGGTTTGCGCAAGAGTTGCCGCCCTTTCTATTCATTGGTCGGCCATTTTAGATGCGGCCAATGGCGTCGCGGCGGGAAACGCGCGTATAAATTTGGCGTAATTAGTCACGCATGAATATAACCTCGTGTGCGAACAAAAACATGTGATCAACAAAGATAGGATGTAACTATTAATGCAAAGTAAATTGGCAGTCGATTTAAATTTACCTTTTTCCTTATGCATACCAATAAGCGGTTTGTACTTCAGAAGCCACAGCAATTAAAAAAAGGTCTTCGAAAACAATTTATTTTATATCCAAACAATTATTCCACGTCTGTTGACTTAAATTCCTTGTGTTTACAGGAAACACCCAAATGCCGCTCCTGTTTTAGCCCACGTATTGACACACGGATGATTTATGAATAATAAACCTGCGGGGTATGCTCGTATTGTTCCAAAATGGTTATTATGGTTCCGCTTAGATACATTAGAGGCAATGAGCGTTGAAACATGGCTTAATATTTTTAGAACAGTACGAGTGAGTGAGTTTAATTCGAGTCGTGTTTGAACCACCTTTAACTTCGACGACATGAGCGTAATATAAATATTTTTATTTGCTTTCAATTTCGCGAAGAAACCTGCGTAGTTGACAGTGGCTAAACAAACTTCTCAAACGCTGCTAAATTGTGAAGTCCACAAACGGTTAAGTGAGAATTTAAAAATAGAAAAAGATTGGACCAAGTGAGGAAGGAACACAATATTCAAATGATCGATCGTAATTGTCTAAAACCATCATCTTTTATTATTGACATCGATGTTCTGGATACTGTTGTCTAGTACTGCCAGTGTTAGCATAATGTCGAAGTTTCCTGATTAGAATTCATTAAATTCATTCGTTCATCATTAAATGGATTCATTCAATTGTTTTAATGACAGGTCAAAACTATGATATAATTACTGAATAAAAAAACATTGTTAGACTCCTGAATGTTTGTTGCTTAATGATAACGATGAATCAAAAACTTTTAAAACTTGTTTTAATATTCACAATTGAAATAAAAACGTATTTCATTGAATAAATAAAGTAATAATAGAGGCCATAAGCAAAAAAAAAAAACATTGTCTAAACATTAAGAACAAAGTCGCATTATTATCAAGATATTTTATATACAATATTTTTACAAACAGAGTTATTAACGTAATGTGTATAAGCCTGATATGATAGAAGATCGTATAAAAGGATTACTTATTGACATTACAGATGAATACAATCTAAATATTTGAGTCACCAACGCAAAGCACAGCCCAATTTGAAATAGTTTAGTATTACCCGATACCTAAAAGAAAACTACTGT
Source organism: Megathymus violae (assembly GCA_003671415.1). NCBI lineage: Eukaryota > Metazoa > Arthropoda > Insecta > Lepidoptera > Hesperiidae > Megathymus > Megathymus violae. The sequence goes on from PDGT01000029.1 coordinate 1,295,518, forward strand.
AGTAACAAATATATTTTTTTTTATTATATTTTCACATTTACATACCTATATGGTGTGACAGATGTAGATATAATTGAAAGCGTAACTCACAAGGGCAATGTAGAAACATCAAAAGAAATACATATATTGCGCAGTCGTTAGTGAGTACAAAATCATGTTTACTGTAAAAATATATGGTTTCTATACAGTTAAAATGAATTAGGTCTGGTTTGATTAGCTCCAATGCTTCATGTAGAAAAAGGTTAAATATTGAGACATCTTATAAGATTAATTGTGGATGCAGCTGAAGTTTTACCTAAGCTATGACAGCTATAGTCATTCTCCCTTTTTCTTTATTAAACCTTAAGAAGAAAGAAGTTGTCTTGGCCGCAAGTTAGTATACATATATCTTGAACAAGGTACTAACTAAGGTTTTAACTAGCAGGGATTTCGAAAAGATCATTCAGACAAAATCTTCGGCCTTAAACAAGGGTGCACTGGTGCGTTTACTAAAGATCCCGTCCTTTCTCATATGCTGAAACTTAAAGATTTTACCAGAGGAAATCGCATATAAAAAGGTTTCTTGGTTATATGAAAAGAAAAGTTTATGTTCTGAGTATATCTCTGAGTAAAGGTTTAAGATAAATAAGATATTGTCACATACAAATCTAATACAAATAGACAAATATTAAACAGGCTCGAAATTTTTATATTTAGTAAGATTAGCATCAGAAAAGTTTAAGCTGCAGATAAAACTGAATGCAACAGGGAACAACGATAGCAGGTTACCACTACACGTATCCTACTTAAGGCTTAAGATATGCTTTATAAATGTTATCTCTTCCACCTTATTAAAACAATATTAAAATTCATTTCTTTTATTACTCGCCTGACATTTAGTTAGCTGAGAGCGAAAGTAACATGAAAAGAAAGAGTTTTAAAAAGTCTGTAACATGTAAATAAAGATACATTATTGTGGAAAATAATTTGAAGCATCTTATTGTGTGCTGCGATATGGTCGATGCCTACTAAGCTGAAAGCTATACAACAAAGCTAAACAAACGGAATCACTATTGAATAACTTTTTACGGGCGACCAAAAAATAATATTTATGATTTATGTTTATGTTTATTTTTACTCAAGTCTGAACAACAGTCAGCTATCAATAACTTTTTAGTGGAGATGAATAATATAAATTAAGAATTGTATAAATTAAGGACCTAGATTTCACCTACTCAGTTAACTAAATTTAGTGTGTATTAGTAGAGGGGTCAAAAATTTTAAATTATTTAAAACCTTTCAACTTCCAATGACAAACGATAGTAACTGCTATTGCTTTGTGGAATACATTAAAATTGTCATAAAACTTTCACTTTAGCAGACGTCCATCCAAACCGCCTTGGCGATCACAAATAATTACTTATTTAATTTTGATCACCGTTTCTTCTTTGTCATCTTGTTGTAAGACAAGACTGTTAAACAATATTATTCGGAGACAGCCGGTTATCGTATACGACGGCCTGTCGGTAAATCCCCGTCTAAAGCTCTGCAGAGCGACGGCATTCGTATTGTGACACATATGATTATACTACTGTTTGCGTTTAAGTTACAAGAGTTAACAGGAGCGACTAGCGGATATATTTTTGTGCGAAGAATAATAAGAATCATAGAGCCTAATGGTAATCCTATACATATCTTGTATAGCGCGTTACAATGGCTGGTTTTATTTTTCGTTTAATTTTTTTTACGTTTATAAAGCGCTTTGGTGGTTATGTTTTGGTTTTGATGGAGGTGTATAACAGTTCACATTTAATTATGTCACATCCATCTACTTAATCCTGAAACCTGGATTCTATCATACGGTCACAAGCTTTAAATAGCACGAGTGTTTGAATAAGTGAGATTATAATGAGAACTGCCTATTTTATATTTATATTTTTCTATTTCATAGCTACCAAACTTTTTTTCATTCAATAATATTCATTTAATATTTTATGCACATCATACAATTTCATATAAAAACCTTATACAGACTTATGCCTAATCCATTTGGATAACCAAAGGACAATATGTACTACATCACAGTAAAACCTCCTTCAATATAATTTATATATCCTTCAATATAGTTCCACAAGTGGAAACTGGAGCGATGTTTTTATAATACATAATTTTGCCTATGACCGATAACATTCGATTCGAACACATAAAACGAATACGAAAAAAGAATTAAATAAGAAAACTTAAACAGAAAATATTCAGAAAGAAATATGTAGAGGAAGAAAAAAGAAAAATATTAACAAAAACTCTATAGATATTCATTCCATCGTTCGTCTTGTACCTATTTACGTGTGGCAAGCGTGTTCAACGCGAGATTTAATCTCGAATAGGTGACAGCCACTCTAATCAACTTTCTCAAGCCATTGCCTCCAACTGCGACGTATGTGACGATGGTTTTAGAGACGATTAACCTGTCACATACAGAGGCGATGAGATTCCTTGACGGTGCTAATTCGTGAAATTATTGTACCGCTCCTCTCTGCCGAGAGACCTATTTCGGAGTCATGTTTTATTACTGTGTACGTTAATTTAATAAGATTTTGTTGTTGGCTGTTGTGGTACCGTGTTATTTTCAAATCCTAAGTTGGCTTTCATATCCATTTTGCTATTATTGCGTGTGTTTCATTAAAGTCATTTTTTATATTCCTATTGTCTCTTGTAGATTTTCAGTTGCATTGAAATAGTTACGGGTTGAAATTTACAAAATAATTATTAAACCTGAATTCATTAATCTCTGGGAAGTATTTGTAAATAAAAATGACATCAACGTTTTTAAGTGTAAATCAGGACTATTGCCTGTTGAGATAAATTTGTGACAAAGACAAAATATATTTTTTACCAAATAATTTGTTTACGCTATAGATTAACAAATATAGTATTTGTAAGTAAATACTAATATTTTTACCTATAATAATAACAACAAATAGTAACTAATAAAGAAAAATAAACAACAATCTTGACTTAACGTAATAAACTCTAATAAGAGGTTATTAACGGCTGGGTACATGCTAATGAAAACTAATTTGAGTACGGACAAGTCGCTAAGGTAACTAAGACTTTATTAGATTGCTTGAAGAAAAATGAGTTTAACAAACTCAACTCATAGTGGAAATTAGATAAAGGATAAAAACTTTTTGGCATCATAAGAATATCAAAATACTAGGGTCTATGAATAAATATAATAAAATTTACAAAGGAGGCTCTGAAAAGTTTATAAGTGAGTTTTTCTTTCAGTTTTGCCAAGTATATTAATTTATTTTACATGTATCACTATGAATTAGTTATTTATTTATTCGCATGCCTGTAACCTTTACAGTATTTAAATAAATTAAGTTGACGAACTGGTAGTATAATTAAGGATTTATGACTAAGTAATTATATGTACTTATAGACAATTTATAAGATAAGACAAAATGTACTTACTTCCAAACCAGAATTGCTCCTACGAGGATCCCCACTACCAATACGATGGAGCAAAGTGCGATAACGGCTGAAGTTTGGAGGGACGGGCCGCTGTGGTTGTACGCATCAATCTTCTGGAAGAACACAAACATGCACAATTATATAAAACAAAATTATAAAGTTAACAGCTCACGAAAGACTAATAAATGTTTATAATGGTTATGTCTGTTTAAAACAGGTTACTTGAATTATTTTAAAAAGAAAAAAGTCTTGTATCAATATTACATTATGCAATGAAATATGATACAAATTTATTTACTTCATGTTTAAATGTTTGAAGACGGAATTATTTTTAGTGGAAAAGATTAGAGCTGAAAATGTTTAAAAAGCGTAAGTGAATTACGGAATGTTTTAAAAGGTTTAAATTGATTTATATGTTAGACAAGATTATGGAGGAAATATCCTAATATGAATATAAAAAAATTTAACACAACAAACTGGACTAAGCAACCTGTCGCAGTAATATAAAACGAGTATTTTAAGTCGCCATATGTCATCCGAACAGATATCTATTTCTATTCACATTGAACAACGCAGTAGGACGAACAAGTATTAATCAAAGCAAGTGTGTCAATGGACGCGAATAATTCAATTCACAAATCCTGGAACAGTTCCAAGGGAATTGACAGAACGTGTTACACACAAAACGCAATGTTATCCATCATTTGTCAATATTTGTAGGCGAAAACAGACGTTTGGGTATTAAATATAGAGACTATAGCAGCGTGAACTATACTGCTAAGTGCGGTAATGATTTTAGGAAATTGTACAGCTAATTTGTCGTCTCCAAAACAAAAGTTGGTCTTTGCTAAATCTGTGTGCTATTTGTTTGCCGCTTATGGATTTCGCGGATTATTATTTAGATTTCCGATCCAAACATAATCATGTTTGTTATTTTATTTGTGCGCCTTAGATTTATGTTAGAGTCGCCTTCACTCATGTGTATTATATCTTAAGCAAGATAATTTACGATTTTTAGACGACATTTATTTTTGTATTTCTGAAAGTTATTTTTTGTACGATAATAATTAGTAAATTTTAATAACGAGCAGGTAAGACTCCGATAGAGCCAGATGAGTCATTATAATATCAACAAAATAATAATAACCTGCAATAAGTTGAAACTTGAAACATAAGAAAAAATTATACTGACCCCTATAAAAAAATTAAAAGAAATTCAATAGCCTGTTTTTATAAAATTATTTAGTTTTTTTTTTTTATATTAATAACCGACAAACGGGCAGACGAACTGTCTGATGGTAAGTAGTCATCGTCGCTCATGGACATTAGCAAGACTAAAGGTATCACTCATACATTGTCGACCAGGAAATGAAAAGAAAATCAAAATGAAAGTACTGGCTCTCATGCCGGAACACGACAAGTCGTTAGGTGGCTGACTCAAGTATTAGTATTAAAGTAACGTAATGACGTAGCAAGAGTAAACAATAATTAATCCAAAAAATCATTTGAATTGTTGTTATTCTCTTGTTAAGTCGTCTAGCCATTCTCGAACAGCTTCGATAAACACACTAATTAATAAACTCTTGTAGCTGTTCGAACAAGGAGAGACGCGTTGTTCTGACACTCTATTATCGTCTGAGTTTAACTTTAAATGCCCCTATCAGTAATGTGAATAACATGAGCGTCCTTTCTAACCGTGTCTTCGACATCTTACTAGAAAACATGATCTTTGAAACTTGATACCAACAAGCTTCAAAATTCTCTGTCGATGATCAAAATACTCAAGTATCTTTGTAATTATAACTATTTATAGCGATAAGCCTATTGCTTTCAAAGATAGCTACCAATTCGACGTATTCGAATTTATGTGCTTATACAATATTCTTAAATGCTACAAAAAATATCAATTTAATCCATTCATAACACGTTGTGAAGTTTACAAGGATAACTCGATCACTGACCAGTTCGGTAATGATACGAATAGTGCCTGGCAGTAGGCTAGTTGTGGCCAATAGAGAGGAAAAGTAGTACAGTATTGAATTGTACTTAAAAAAAAGTTAAAACGAGTTCCCCGATTCTTTAGGAGCCCGCTAGGGATCGGTGATGCCTTTTGCTATAAGGACGTCAAAGGATGACGCTGAACACTTATCGTCAGGCGGTTCGTCTGCTTGCTTGTTTATATAAACAAACGCAATATACTAGCATTTCAGTTTCTCACTTATTCTCGCCTCAGAAAATTTACACCTTACTTTTAAAAGACTTGCACCCTCTCCCTGAACTTTTGCTATTTTTTTTATTTAACGAACTCATAGTCCAGCTCGTTTCATGAAATCTATTCATTCTTAGATTCTCTATTTAGTTTAGAATTTAGTTAAATAAATTTTATTCATAGTTAAGGATCTATAAACAGATCGATCGTCTTCGATAGAACCTGTGTTCATTCCACCTTCAGTAATTACATTATCTCGGCGTCGTACGATAGTTATCTAATTTAATCTGTAGAAGCACGATGTGGCAACACGTTCGTGGATTGCAAATTAAACTTGCTCACACGTGCGCGCCTGCATGGGGGCGGAGATGTCGGTGGTATCCTGTTTTGTTCGAGATTACGCTTTTGTGAATATTGCCTTTCACTGATTTGAATTCGTCGTCCACACTGTATTTTGTGTGCGAATATAAATGTTATGAAAATGTGATTAAGGTGAGTACTAGAATTGATAATGATAATAACTGTTTCTACCAAACCTCCAAACTCGTATTTTTCAGCTTATATAATGAATTACTTAAAACGAATATAAATAGGTTTATGAAAACCATATTTCAATATAGTTAGACTATCTAACTTTGTAATAATAAATAAGAAAGTGAATCCTTCAATACTTGAAGGTTTGCGTCTCGTAAACTGAAGCGAATTTGATTGAACGTAACGTATTCTCAGTATTTTTGGTAAGTTCATCCAACCTTGTATACAAGCTGACCTTCACAACTGATATGGTCGAAAGAATAAATGAGACAATGATTTGGCCTCTCCTATTGGATTTTGCTGGGGATTGATCTACCTAGTTTAATCCAAATAATACTTATGTATATTGTTAGGGTTTTAATTTGATGGAATCCCTCCTCCCTGCCTCAATAAAGATTAAACGTGATATGTCTCAACATGCTAGTCCGCTTTCTTTTTGACTAGTGAGGTGGTATTGCTTAGGTAAGAATGCCCACAGGTGGCGGTAACCACTAAGTATTAGGTGGCCCCTCTGTTATGAGTTGACTTGATTTATTTCAGCTTAGACCCTATCGCAGAAATAGTCTTCATCCCCTTTAAGGGATGTCCTCAGATTAACTAATGTTGACTAATGCTATGGCTATATATAATATAAATTATAAATATATCACCACGTGAGCCAAATTTGAACCAACTTACATTATTATAAGCAATTTATCAAAAGGAGTTAGATCAAACATTTGCACCATTTCTCTGTAGTCCTCACGCCATACTGTCGTAATTATGGGTTCCATAACTTTTTGTTAGGCAAGGTGCTTTGGGGTGTTTTATGTATTAATAATTTCGTGCTATGGGCGTCACGCGAAGGGGAATTTTTTGTATTCTACCCTCAAATAAACGGCAGTTGTAGATCATACTTTATGTCGACGACAAAACAAAGGTCAAAACTTACTTCTCGGGTGTGATTTTTATATCCTACATATACTTATATTATAAGTTTTTTATGTTGTTCAACAAATCAAATATACTAAAATTACTTACCACTTCCCGCGATTGCTTTAGACTTTACGCAAACATTTAGAACTTCTGCTAAGAAGAAATAGCAAGAACTTCGGCTGTAATACTTTTAAATAATACCACTTTTAAGCCCACCCTTAATGCCGTGGCTGTATCAGTAGTAAACGATCGACTGCCGCCAGACACTACCCAAACGCTAGACGCGGTTGAGAATGGGAAGGGTGACCGCAAGAGGCAAAGTTTTTGGAGCTATTTCGTACTTCAGAAGGTAAGGCGACCACTTGGCCGTATCGTTCAAATATATCAGAAGTATTCGGGTGACCTTACAACTTGAAGAAGTTTGACAACTAAACCCTGTAATAATTCGTAATGGAAGTAGGATGATAAATACGACTGACGTGTCAAAAATTACCCATGTCTATGGTAATTATTTATCAGTTGACAAAACTTTGCCATTTCCATTAAGTTAATACAAGTAAGCACATATAAAAATATTTAATGATTTAGTGCTTTGCTTTAATACTACATTTTAATTCATTTAAACAAAAATAAATAACAATGTTACAACTACATACTTTAATGATAAATCTTACTTTATGAGAATTTAACATCCAGCTGCTACGGACTGTGCGAGTATCCCCATTTAGGGAATTAAAACACGAGATTAACATTAAAAATTAACTGGCCAAACGTGGGCCCATTTATTCCGGTAACCATTTTATTTTAGACTAGACTACCTCGGCTTGAATAAACAATGCGCTAGGTTTTAATTAGCCATTTTTAAATAATTTGTGTTTACATAGTTTTCGTGCTTATTAAATATAAGTTATATTTGGTAAAGAAAAACATCACACGAAGATTTGTATTTCCCTAATTCCCTCAACTGTTCTTTACGTCTTAAAGGAACTTGAAAATATTGTTGAAAATAATTATTTAAAATTTCATCTCATGGGCAATAGGTATATCATATTTTACTCATATTTCATAAAATAAGTATAACTATTATTATATTCCGAATTACATATCAAATTATTGTAGTTGATAGTATCAGCCCTTACTTTGCGGAAATGCATTGTTTTTAAATTAGTATTACTGTACTTTGCAACAATCCGCAAGCACAATGTATACTTCTATATATGCATAAAACCTCCCTCCCTCCCACAAAGGAAAACATGCATTAATGATAAATAAAAGTATATATAGTCTATGTTTCTATGCATCTATGTTTTCCTTTGTCGAAAGGGAGGGAAGTTTTATGCGTTTATAGAAGTACGTATCATAATACATTGTTCCTGCGGATTGTTGCAAAGTAAATTAATAATAATTTAATTTCAAAATATTATCTAGTTATGGATAGCTATATCTTAATTACATTACTTTGTGTATTAAATTATACATCAAACAAAACATTCAGTTAGTTGCATTACATTCAATAACAATAAACAATAAAAGGTCAATTATGTCGATGGACTCAGAATATTTCGTATATTAGCGTTCATATATTTTTTTCATGATTCTAAGGACTAGCGATAAGGCAGACGCGCCACCTGGTTTACAGCAGTCACGGTCTCCTATGGACATGTGCAACACGAGAGAGGTCACCAATGCATCACCGGCCCTGAAGGAGAGCCCCTTTTTACACCATTTTTGAATAATCCCATGTCATAGCGCTGCGGCCAGACCTCCGAAGGAAGCTCATTGCACAGTTTACACGTTCGACATAGAAAAAATTATATATTTTCATAGCGTTCTGAAAGGTTTTATCTTAAACCAATTATCATATTCAATTAGTAATGATGATATAACAATACACCATCTGTGCTTTTTAAATGAAAAGCATGCAACAACGAAGCTTATTACTTCATTCTACTTATAATGGCAATCCATAAAAATGCCATTTAGATTCTCCTCACAAGCGTTAGGTTAACGCAGAGGAAACAAGATCCTATTCGTCTATTAATTTTGACATAATAACAATCACATAATACGTATATATGTGTTACCAGTGACAATGAGCTCAAGTAAATTTAAAACTATGACTTTACTGTGGGCCTTTTTTTAAGTTACTTTAGTCTTCTCCGCAGAATTATTCAATTTTACACATTTTGTGCATCCGGATTCTTTACGATTTTTTTTATTAAAAACATTTTTTCCATATGAAGGAATTTATAAAAAAAAAACAAAATCGGTTTAATGTGAGTGGTCCCGGAAGAAGAAGCGGCAAGAAACTCCCGAGGAGTGGTGAGGCTTCTCATAAGGATTATATTATCAGTATTATTATTCAGTCATTAGTATTATTATTGGTATTATTATCTTTCCGTGAAGCCTGCCTGGCTAGTTACCACCCTCCTGCTTAAGTCAGCCGCCAAACGACTCGTCGTGTTCCGGCTGGGGGCTTGAGAGCCAGTACTTTTTTCTTACCTTCTTCTCATTTCCTGGCCGACAACGCATCAGTGATACCTTTGGTCATGCTGATGTCCATGGACGATGGTGACCACTTACCATCAGGTGGCTCGTCTGCTCGTTTGTCGGCTATTAACATAAAAACACTTCTAAATTTTGTAACAATGCAAAAAAATATGAGAAGAATAGCATTATTTAATCAAGATGTTTAAAAGATATTGAAAAATTCACACAAACGAAACACAAAACATCTTCTCTTACGTGTATTCATTATGAATGAGGCATAAAATCAATATGACTGAGATTCACTTTTTTTATTTTCATACGAGACCTAGCTCAGTGGTGGGATGTATACCTTGTGTATTATTTATAGAAGATTAAAAAATTATCAAAACAATATCTAATAATTTTGTTTTAAATACTTTACTAAAATAATGTAATGGCAGCTTTCTGATTGCTTCTGGATTTAATTCCTTTAAACACTGGAGTAGTACGGTTGTTACCGTAACCTAAAAAAAATTTTCGGATGGTGTGTATGACCAAATATTTAAAATAACACAGAAATCTACAACTTACATCAAACAAAACTGACATTGCAATTAACAAGATATTAACGAAACGAGTTAATCTCCTGATAATAATGATGGAGGCAAGATAACTAACCGTGCAAAACGTAGGATCCGGATAGTGTCCGGTAATAAAAATATTCGTACGCGGCGACGGATACACAATTACTTGACTAGGGGAAGACGCGAAAGAGAAAAGGGGGAAATAATAATTATAATACAGTAGTGGGGAACAATTTGATAGATTTTATCGAATTAGGGGGTGTCTCGGCTTTGTGATGCCAAATGGTTAGTATTATTTTTATTTATGGGGTCGGTCATTTGGTGAGATAGTGGAATGAAACAGAAATTTAGTTTCTCGTGTTCATGAAATATCTATGCCTCCCGCGCATAAGGTCGGAAGTTGAAATATTGTTTCTCAGTACCCATATATAGCTCTTTTTATATACCTGGACATTTACGATTAAATTGAACTATACATTTTTTCCAGGAGAACTATTTATATATTTTCTTCAAATATCAGACATAATATTAACATTGAAATGTGCGTGATAACGTACAAGTAGAGACTTCTAAAATGCAAAACAACAATAACCAATATAGGTTGTATACAATATTGTTTGATTACGTGTCTTGTTGTAAAAGTAGTGAACTGTGAATTGTATTTACTTTCTTTCTAAATCTTTCAAAGAATTGTTGATAGTATCAGGCGTTACTTTGCGGAAATTCATTGTATTAAAATACGCGTTGGTATAGAAATATAAATCATCATATATTGTTTGTGGATTGTTGCAAAGTAAATTAATACTATTTCATTCAATGAATTGTTAGCAATAATAATTAAAGTAACAGCAATAAGTTCAGTTTAAAGAATTAGTTGGATTATCATTGCACTTACAACCGTGCTCATCTTAGGACCTAATGCCCTAGATTATAATGTGGAATATAAAAAGACAAACAAATACATTATTGAATGAAACTTTTAAAATGCTCTTATAGAGAGACGATAAAAAATGGATTTTCTATTTGCGTCTTGGCTGGCTACAATTCGATGATATCTTTGATATTGCAGACGTTAATGGACAGCGGTGACCAGATGGTAGGTATCTGGTAGCCCATTTACTCATTTCAGTCACTGAAATAAAATATAAGACATTTTTATCATCTTTTCTTCTACTAGTATCAATTTGTTTAACTTGTTATTTAGATATTTTATGATACACAATATTGTATAATATAAATTAAATAAAGATTAACATGTCCTTAAATATTTTAATAAGAATTTAAAGATATGAAGGATACCTCTAAAGAAAAATTGAAAGCTAGGGAATATTTAGCAAATAATAGAAAATAACTATACACAACACGCAGATATATATTTTTATTGGTTTGTCGTCATAGTTTTGTACGTGAATAATACAGCGTTTATGTATTTTACCCCTAATTTAAATGGGGCTTTAAAAGTTTATTCAATGTTAAATAAATTGTCTGTATATAACACGGTGAGATAATAATCTCAATTTACCTAAATATATTTAACGACTATTTGCATAGGAGACATAACTATGTAAGGTCGTATGTACCTGACGATATATTGTGCAATAAAAATACGTATTTTTTGTAAGGTACAGATAAGTACTCAAACGATAACCAAGTCTAATACAAATAACGGTTCTTTGATTACAATCAATCAGAACATATTTGCTCTAGGCTATGTGTACAACATCAATCATAGGACAATCGATTGAACATAATTATTATACTTGGTTTGATTGTTCGATCCAAGGTTTCTCTATTATCTCTTATTTAAGTTCAAATTTATTTATATGCAACAATTACTTTTTGACGTGATGTCAAACAACGCAGCTGTCAATACTGTCATGACACACGGTCTTAACATTTGATCAAAGAAGAGGTCGGCTTTGCTAAAAAAATAGCAATTGCGTTTGTATTTTTTCGTATTTTATAACATGCTACTAACCGTATTATTGTTTTTACATTAACCTGTATTTTCCATTATTTTTGGTGTAAGTTACGACTATAAAAGGAAAGCTTATAGTCATACTAATATATTTAAATATATAATTAAGTTGAATTTAAATTCAAAAATAGTTAACAGTTCTTGAAATGAGAATCTTACACATAAAAAAATAATATCATCATTTTGTTACTAATCTTATGGGTTAATCTTATTATCGTGAATAAAATATTTCAAATGTGGTTTACAAATTTCAATTATCCATAACCGAAATTAATGTCTTTTATATAACAATTATATGTTTTAAATACTCTTATCTAGTTCTCCTTCCCCTTGCTGCTGCCCCGATCGAAAATAAAAATTCGGTACCCCTGACTTAATAAAAAAAAAATTGCAAAAACTCGGCTCCAAGGTCATCAAAAATGAATTCAAGTTAAATTTATTCGTATGTAACTCTCCTTAGACCCAAAAGTCAGCGACTAATTTCGATCACAAGACCTCAAATTTCACCCGCCATTGAATTCTTATTTTCATACGCCACAGATAAAGATCGGAGTATGGCCCAGAGTTTTGAGCTTCAATAAGGGCCAACGATTTGTCAAAACGTCACTTTATCTGAAAAGGAATCCGTCATCGGCCCGAGTTATTTGTAGATAGTATCGGAAATAAATAAAGAATACGAACTCTCTTGCCAATAACGCTTGCCTCTATAGACATATGTGACTTTGGTTTGGCAATGTCAAAAATAAAACAGAACGGTTGCACATAAAACATTTCTCACACACCTCTAGCCCCGAATTATGTTGCATATATATTATGTATGTTCAGTAATAATCGTTAAATTTTTACTAGGGTTACTTAAATGGACACACATAACTGACTTAAATAACCAAGTCCCGTTAACTAAAATTAATATTACAGAGAGATGAGTGTTTACTAACGGGATATTGGTGTTACTGAAGTCATATCTTGGTCTTATAAGAGTTTTGAAATTGTATATATGTACTTCCATCCTTACTTCCAAGCGTACTCGTATTTTTAGTGGTGAACCTTGAGAGTTTGGCTTGGACTCAAGGATGGATAGGAATCTTCAAACCTCTAAATCTTTAGAAACAGACATACAACCATGTCAGAAGAATTTGGGTAGCTTATTGACTTGATTTCGGGACTAGAGTAATTTTAAGTACTTTTTTGGTTTTGTTATTGCATAAACCGGAGCTCTATTTTCTCCAACCTCTTCCGGAGATAACCGTATCGCACAGTGAACAAATTACGAGAGAAGGGGGCGGAAAATTAATACTTTGGCAATTGTACGTTAGGAAGGAATTGTAAATGTTGTAAATACCTGTAAAATAAATACCATACGAGACACGATTTGTCAATCTATCTGAACTGGCTATCTGAACCGAAATACGTCATCGGTGCAGACAATTTATTGTTCATATCGCAGGAGAATCTAAACAAACTGTATCGTATTAAAAATCTCTGAGACAGCAATATTTAAAATTCCTTATAGAGCGTAACAGTAGGGGCAACATAAATAATGCGTTTAAAGACTTTACTTTAATAACAACGGGTTCTAGAACGGTTTTTTTTTCAGAAAAATTGGAAAGTTAGATCACATAGGAATGCCAACGAGTTATGAATGTTTATTTACGCACTTTGAATTTGGTGATAAAAATACCTTTTACTCACAGACCAAATTTACCCTAGTAATAGGTAGGTACCGTTTATACAAAAAAACATTAAATGTGTTGTAAATAGCAAAAAATATTAAATAACACCTTGATGACCCGGTAACTAATTCGATTACGTCACTGGCCGGATTGACCGGTGCAAGAGATGTAGAATATGATATAGAATTTTTTTTTCTGGTATTGATTCCTGTATAATCCCATTTGTATATGAAATTTAGCAAAAATAACGGCAATTGTTAGCTTAACACCATTTATCTTCGGTCTACTTACCTGGATAGGTACCGTTTACATTAAAATCTTAAATTGTAAATTTGTTTCAAGTATGAAACATGTTGTTCATCAATATTTTTATAATAAAGTTTCAAAGTTGATTAGCGACTAGTGTGTGAAAATATTTAAGAGACGTGTGAAAGTACAACTAATAAGCAATAGTTACTATAGTAGAGGGTAAATGAATATCTAAATGGAAAGATGTATGGAAAAAAATTGCTAATAGGTTTGCTCAATCTAGAAAATATAACTGTGATAAACATATTTTTTTTTCTGATATGCTGGTGTTTTTCCTTCCATGATAAAGCATCTTTCCCCGAAACAAAACGACAAAATAACGTGCTCAAGTTGTTCAATCAAACATGCTATTAACAAATAAATAATTAGATTATTGAAGTTTCCTGAATAAACATTTAATAAATACAGTCTGCGGACGCAGTGAACTCCGAAAATTACTTTTGTTACAATTTGAACCAACCGGTGCTAAATTCTCCAAACTTCGCGGTCACCCTACTTATCGGGCCATTGATCTGAACGCAGTAGCGATTTGTCAATGCTCCTTCTTTAATTAATAAAAAGTCTACGGATAAGAATTGAATAAGACCTTAATTAATTTGGGTCGGTTCTCGTCGGGAACTTTGTTAAATTATTATTATTCTACCCAAAAGGTTTTTTCGACTGTTATGTATATTCTTCAGAATTAAAACAATGGTTGAAGAAAGGAATAATTTAAATATGTGCTCCCGAGTTGACTACCGTTTTAACGCGCCCATTTTGCTATCCTATACCACAGGACTAATACCGTCTTCGTGCAAGGTTGCCTGTTTTATTCTCAGTTTAATAGTGCATGCTGAGTTTGCCTTACAATCTATATCTACACATGTAATAAATTTCTAACTGATCGCTTTCTGTACATGAACGATATATGAGAAAAAACATTATTAGGGGCCTTTATTAACGCAGTAGAACACAAAATAATAGTTGTTACAATATTTGTCTGTTTGTCTGTGTCTTTGTTCGCGCTAATCTCTGAAACGGCTTAACCGATTTCGTTCTGGTTTTCACTAATGTATTGCAGTAAGCATCACTTAATACATAAAGTTTGTTTAATTGCAATCCGTTCTCCATTAATAAAAAAGTTATGAATAAATATATGTATTTCTAATAAATACACACATCAAAAAAAGTTTGCGATCGGTTCGAAAAATTGAAACCTTTTATTAGCATGATAAAATACAACATGATTTATTTTTCTTTTTTGTTCCCTATTTAAAAATACATAATTTGAACATGAAAGATTCTAAAATTTCAATATAAAAGAAGGTTCAGTCGTGGTAGAGCATCATTCAGAAATCTGATACAAGTCGATTCAAGCGATTTTTTCGATATTTTCGGAAGATATCTAGTTTGAAAAAAAAATGCCAAAAGGATTATCAGAAGGTTTACGAGTAAGAATTATAACTTTGAGAGAAGAAGAAACGAGAGAAATAGCACGCAGAGTCTCCGTATCCCAATCCTGTGTCGTGCCCACGTTGCAGAGGTACCACTACATGGGTAATTTAGCTGACCGACCTCGCAGTGGTCGTCCAACTGTGCTGACTGCTGCCAAGAAGCGCTATATCAAATGGTTGACTGCCCGTGACCCAACAATCAACGCTACCAAAATAAAGGCAGAGTTGCGGGCTGCAATGGGCTAGACTGCGCCAAATTGAAGAAGATGAAAATGAAAACATTTGGCATAATTGCCTCTTTGTTGACGAATCACGAATCAGTACTCATCCGGAAAACCGACGTGTTCGCGTCTGGAGAAGACTTGGAGACTCGGAGAGGCAAAGAACTGCCACTGGAACTGTTCAGCAAGGTGGAAAATCGGTGTCCTTTTGGGCCGAAATAATGATTGGAGCTAGAACACCTTTGATCCCGTATCAAGGCAACATGACTGCAGTTATGTACAAAATAGTCGCTATTGATGAAATTGTTAGATCATTTAGAATAAACCATGGGCACCAATTTGTATTGGTCGACGATAATGCCCCTGCACATGAAGCTCAACGATTTAATGCTGTTCTCCGTGAATACAACATCACAAAATTAGACTGGCCTGCCGGCTCGCCTGACTTAAATCCAATCGAGCATGCATGGGACGCTATTAAGCGAGCTGTTTGGAACTGTCAGCCACTTCCTCAGACCGTGCCAGAGATCAGGGAAGCCGTTGTTCAACAAGACAGGTTGCCGCAAGAAATGCTGGATAACTTGATCCTCAGCATGCCCAGAAGGATTTCCGCATGTTTTCGAGCCAGAGGAGGACGGATATTATTATACTAAATAAAAATCATTTCAAATAAATATAGTATATTTTTTGTATAATCCTCTTTTTCTTTCAATCAAATTTTCTTCACATTCGCATTAGAGTTGAGTAAGCTAATTTTTATTACCAAAAAAGTTATTAAAGGGTTTTTTTCTAATTTCATAAACTGTATTTTTAGTTAAAAAACATATTCTATAAACACTTTTTCTTGATAAAGTTACAATTATAAAAAATATATCTGTTTTTCCTAGTGACCGCAAACTTTTTTTGATGTGTGGAGAACGAGAAAAACTCAGTCCTAAAACAATGCAGGTGTTATTTCTAATCCTGAAGGTACTTATTCAAAATTATAAATTGAATTTGTAGATATACAAATACAGTATTCAGTGGCAAGGCTGAGTCTGTATAGAGATACCTAATTCGATTGACAATAATATGAGAAAATAAGAGAATACTTAAGAGGCATACAGGTCATCTAGACCACCTAAACGAGCAGTTTTCGCTGCACTATATTGTTAGAAAATAAATATAAAGTCAATTTCCCACATCGACTAACAAGTTCACTAACAAAGTTCCGTAGTATTTAAACTTTAGACGTGACTCATTTAGTGCATTTTACGCAAGGTTTATAACTTGCGACTTTTGCAGATAAAATTCCCTAATGTCTTTTCCTTCCCGATTACCTTTTGTAAAGGAATAATTTAATTTTATTGCCGATAATATTGTTCGCAACGTTCGCAAATAGTAACAGCATTTCAAACTGTTACTTGTTTTTATCAGGTGTTGTATATTTTTTCAAATTTACTCCTGGTGGTAAAAATTGGGTTCAGTTAAATTTATCGCGTTCTAACCGAGACAAACGGACCTTTTTAATTGTACGTAAAGATTTATTAATAATTAGTGATAGAATCTTTACAACACTGCGACTGACTACAAATTAATTGATTCTATTGGCGTTGTTAACACAGAGTTATATGTATATATAGAAACATATTTGTTTTTTTAATTAAGGCTCAGTATTTTTGCAGTTAAGGGGGTGGATAATTGTTAATTTTCATTCATTCTGTAGAATATCTTTTCAGCCATGGATGTTCTAAAATTAAAAAAATATATATTTGGGTTTACTAATAACGAGTTTTTTAATTTTACATGTTAGGCCCAATTCACCACGTATACATACACACATTGAAATACAGGTTTAGCATTCTTAACAAAGTCACATGCGTGTGATTCTATGTAGATAATAAGTTTGCTCGTGTGTGTGTGGGCATCTTTATTTGCATGAAAGTCGCAAGTCAGTAATCAATGCATCGTACGAAAGATTTTGTAAGTAGACAGTAATTTTGATTTTACGTTTGATTGACGATGGATAATTGTATGTTATAAGTACTCGTAATTACTGGAGAAGAGACAAACATTTTCTTTTATTGATCTGGAAACACAAATTGCGCGTGCGCACCTGGCATCGGTCGTTACTGTAGCCAATGGGCGTCAACAACATACAGGATGTAGCCGTTAAGTGACGACGGGTAGTTTGTTCATAAATACAGAAATTGTTGATTAAAAATTTTGATCAACATTGAGACTGAATTGGTTCATGTTCAAGTATGTAAAGATATTTATTGCTGCTTGAGCAAGTTTTTGCATCAAACTCTTCGTTCATTTACATGACATGACAATGACCAATGATTCGGAAAAAATAACATTAAAGATGATTTAATTCCTGTAAATAATTTAGCTATATATCAATGCACTATTCAGGAGTTCGATGCATTGAAAATAACATATTTTATAATTTTACAATTATTGCGGAAACGTGATACTGCCAAAGTAAACTTCGAGGGATGTTTGATAGAAACATTTCCAATATTAAATAGTTTATTTTTGATACTTATGTTGTAAACATTTTATACATTTTAATAGTCTATTGGTGCAACTTGAGGCATTAAAATCTTTCGATTTTAATTTAGTTTCTTAATATATGTTAATAATAAAATAGTAACGGGGTTGAATCTGTACATTAAATATTATTTGGAAGTTTTGTCTGTGTACGCTAAAACCACTGGTTTGGATGATAATTGGCATATTTGTATCTAATGTTATGAGCCATTATCTAGGAAACTTTTCGTCCGTGGAAATGGATCTGTTTCCGCGAAATAGGAAATAAGAGTCAACATGGGTATCCCGTTATGTGGATAATGGACAATTTCTGAGTATCTGGCTACAGGTAAATCAATGTGGGTGATTCTTAGGTGAGGCGTAGGTTTCTAAAGAGAATTCAGGGCGGCTGATCAGTATACCTATAATATTGTGAATAAATGCAAAGCCAATACCCATTTCAGGACATCACAAATATCCTAATTAATTATCTGTTACATGAAATCTGTATTGACCGGCGATCAAAATATGCGACATTTCTCTCGGCAGACATGGTCACTAATAATTGAGCTACTGGGTCGCGGTTCTATTGACGCATTGACAGTTGCTAATTTTTTTTTATTGAGTTACCAACATACTATACATTTTAACAAAAAATCGTGAGTACCTGTTATAGTTAAAATATGTAATGTCCGCGATGATATAAGTTTAAAATAATATGATACTATACATTATCACTATATTAATAATAAATACATGTAGATATGGAACGTAGTTAAGAGCATGAAAGATATGTGATAGGAACGGGAAACATGATAGAAATGGTATGAGTTAGAAAGAAGACGGGTGAAAAAGAGATAGAAGAGAAAGTTAGGTTAAGATAAAAATGAGAAGTACATTATTATGAATAAATTTAGTATTAAATATAAGATCTTAAAAATATAAAAGTATCGCGGACTGGATTCTTGAAAACGATCCGAGAAAATACATATTCCACTAATGTACTGAGTCTAATCGCCATTACAATTTTAGGTAATGATATTATAAAGACAAAATAAATAAAAATAAAGACGAGACAAGCGAAAGGTTGATAAAATTCAATAATAATTAAATATATCAGAAGAAGTTGCAACGAAGCAATTAATTAAATATTTATGTTTCCTTCATATTAAAAGGTAACGTGTATCAAATGCTATGTATTTCAGATCAAGAAATAAAACTTAAGAACGGAATATGGAGAATCTTATTAACTGTAAGTTAAATTAGTTTCAGCAAACACTGAAGAATTAAAGATGGATGCAGTGTTCAAATTGAAGTCCCACAGCGGGAGACCGATGTTCTTTTCAATAGGCTTACAGCATAGTGGATTAGATGAATCAAACAATATGCAGTTAAGCAACTGAGTTTTTTATTATTGTAATAAATGATAAATCAGGTTATGGGATGACTGACGCCGTCACAAATCCGTTGTCTATTATGAAATATCAACCTGGAAATTAAGTTTGTTAACTGGGTCTCCGGCATGGCAATTGCACGAACCTTTCACCATTTTACGTTTAATTCTAGGGAGGTGGTAGATGTGAGTGAATCCAAGAAGCGTACCGACATACAGGAGCACCGTCGATTTAAATGATATGGTACAGAGCCCAGCGACTTCCAACAGGAGATATATGTATGACAATTGCCTCAACTGTTGTTTAACGAGCAACAATGGTTGGCTGCGATTCAAGGATGGTAGAAGCTCTTTACGCCTCAGTCATTTTAGCGTAATAGAGGACATTATGTAAAAGTCTATTGCAAACATTTTCCTTGTTCATCTATTTAAATTGTAGATCATAAATTTAAAAATCACAGCCATCTTGTTTTGGAATTTAACAAACATCCTGTAGAACGCTTGTTGATTAAATTGTAAACAAGATGAATCATTCGACATATTGAAGTAAATGAAGACATTAGGGTTTTGTCATTAATCATAATTACTCTTACACTGAACATGGGTCAATGCATTTTTTTGCGGTTATATTAATCAGGGAAAACTATATAATATTTAGGAAGTGCACTTAATTCGACGGCTTGCCAATCTTAACGGATCCGTGTAAAGCAATTTTGGTGGAAGACTGTAGTTGAAAAGGAAACCGGGAAAGTTAAATTTCTTAAACGTTCATGCTGCAAAGAGAACGTTAAGTCTTCTGAGATTTTGTCAATAAATAGCAGTCGTCAAACTGTATCGAGGATGTACCTAAAGCAAAGCAAACTTGAGTTACTAGTGTAACACATAACAGTTTTTAAGTCGTTTCATAGTTTATCGAAAGCCAAAACTGCATTGATATCAGTTTAACAAATGTTAAGTTGTATTTAGACAAACGGATGGACGGATAAAACTAAACACATTAAAAAGAACCAGAGGAAAAAAAACTTTTCAGTACACAGACCAAACTTAGTAAGTTTTTTATAATACCATAGATTATGCATAGAAACATAAAATTAGCGAAACTCAAATGATTCATTCTTTGAGTCGTCAAAATAAAAAATAAAATGTTAAACTACTACTACTAAATAATAATTACTAATAGAAATATCTACTACGCTTTTAATATATATATCCACAAAATTCAATAAAAATAACCTGCAAATCTGTAGCGTATAAATGAGTCACCGTTTCAACACTATCAGTGCTAGAGGACCACCGGTTAATTCCGCGAAGTGTGACGAATGTACCTGTCGGAACACCTACTGTGTGTGTTCTCGTAAATGTGTGTTCGTCGCTTAACGACTCATTGAGACATCTTAATCACACCACTCGTTAGGGCAACGGCACACGACACTTTAAGCGATGTTTTTTAATCCAGCTTTTTATAACTTATTTAACTATTGTTTATTTGTTGGCAAATGTACGACGCCAATATAATTTAAATATGAATCAGTTTCGTTTTTTAAAATAGAGCTTGTTAATGACTTGATTACAGCGCCATCTTTCAGATGTAATAATCGTGAACTATTGTTAATACAATCGGTGAAGTAGTTTAAAAATTCCCGAATCACGAAAATGTACCTATCGATACTTTAGTTTCATAAAGCTCATTTGCTAAAATTATTTAACAAGCTATTTAATTGAAATAGAATCTGTATAACGAATGCCACACTGAATGGTACATAATTTTTTTCTGACCCCAGGATTCTAATCTAAATACCCTTAGCTTTAAGAGACAAGGTTTTGACCAACTGGGCCGTGATACGCATTTAATTACCATAATGATATTTGATATTATAATATGAAAATATTTTATGTAAACATTTATTTTCATGTTCATCTACATTGACTTATACTTACCTAGTTATTTTTAAATTAACCTACATACAAAGGCATTTGTAACATCGATAAGTTTTAGTAAAAAACAAGAATTTACATTGTGTACCTAATTGTATAAAGTCGTAAATAAATACGTAAGAATATTTCACTTGAATTAGTATTAAGGTAATTAAAAATAAGCTTGTGTGCTGCTTCCCTAATTCATAATGTCTCTGTTAGACCCTCCACGGAGTGGGTATATTATCTCAGGAATCCTAGCGCGGTAGGTAGATCCCCAATCATTGCCAATCACAGGCAATAACTGCAATAGGTATTATTAATGTGCTATCAATAACTTATAAATTATGCAGTGCGTTTCATCGTATCCGCTGACAGCGATCTTTTCTGGTGTAACAACAAAACGATTCTCGAATTTCACATTTAAAAGTCACTGATAATTCTGTTTCATTGCGTATAATTATAATAAATTTATTTTATAAATTAATAAAAACAGCTACATTAAGAATATATTATTTCTTTTAAGCAATTATTTATTGTTAAATTAATTACGATCACAAAGGCTCATCGTGAAATCCTTAATTTTTAAGCTGCGAGATTTGACAATATCATAAAGTTTGTAGAGTGTGTTATGTCGACGTAAAAAACTAAATGGGAATCTGTGTTACTATAAAACCCCGTCGAGCGTACTGCATGATGTCCACTTCAACTAAAAGCCTTTTGTGACGTCATCATTATTACAAAGCAACGCACAACGCAAAACATGCGTTATATATGAAAAAACACATATAGTTTGTATAATATTATCTAGTAAACGCTGACTGTTCTACAACCGCGTCATCTATCATCACTTCCAATTAAACTTGCAATATCTGGGAAACATGTTAAGATATAGCGCAAAATAAGATTTACATCAATCCAATTTTAATTTTAATTATAATATTAATTTGGCCGTATTGGGGCGGCCTAGAATACTCTCCCCAATCCCATGCTGACAAAACAGGGTGTCGTAAGAGGCGACAGAAGTCAGCCTGCTTGGTGGTAGGGCTTCGCGTAAAGATTATATTATCAATATTATTATTAAGTCATTAATATTATTACTGCTATTATTATCTTTCCGTAAAGCCTGCCTGGCTAGCTACCACCCTCCTGCTTGAGTCAGCCGCCAAACGACTCGTCATGTTCCGGCTGGGGGCTTGAGAGCCAGTTCTTTCTTTTTTCTCATTCCCTGGCCGACAACGCATCAGTGATACCATTGGTTTTGCTGATGTCCATGGGCGACGGTGACCACTTACCATCAAGTGGCTCGTCTGCTGGTTTGTCGGCTATTAACATAAAAAAAAATTAAGAGATTAATAAAAAGGATACTTACAAAAGTATACAAAGTTTATTTACTATTTTTCCCCATACCGAGATTTGCATTATTACAATATGTCATTGAGCATATTTTTGGCGCAATTAATTGTTTCTTGCGGACACGCTTTGACGTATGACAAGTGATAAGCCAGTAGTAGTATTGGATAAGTTTCGTTTGCACTGTCCTGTCGCTAACCTGTCCTGTCTCTATCTGTATTAATTAAATCTCTGTTGGTACATCTCTCGTCTATTGGCTTTATTATTGCAACAATATCTACAGTAACATGCGCCTATTGTCTTTTCGTAATGTTGATTTGTTAAGTGATTCATGACGTGGAATGTTGAGGCATTACTTAATGATACATACTTGCTTAAATTTAAACGTATGAGATGGTATTTCAAGGCGGTAAATGTCATCTTTAATATATTTATTTTTGCAAGTTTTTTCTACTATCTAACTCGTTAATAGGATATTATGTTTGTCAAGCAAAGATTCCACAGTTCGATTACACGGTCGAGAAGACATTTTGACAGACGAGTTTTCGCATATAAATTATCTGTGATATTTAATAACTGTATATCGTTGCACCTGCAACACAAGGAATTATAATTTAGGGTTTGTGCTTGAAAACGTTCATCTGTGATCCAATATGTTGCTAAATGGAATTATTTGAATTTAAACGAATAAAAATAATAGTTTCAATTCAACAAAATCGTGTTTTGTCAAGTGCAAATTGTTATATCTTAGCATTTAATAAAAAAAATTATATTTAATTTAGTATGGAAAGAAAAACATCAATTTATATAAAAAGGAACTAAAAGGAGTTACTAAGAATAAGGGATTCTGGACACAGATACTTCGGTTATGGTTACGGATATGGAATTATTACGAATAATTTCGGTTACCAATATTAGATGATATAGAAATCGGAAAAATATATAATTTATTTACAAGGCAACACTAGTCAGTTATTTCTAAGTATTATCTGGTATTACAATCATAGAAACTCTTTTCTATTTACTCTTTAGCTATTGTTCTCAATAGCCTTAAAAATATATACATATGTATAATAAAATTCTAAGTGATCGCTTTCTGTAAATTAACGATATATGATAAAAAACATCCTTAGGGGCCTTAATTAACGCAATAAAACATAAAACAATAGTTGTTAGAATTTTTGTCCGTTTGTCTGTTTGTTTGTTCGCGCTAATCTCAAAAACGGCTTAATCGATTTCGTTCTGGTTTTCACTAATGTTTTGCAACAAGCATCACTTAAAACTTAAAGTTTGTTTTATAGCGACTCGTTAGTGATCTGTCGATAACTTAAAAAGTTATAAATTAATTTAAAATAATGCGGGTACTATTTCTTAACTTAAGGAGTAGTTTTCCCGAAGCGAAGCGAGGGCAGTTTGCTAGTTTAATAATAAACACGCAGCTAGTGTATCAGCTCGGCCGAAGAAAACCTGGCAATGCGTGTTTCATTTAGACTCTACACCTATCCGAAATGATTCAAATGCATTTCCGATATATTTTTATTTCGGATATCCCATAGTTTCGGTTAAGGTTAAGAAGCTTCATAGCATCCCTACTAAGAATGATGGTCCAAGATGGCTGTTAAGAGGTTTCTGGTCGACGTCCTTTCACCCTGTATAAATAATTATAATAAATTTATATATAAGAAGAATCACGAATATTGTCACCATCATTCTTATAAGATTCATGTTCCAAACTTTATTCAAATATTTTCATATCTTTAGCGCTTTATAGAAAAACGAACGCATCAAGTCACTCCGGTTTAAGGTCGCTGGGTTCCGTACCACCCAGTTTAATTCTGACGGTACTAATCCATGGTGGTAGGTTTCATTACATATCTAACTAACTACCACCCTCATTCTAGAATCAATCGTGAAATGAAACATTTCAAAGATATATTAATAAGGTGGTTGCTGGCTTCTTTCCGCAGTGATGTCCTTAGTAATACGAAATCGACCCCTTGGGTAGAGTAGTGATTCTGTCTGCCGAGCAAAGGGTCCCGGTTCGATTCCCGGCGTGAGAAGATATATATATTTTTGATGTACAATGCCGACAAACGAGCAGACAACGCACCTGATGGTAAGTGGTCCCCGTTTCCCTTGGGCATTAGCAAGACTAAACGCATTCTTAATGCGTTGTCAGCCAAGAAAGTACTGGTTCTCAAACCTACAGCCGGAACACGACGAGTCGTTTGACGGCTGTCTCAAGCCGGAGAGTGGCAGCTAGCCAGGTAGGTTTCACGAAAATAATAAAATAAATAAATAATACCAGTAATAATATTAATTACTTAATAATAATACTGATAACATAATCCTTACGCGAAGCCCTACCACCAAATGGGCCGGCTTCTGTCGCCTTTTACGACACACTGTTTTGCCAGCATGGAATTGGAGGGAGTATTCTAGGCTACTCCAATACGGCCAAAAACATGTATATGTGACATATGAATATTTCTTCTCGGATAAGATAGGTTTGTGATGTGATCATGTGTATGAATGGATCATGTTACCAGCAACACAAGGAAGCCTAGTGCGAGGGTGTCAGTGTGGAATGTTTATTTATTTAGAAGGAAGTCCGGCGGCGCCGATCCTACCTTGAGGTACGTGCTTTACTCGTCAGTGGACTATTTACATTAAAAACAATATATTAGTGACCCATGATCAGTTAATTACCTCTTCTCGTAACTCAAGAACTTTGAGTATAAATAAGTGCAGGAAATAAATAATAACAAAGCTAAAAATAAGTGCAAGAAAGGGCAAGCTATGATTAAAGTTTTAGGTTGAAACCCTGGACGAGGTGTATCTATTGCTATTCATGATAACAAACGCATCGATAATTGACTCACCCTCGGATAGACGGAAACGTTTATAAAAACATATGCAATTAGGTAAAAATCCTAATTAATTTGTAATAAAAAAAATTATAGAAAATAAAATTATAATTAAAATCACACGGGTACCTACTGTTCATGCATTTTTTCTAAATCTATTAGTTTCGAATAGTTTTAAATTTTTTCGTTTGTATCCGTGTTTAATTTTTATATTTTTTTTATACATAATATACATAATATATTGTTTTTAATTCATGTTATAAACATATGACTATAATAAATGATTTAATTACGCGTTTTAATGGGTACTCTTTTACGATTGTTGTTGTAAAGTAACGCGGGACCTATAAAAAACGAGTTACTTAATATACAAGTTAAGACTCCTCAGGTATTTTAAAACCTAAAAGATCATTATTCGATGCAATTTTACAGAACTACTTTCAAGGTTCTTAATAGGCTTCAAAATTATTTTAAAAATAATAATTATGAACATCATTAGTAACTTACTGTTCCATTTAATGTACAAGGTATGACTCACAACTCCATTGGATACTCGGTTATCGTAAAACCCATGTACCGATCATATTTCGCGAGCTCAGAACAATGCACCTACATTCTGAGAGAGAGTGCTCGATTGTGAGAAATAGACAAAAACGTTAAAAGCAAGATGACTAATGGATTCCCGCCTAATCTCAAAATTACGCCACCTAACATACATTTCACGATTTCACCGTCTTTACGAATAATGAGAAGTACAAAGAGAAAGCTCGAATCAATGTTTGCATTACAGTCACTTACGAAATTCAACCCGTTAGCCGTTACTTACAGAGTTTCCAAAATTACGAGCAAAAGAGCAAATAGGGCAAGAGTTACTTAATACACTCGGATCGTAAAAAGTTCGTGATGTGAAGATAATTCCCATTGTCGTTGCCACGGCTTCATTAGGGCCCGCATATGTCAAATATTTACCAAGACAGATAAGACCCGTTCTACTTGTTTATTCATTACCATTTTTAGAACAAAACTTCGAAGCGTTTCCAGCGATAAGATATTCGTCGTTAATTTATCATACCCGTGGGGTTTTAACGTCCCCGAATACAATAGAAATGTGTAAATATTGTGAGCGTTTTCTACTTAATCATCGGGCCTGGAATAGTTCCAGTGATCAAACTGACAGATAAGCACATTTAAATCACTGTAGATAAAATATTTTGAGCTGTCTACGAATAAATGGTTTTAAAAACATCTTATCTTTATCATATTATGACTATTAAAGATGAAACAGAAATAATGTATCCGTAAAAAAATTATATTCTCATTCATATTCCGTTTGAATTGAAAAAAATTTAATTATTTTGACTGACCAATGTAATGCGAGTTATATATATTAGTTTTTATCAACAGCAAAAATGTTGCACTTGCGTTGTGAATTCATTGGGCATTGAACTTAAATTAATGTTCCTATTCATTTAAACGGGAATAGATAGGAATACGATAATAATGTAGATATCAAGAACAAAACAATGATAAAATAGATAAAAAAACTTACTGGTTCCGTGTCACAAGTCTCCAAATCCGAAATGGGGTCGTCACCACAGTAGTAATCGGCTTGCAAGAACGGTGGTCTCGGAGGTGGCGGCAGTAGGAACTCTGGAGGTGGCCCAAGACAGTCACACTCCGTCAAGTCTGTGGGTTCTAATTCCCACATCTCGTACTCTAACTTAACACTATTCACAACCTCACTATAATCACTAACACTCGTATAATCACTAGTATCACGTTTGATGCGCGTCACTTCATCTGAAGTCCTAAGTTTTATCAAATTGGCTATGTAAAGTTCGTCGTCGACGTCGCTCCATACGTTTTTTCTGAGTTCCTCGTTCTCATCGCTAATGCCAGGTTTATCTTCAGAATAGGGTTCAGACGCTATAAAACGATCCCCTTTGTTTTGTGGTTCAGAATTCGATATTTCATGAATATCTCGCGTACTTTTCTTAGCATTTTGGTCCACGGCTGCTTCAATCTCAGTTGTACTCAAATCCTTATTTTGAGAGCGTTTCTTTGCATTGAATTTCTTATACAAGTCATTCTGGAATGTCCAAACAGCGTACGACGACGCCTTAGTTGGACTTTCAGTGTATCTTTCGGCCATACGCAGCGTTCTCCTTCAATGTTATCTGTAACAATAAAAGTTTAATGTTACTTTAAATTTCCATCTATCATTGCAGCAATTCGCATCAATACATTCATCGCTGCGCCAACCAATTTAGTTTCTGACGGCAGGCGTATCTATTCTTTGCTGGTATCGAACCACTTATTATTTAATAGAAGAGCTAACACCTCATTTTGTATAACAAAGACGCCGCAATTAGAGACTGCCATGTCTAAGAGCACAATGGGTGCGGAACCAGTATCGATATCATCAGGGCTCCGTCCGGTGCTTATTTTAATTTATTTTTTATCGCAACGAATTGAACAGATGGGTTTCTAGCTATGCACTCGGTTAGATCGCTCGTATCATGATGGTGTCAGAGCAGCGCTGCCTCAAGATTGAAGTTCAACGTTTTATGATATTTAATTTGATGTTCTGACTCTCACCGAAGTGCCTACTTGATTGACTTGTTGTTTGGATTCGATTTGCGACGGAGCGCTTACTTTTTCATTTCCTTTTTAATTTAGCGTTTGCTTCTAAGTGTTTTAAGATTTTATCTAACATCTGAAAAGCGGTTGTTTAATTTTTAGTAAGATCGATAAGTAATGTAAGTATCACAATGCAATCATTATCAATCAATCAATCGTTGACTAATAGCTTCAAATGTTTTCTTGTCTAATCGTGAGTAAATCAAAATTTCTTTTCAAGAAAATGGTACTATAAAGTAATATATTCATGGCGAAATCTCTATTTGCTGTAAAATAAAAATGGATTTATTACGTGAATATTCTTTAAATGTAATAGCAAGGAAAAGTCGAGACTATATGCTACGATTTTCACTTGAGGATAAAAGGGAATTCGATTAAGATATGGCATTGGTATCCAATTATGTATGCGTAAAATGTTTCTCGGGTGCCTGAAGATTGCGGGCTCAAGGGTTAACGTCAGATATCACTCGGCCAATTCGGTATGTATACATGCGATGGTTTACTGTAGGAAGTAGTTTTGAAAGGATAGATTTTTTGTAGATATTGCGCTGTGAATAAATTACTGTAAGTATATGTTAATGGGATTTTGTACCCATTGTTGGAATTTATAATTCTAAATATTAATACTTAGTTAGAATTTATAATTTCAGGGCATTAGTTTTATTCACGAATCGAGTCAAGTCTTTAAAACAAATTTCAGGAATTTCATTATATTTATAATCACCTTTACACTACAAATCAAACGCAATACAATTAATGTTTTGATAGAAATGACCAGCCAAACTATAAATCTTTGCTCATTTACTTCCAATATTTTACGTCTATTTATCTACACAGACAGACAGATGACATCTTATTCAATATCACAATCATAACACCTTGTGTGGATTAGCATTTCATGGTACAAGTCTGATCAATGGCCATCCATTGCCATCCGTATAAGATCGACGTCTCATTAACATTTTGGCGCGGTGGCCACTCGAAGCCTGTCATGGAAAACCTGACGTCTGCACAATGCCAAGTGGAGAGCCCTTGAGCCTCTTAACGAACCTATTCTGTTGGTTTTCTCACGTGAATTATTGCCAGCTCAATCCGTAGGGTTACCGCGTTTGCTATAGGTGTGAATGAAAGGAAATTTCGTTGTTATTTGATTTGTGATTTTGAAGAGCGTGTTATTTGTCAAACTAAGTCTATAAACTATCTTAACATGGGGTTTTAACTGACAGTGTGATCTTTGTAACGGTATTAAAACTCTTCTACGCTACGTACTTTTAAAATAGCGTTGTTTCTTTGCTAATATATTAAGATGTTAAATGATTCTGTATGTGCATTTTTTGCCCACATTAGTGTTAAAAATTTACGATATTTATGATGGTTTACGATGTAAAAAAAATCAGCCGAGGTTTGACAAATAAACAGTTTTGTTTCTATCTAATTTTTAATGGTCATAAGGGAATAGCTGTTATAGGATATGAGTCTTTCCTCACACCAGATTGTGTGATGCATCAACCGTATCTGTCCAATGCGGATCGGAAGAGTTCATCTTAACTGTGTCGGAAGATTTTCAGATGTCCGTAAAAGAAGTCACGATTAAAATTTTCTCTGGAACGGTTTCTTAAAAAACGCTTATACATGTATTTGGCTTATTGACAATAATTTAGTATTTTATTGTTTATCGATTCCTCCGATCCTCTGAACCTCGGAAGCGTTTTACGTTCTAATTCTAATCTCGATCGCACCAGATACAGGTTATCGCGAACATTGTCACAAGTTCTACGCTTTTGACACTTCGCTTGTAAGCGTAGCAACCCTGTAAATAACTGTAAAACCTCTTGAAATCCTAATCTAAGGTCACGCAGCCACATAGGTTGCAGCTAGAATGGAAATCGCGCTTCGCGATGTCATGATCTAACCTAACCTATTTAGGTTGGTGGTTCTAGATACTATAGTCATATAGGAAGGAATTTAATACTAGGGTTGTTTTAGTATTCTTTTTATCCTTAAAAGGCGAAGGATATCAATGTAAATTCTAAAGATACTTAAATGTTAGTATTATGTAAAATAATATTATATTTTTAATAATATTATAAAGAGGGAGTGCGAATTTTGTGAGTATGTTAAATGCGGAAAGTAATATCCGAAACCACGGCATCTATTTGAAAAATTCTTTTACCATTTGAAAGGTACATATTCCGGATAGTCATATTTCATTATTCACCTCAAAAAAGTAAGGGCGATTCGCGAGTAACGTATAAAATGTATATATGTTTCAGTTGTAATATTGGGGAGTATGTTTAGTAAGCGGGTTCCCTTCTTCCTGTTTAGTCGTAAACGCATTGCCGTGAATGCTTACGATCAGGTGGATGGATCGTCAGCTCATTTATCGACTAATGAATGTTGGTATTCCTTGACTTCTTTGCGGGTTGACTCCAACGGTGTTTATAAGGAGGATTTAGGTTTTCAAATCAAACGATTTATTGTTGGATGTTATTTCTAAAATAATTAAGCCGCATGCTGTTTGTAATTCAATTTCTTTGTTATGCGTCAAGTTCCGTTTATTTATATACCTAATTATTGTTACTTAAGATTTATTTGCTGATATGGGAATCAAGCGGATTTTGTACTGCATCGTAACTACAAATACAACCGCATATTTATCATAAAGTTTTATATGTTTAGTTTATGTGTTTTTTATATGTGTGGGAAAAATAATTTACATACAAATCATCACACATTAATATAATATTGTTACAATAATACCTTATTATTTATTAATGTGTGACTCTATTAACTATTCAGAATAGAAAACGTTCACCCACTCGCAGCACAGAAATCTGCTCAAATTATATTACTAATATAAGAAGCTACTCTTTTAATAAGATACGTATTATTCTACCATCCAACTTATAGATGGCGTTACTAGTTGCATTTACATTCATAGACTATAAACATAAAAATCGGAAAGGAATAATACATTGGTAATTAAATTAAATATTCGTACAATTATTCCTATAAATGTAAATGTACAATTTTAATTGATAATGTAGTCATCAAATTATGATTTTAATAATTTAACGATGTGATTTAAAAATAATGTGTTCAGAATTCATTTTATAAGGGTCCTGAATGATGGGTGAAAATATAATCTACCACGATGGTGAAGTGTGATAATTTTTGAAGTGATGTAGATACTCCAGATTCCTAACCAGCTGTAGAGTTCAGAACCTAAGAAGAATTTTGTGTCTGTGTTTTTGGTGCAACCATCTTACGTATGTATACGTCATCATACGTAATAACAACAGCAGAAATAATCTGCCAGCCCTCAAATTCAAATCTGGTAATGCCAACCAATCTTTAAAAGTAAACTTTACAGATCAAATCGTATGTAGTATCCGAACTTACATAAAAGCCAAATAATTTGAAATTCGAAAAACCAATTTCAATACAAGAAAATACGCACCAAACCTACTTTTGCCGTAACTGTACAAAATAAAACATATTTAAATTGATTGAAAACGATAGTTTTGTATGAGAAAATATCGCTGGCAGAGTTCGAAGTTCAAAAACTATTCGATCGGCTAAGCTTCGAATTGCAGCGAATTCAAGAAAGATTTCGACACAAGTTTAAAGTGTTGTTATGAAAAATCTTTCTCGGAATGCTGGACCGAGTCGAATTCTTTATTTGCTTTGGAGTGTAGTTTAAACATTCCTATTTTGAAATGCGGACTATTATTACATCGATTTTCTGCTAACGAAAAGATTGTTTGCAATTTTAAATTCTGAAACAGAAGTCTTCGTATTAAGTTATTTATAACTACATCTTTTAAATAAGCATTTTCATGCAATTTATTAAAATTTTCTCCACCAAAATAGTTGAAGATTTTCACCGCTTTCTTCTCGGACGACAACGTATTGGTGACGCTCCTGGGATAAATGTCCATGAGTGGCATTTACCTTTTTTAAGTGACCGAAAAACAAGAATGCATAAACATTTACCATTCTCCCTTATCTCCGAAAATTATGCGCAGTAAAAATTTTGAAAAAATACTTAAAATATGTTATTTGATTTCTTTTTTTATACATTATGAGAAAACTAAACGTAAATTCCAAGTCATATTAATTAAGCCATGAAACATATTCTATAAATTATTGATATTAATTTATCAATTAAATTATCAATGTCAAGGAAAAACTTGTAAATGCTTCTTAGATATAGTTGATAGTATCAGGCGTTACTGTGCGGATATTCATTGTTATTAAATTAGTATTAATTTACTTTGCAACAATCCGCAAGCACAATGTATGATGGTATATACTTCTACACATACAAAGAACCTCCCTCCCTCCCACAAAGGAAAACATGCATTTATGATAAACAAAAGTATATATCAACACACATACCGTCACCAACACGTGTTTTGCTTCGAAACAGAGCATCCTCAGGGTGAGTAGACTCTACGAGTGTTAACCGCAAAGTAAGATGTATTAGCCTCCTTCAAAGCCGTATATATGCGTGTATATATTTCGACGCATGCACATATGTAAGGGGGAGATTTTGAATTCCGAACCCCCTTAGATTAGGCTAAAAAAATTTTCATGGACCTCTATTCTTTCACAGGCTATGTGCACTAATAGTTTCTAATCGACTGCGATTGGCGTCCACAAACTTCCCATTTCTGCGTCAAGTTCGGGGAGAATCTAGGTAATCTTTGTAATTTTTTGACTCTTGAACTCCCATAACAAAGTCATACCTAAGTCCATGTATAGACAAGTAATAAAACATTATAATCATCATTGTTTAAAAAACCAGTAGAGAGTAAAATTGAAACAGAATTTGCTTCTGCGTAACTGATGTAAAACCAATGGATTGGACGAAAAAGATAACACATTATGAGTTCGATGGCGATTTGGATAGATCGTTTCCAATTTGTATGTGGGAAGCTTTCATCGCTTTGCAGTATCCGCGATCGCAAGCGATAATGAGTGAGCTGCTATCTCGCATAAATAGAGCTGGGTTTCAATACAATTTGTTAATAAATAGAGATCAGCTAAGTTTTCAAATAAGATTCTTCATGACATGGTTACACCATCTGTAACCTACCCTTAATTACCTATGATCTATTAATTATTCATGTAAAACTTATGCATTAATATGCTTTTGTAGCCTAGCGGTAAGAACGTTGGTACCCCACACGGATAGCTCGGGTTCGAATCTTACATGTACCTCTAGTTTTTAAAATTATGTGCTTATTACAAATGATTTATCACTAACTTCGGTAAGGAAAACGTCATGAGAAAACCTACATACCTGACAGTTCTCAACGATATGTGAATTCTAACCAACCCGTATTTGGCCAACTACTATGGCCTTAAATTCCTCTCATTACGAGGCGAATCCCGAGCAATGGGCACTATGCGTTATAATTATGACGATGTAGTATGCATTAATATATGTATTGATGTTCATTTTAGCCACAAATTAAACTTCCATACGAATAGAGTATCAACACCGATATAGGAAATAATATTGTTTTCCGCAGATACTGAAGTTAATATCGTGAGTTCAACAGGTTTAACAATCTTCTTAATTAATCTTGATAATAGTGTATGGGTAAAATCATTCGTGTTATACGATTATAAAGTTAACAGAGATCAAAGTAAATTATATTCAACATGTAATTATCTCACTATTGGCATCATCTCCGTGCACTTAGTGCGGGGCAGACTTCAACCATCTTTGACAACATACTCACTTTGTTTCCATACGTTTTTCCTTAAACCGAAAGAAATGTAAATTATTTTTTATACGAAATAAAATACTGAATTGTAAGCATCTATCTATTATTTAGTAATTAATAAAGGCAAATAATATTTTTTTGGCTGATTTAAGTTGGTTTAATATTTATTAATTTAAACCAAATAAGTCATATAATACAAATCGTGAGCTTAAAGCTACATGCATTCTATATCAGCTAAGTATAGATAATTTAACTATTAATGTTATAAACCGAGCTCTGACTGGTTCGAGATTGGATCAGAGTAATGTTTTTAATCAAGTTATGGCAACGCCTAAGCAAGAATTGAAATTTGTGATACATTCGTCAGTCACACACAATATTTAGTTATTTTTATTTCATATATTTTACAGTTTTAATTAAGTACATGCTGAGACTTAGAAAAAAATATTTTTATGATCTTTAAAAAAATATAATTAAAAACTTTTTTCTACATTAACACTATAACTACATTTAATTAATTTAATTTAGTTTGTAAACCTCAGTGCAAATTCTATTTGCTAATAAAGATGCTACCGGTTCTCCATATTCAAAATCAATGTAAGATACAGAAAATATACTTACTGTACATATTTATAATTTTTAACTACCGCTCTCTTTATGAATTATTTTAAAAATAATGCATAATAATGTATGAACGATATGTAGTTTAATCAAAGAAGATTGTTCTTAAATGCAATATGTAAATGTAAACATAAAAAGCCTTTATGATAAAAGGTATTGAGATTTAAAGTTTCTTCAAATAAAATCTTAAGTTTGTAATCTGTGTAATTATTTAACTAAGCAGTTTATATTTTGTGTATCGACTATTCTGTATTTTGGATCTGCGATTAATAAATATTAAAGTGTAATTTACTTGTTAACTAATAAACATATCGCTATTAACGAGAGATTCAAAAAGGTCTAAATGGCAGATAACTTTATTGTACTCTTATTAGTAAATGTATCAAGGGCAGAGCTTAAGCAATATAACTTAAAGTCCACAGAGACATTGCCAAAACATAATCCGACTTTTAATGAAACCACTTTTAATACTCACCCATCAGTTGCGGTGCATTTTATCATCAAATTTACGACATACACAACTTTAGTTAAACATTACATTCTTTCAGGTTTTGAGGATCGCTAGGTAAAAAGACTCCTAAAGCATTTCTCATGAACCACCGTCAACGTCGAACGCAAAAAACTATTCACATATTCACACAACACACGCTTCGCACAACTAGCGATGAATTCGTTCCGCATATAAATGAAACGCACGCACGTCCAAACGGCGCTGCAAGTTAGGAACGACTAATTTTTTCCCAACCACGACCAAGTACCTGCCGCGATCAACCATGATTGGTCAATGTGTTGCCCGATCCCTTCAGCGTTTTGGTCGTTACAAAATTGTAGTTCTCTATGCACGGAACTCAAAATCTTGATAGCGCGGGGTTCAGAAGTTTTAAATGTACCGTTTGATCTATGAAATTAGGAAATCGGTGCAGTTAGTACTCTTATTATTGAAAAATACAAGACGGTTTAGATAAAAATTGTCACAGAAAAATACGAGTTTGTAACCTTTATTTAGAAATTAATATCTATTTATAAGTAATGACTACATACATAGTCAGTGGTGGAATACAAATAAATATAATTATATTCTACGTTACGAAAAATTATGAAAGTGTCCAAATACCAACAAATTGAATACTGAATTTCTATAAGTCAATTAAATTACTCTGAAGACCCGAACAAAAAAGTTCAACAACTTTTACAGAGACAACACGAATACTATTTGATCTTACTCGTATGAAAAACAAATTAGGGAAATCTCATTAAGAAATACATTTCTAGGAGAAGGCAAGTAGTCTGCGAACTACGTACATATGTACATATATCTCTTAATCAGGAAAGTGGTAGCTAATTATGAAATGTGAAAACCTCGTGAGTAAAGGTTGATGTGGTTAGAAGATTTCAATTTACTGTCTCTGTGAAATATTTTTAGCTTCTCTGTCAGTGGTTATGCATGAGTGGAGTATTATTCTATTTGTTCCATTCACGTGTTTGTCGTAACAAAAATTGGAATATATTCTGTTAAAAACTTAAATAAAAATTTTAAAAAGCACAAAATATTCAAAATGAAACATACTAGTGTTTTTATACCTATGAAGTACGATTTCATATATTTCTATAAATTTTTTTATCTCTGTATTCTCGCAAGAGTGCACTTTTGTGAATAAATATTAAGGTTGTATAGCTGAAGCTCTGATGGTGTCCAGTATTGATTCGTCGAATGTTGCAGCATGTTAAATTTATTCAGTTTTGAGAACAATTACAAGAGTTCCTAATAAAAACATTCATTTATTTTCTTGGATATTGGACAGCCCACATAAATATTTGCAGAGACAAGGAATTGCTTTAAACAATTTATTAACGGTTTATGTACTCACACTGTACATCGTATCGAGCAGGGATGTTATGGAGCTCTGTAACCGTAACCGAAAATATCAGATATCCGAAATAAAAATATATCCGAGACCGTGAGCGTATCCGATAAAAATGTTTCGCATAATTTCGGATAGACGCAGAGTCTACATAAAATACGTTATGACAGGTATCCGTCCGCCGAGGCGTGTCGTTCTCATTTTAGACAGTTTTTATTATTTTATTTTCAGGGCTATTTTTTTCTGTGATTATAATATTACTTAATGCCTAGAAATATAGATAAACTTTATTAATACATTATATTATTTTTCCAAGTTACAAATCATCTCATATCCATATCCGAAATTATCTGAAACAAACAGATAATCCAACATAATTTCATATTCGTACCTATCCATAACCGAAACCGGTAAAATATTAATCATATATCCGTATCCATATCCAGATCCGAAATTTCATATCCATAACATCCCTAGTATCAAGTACTCGATATTGTCGATAGATTTTAAGGCTTTGTATGTGATAAGTAAGCGAAGATTGTAAAACAAACCAAAGACATTTCAAGTAACTACCAATTATTAAGTAAGCAACTGCAATACGGCGACGAAATAAGATCTAAATTGAAACATTACACGATAAACTTACATTAAACGAAATTACCCAAGTTAGCCGGTACACAACAACGGCGTTTACCTTATCAAGAAGTAATAGCCTTAATTCCCCGCGTGCACACGGCCGTTAATTAGTTTCGTTTCGAGATTTGTTCGGGAGGAAACGAATTGAAGAAAAAATTCCACAGTTTTTCTCTCATAATCACAATCCATAATTCATAATTCGCCTACTGCTAGGTTCGTGTCGCCCGATAAACGGTGTGAAGGTCACGCCAAGGTCACAGTCCAGTACGTTACGTCAGCTGAGGTTTCGCTGTCTTCATACTCCTATGGAAACATAAAGAATAATTTACCCAGTATCAATTTAGTAGATAAAACGGCAAGTAGTCGAATAGTGAAAAAAAATTTGTTTTTACATCTCGTGTACTTATTGAAATATATAAATTCTATTCAATAGAGCTGCAATATTCAATTGTAGCACCGAACAATAGAAGACCACGATTGACAGTCTTACACTAGTAAGTAAAGAAAATTAGAAAAGGCTGGTTAGCAGCTTATATGTACACAGACAGATAGACAAATAAACAGGCCTAAATTTTAAAACCAAAATTTTGGTATATCCCCGTTAAATATTTATTATTAGTATAGTTTCAGTTAAAAAACATCGTGTATCATTTGGATGCAATGAAAATCAGCCTCAGGCTACATACATTACACTCACTTTTCAATTACATCAGTGTTTGGACAAATAAACTTACTTACTTTCTTCTTTTTTTTCTTATTATTACTCATTTATATAATAATATGGTCCACGACCGTGGCGTTTACCTTATCTTCACGTTATAACACTACCTCGCGTGCTCACGACCAGTTAATTAGTTTTGTTAGTGAGCTACAGAGATTTCATCTTAGGAATATATTTGTATGATTACTTTGTTCATACTTATGTGATTGTGATTATTTTATTCTTCGGGATTTTTGCATGTCAGTAGCAGGAACGAGCAGATGGATAAAAAGATGTTTAGTGGTACCACCACTTCCACCATCTTTGAAACAAAGACATCACTATTGCTGCCTAAGCAGCAAGATTTAATCTCGCATTATGCCGGCGTTCCAACATTTCAAAGCAAGCGTTTTTACGAAGCACTTCAAGATTACAAACTATAGAGGTATAGAGGTTATTTGACGGCCGATTCTTCAAGGAGGGCGGGAGCAAGCTAGGCAGATTAACCAGACCTTCGGAAACGACTAGTGTCGGTATTAAGCCGGGTGCTACAAAAAGCAGCCTACATTAAATAAAATCTGACGCCTTTTTTTCGTCCGTTGACAGGCACAAGGAGGTTGATTCGCACTCGACGATGGATTCCTTACAGCATTTTTCTTAAGTGTTATTTCAACGGTACTAGAACAAAAATTATGTAAATATGTACATGCATTCACATAATACATAAACTATTAGTGCCTTATGAGGATGGTGTACTGCACCAGCAATGCCATGGTGCGATTAAATGTATGTATTTCTCTTCATATGTAGCAAATAAGAATATTATAAATAATATTATAACTTAACCATATTACGGGAAACTTAATGATCGTAGTCGTAGACATAAAACATCTCGTCACATAAGTTTTCTCTCATGTTACATTTACAAAAAAACACTGTGCGCATGCATACACTGTATATTCTTAAAGTAAAATTGTTTATATGACGGAACATATAAAGCAACGGTGCGGCCAACAGAAGCTATAAGCAATCGCTACTGATTACTTACAAGGCCACTTAATATCTACTAGTTGTAAGTTTAAGTAAAAACGTAGGTGGTCCTGTGCGCGTAACACGCTCGCGTTGGCTCAAATGTTGCTGTTTGCGCTTGTAGTTAGCGCAAGCGATAAACCGGACTTACTTAGCGCGGGTTCTGTACGCACTGTGGTGTAATAAATCTGTTAATAATTTTAGGCATAACTAAAATTGAAATGAACAGTGCAATTATTGCAAAGTTCAGTTTTTTTAGGTGTCAGCGGTTTGACAGTAAACTAAAACTACAGAATTCAAATTCAAATTCAAAATAATTTAATCATATAGTGTATTCTGTAAATACACGTATGAAGGTCATTCTTTTACTTCTACCACCTAATTATTTATTAAAATATACTTTTGTCATGGATACATGCTTATAGCAATTGTTGTGTCCTATGTTTGGGAGGGTACGTTTAAACATTTATTGTGGTTGTTGTTTATGTAAAGTGATCGTAAAGCTGTCTAACGAATAAAAATTATAATATCGAACTATTTCCTATACATACACTTTACGGAAAACATTGATTAACACACAAATATCATTAAGTACAGACATTACATATTTCATTTCATTCTGAAAAAAAAGTGTATACCTTCTTACAAAAAATTACCTTGTAAAGAACCTTGGGAAAGTATACATTTTCTGTCTACTCCACGTCTGTGTTATAGCCGAAGCTCATTTTATTTTAACCAACGATGTGCATAAGCCCTAAATGGCCATTAGCCCGGCTAACACCAAAACAAACAGACAACGCTTCAACTAAAACGTTTGGCGGTGAAGCTTTGTCTCCACAACAACGCCGCGTGTAGAACGCCAGCATCTTTATGTACCTTGTCTTAGTTAATTGCGGAAAGGAAATAGTTTTGTCACTGCTGTACTATTCACCAAAATTATGTACACGAAACCTGTGTTTGAAGTCGAGACATGTCTTGAGGGTATGAAGAGCCGTATTCAACATCAAATTGAGCCAAATTAATTCTAACTCAATGGAACTATGACTATTTTTATGTCTAAAGCGGGTAAATGAGCAGAGATCATTTGATGGTGGTCATTGTCATTCATGTATTGGTAATATGGGCCACGCATTGAAGGAGAAGAGAGATACGGAGAAACCACTTATCACCTACTAACTCTCTGGCGCTGAAAGGGAAACACGTTAAAGCAATTCATAGTTGATTCTTGAAGGTGAATGGTAGCTAGCTGTTCAGGTAAAGAAGCCTATTATCATTCACGAGAATCAGGGGATAGAACTCTAACCACCGGTATAGAGCCCAGCGTCCAACAGAAGAGATTTGTACCATAGCCTGGTCCATTCATTGTTCAGAGGATACACGACGTGCAGAGGAGGTTGGTCTGAGCTCAGACTTGCCCTCCCTTACCACCCTTCGACTGAGCGAAGATTTCCCTTACCACCCTGCGACCCAGTTGATTGTGACCTTGCTTGCATGAAGAGCGAAGATTCGGAATTTGATTCCCAGTCGGATTAGATGTACTAATGTTTTTATTTGA
Organism: Megathymus violae; assembly: GCA_003671415.1. Taxonomy (NCBI): domain Eukaryota; kingdom Metazoa; phylum Arthropoda; class Insecta; order Lepidoptera; family Hesperiidae; genus Megathymus; species Megathymus violae. Next base: position 1,336,124 of record PDGT01000029.1, read on the forward strand.
GTGATTACTGTGTATTTATGTTTACAGAAAAGAGGATACAATTTATATTTGCTTGAATAATCGAATACTTTATGTAAAATAAGGTTTCCTTACTTACGGTAATTAAACATACATGTAGAGTTAGGTACCTACTCTCGTTAAATCTTACCCGTCTTCTGTAAATAATCAAACATTAACAAACATTAAGAAAGTTTAAATACGACTAAGTACATATTTTCTGGATTTTATGTTTAAATACGCTGGTCGATCCGTGTTTGAATACAATATTTACCTAGTACTAGGTAAGTACAGCAGTCGTAGTTTAGTGGTTTGGACGTCTGTCTCTCGTATGGAAGTTTCGAGTTCGAATCCAGCGGGCTCTTTTAATAATGCGAATAATGTGCGTATTACAAATAAATTATCATATGCTTCGGTGAAGGAAGACATCGTGAGGAGAATTGTATACTTGAGAGTTCTCCATAAGGTTCTCCAACGTGTGTGAAGTATACCAACCCACTTTTAGCCTGAGTGGCGGATCTTAACCCCTCTCACAGAGGAGACTCAAGTCTAACAGTGGGGCAATATGGGTTGTAACGATGATATCTGTGTAAGTTATCACGATAAATTTATTTATTTTCCGGTTAAATTTTTTAAAATATTGACCTTACCGGGACATGCATGCAAAAAACTAATAAAACAATTCTTAATCTTAATAATAACTTCGACGTGTTCGTAATCGTCGAAGACAAAGTTTGTAAAAATAAAACCTTTGAGAAATCTCCTACAGAAGTCGGAAGGATACCAAAATACCACCCATATTTTTGTTTGGAAATGTCAATAAAACGTGACGTTATATTTGACACCTTTGTTCATGAAGGATTCGATTGGATAAATCCCATCTCGAAGTACTGACTGACTGACAGACAACGCAGCCTAAACTAGAGACATGGATGTGTTATAAAATAAACTCACATTTTCTTTATTGGTAAACGATGCAAGTATAAGCCATAAGTGAATATAGTGAATTTCGTTATGATTCCATATAATTTATAGGCTATGTACAATCCGGAATTATTTATCTTTCAAATGGTAAAATAATTTTTCAAATAGGCACCCCGTCGTAGATTATCCTCCCCATACACACAACCTCAAAATCCGCACTCTCTCTTTATAATATTAGTATAGATAACGAAGTCGGGGCGGAATGATATATCGGGAATCATGTTTTACTAAGAATTAATGTTATGAGGCGTTTCTATATACCCCACTCAAATACAATTTAAGTATTTACCTTTTTGTTTTTACTCAAATATTTTTAGCAAATATTAAAATATTTCTACTAATACTTCTCAAATATTAAAATATTTGTAGTTATTATAACACATTCTCAACTATGTTTTACTTGCATAGATACTTAACCATATATGTATCTATTGCATAATTTGCAAGAACGGTAAGAACATACCAGACACATAAATAACAGCTTTCATTTAAAATATTTATAGGTAACTCCGGATACAAGTTAAATTAGCAACGCGTGTAACAAAGATATTTTTTTTATAAATAAAATATCATTTTTAAGTTCCAATAAAAATAAACATGCATAAAAAGAATAAATATTCGTATTTGTACTTGAAAGCCAAAAGCCATAACCTAATTTTTTCAGCATTCATGTAACGAATATAGGTTGGGTACAAAAACGGAACGCAATACAGATGGATTCGTTACGCCGCGCAATGCTAACCATTTGCCAAGAGGCATGCCTGCCAAGATAATATTCAGTATGCCTAACACCCAACCTCCCCACCGAGGGGAGACACTTGACAATGTTGCCAGATTCAATATACGGGGATAGAAAGCGAAAAATTGAACGTCTATTTGGTTTTTTAGTCATACGCTCCAAGTTCCATTATTTCTGTTTATCAAATTTGTTATTTTTACGATCTCTTCAATTGACATGAAGCCATGATGGAGCAGCAGAATAGGTTAGCATCCAGTCGCTTAACCTAATGTTACAAGTTCTTATGGTAAAATTATTACTAAAGTTCTTTTACTGGATTTTTTTGTAACTATGTTTTTCACTGTTTTGCACACCTAGGGATTCTATTTTGATGCAATGGGAATACCTTGAAGTGGTATTTCTTAATTTTTGTCAAAAAGCAGTTATAAAATTTAAATGTCAGTTTATCACGCTAGCCGAGTGCGATATCTTAGACTACAACGTATGAGAACCTCCGCAAGGTTGGATGCATGCAAACCTTACAATAGTTGATCACTTTTTGCCTTTAAATAATTTTAAACAAAAGTACAGTATGAGACCCTTCGGGAAGTACGCCAGTTGCTTCATTTTCGGCTGACGTTTCTGGAGGTATGAATTGCCACATATGCCGATGATAATTTCACCATATGCCTATTTTGACGGTTCCCCTGCTTGATTTAAAAAATACGTCTTCGATGATACAAAATATCTATTAACTGCATAGAAGAGTCAATTTATTACATAAAAGAGTTAAGTAATTGCATAAAAGATTCCTTTATTTCATTAAAACAGTTATTAATTGCATACATAATTTCCTTAATTGCACATACATAAGTCCTTTATAGGAGTTTAAAACATTCTTACGATAAGAACCACCATCATAAAGTCACATTCTACATAAACTCCTGCAACGAAACATGACGTAAACAGTGCTAACCCACTTTTTGTAATGTTTAGAAAGTGCTTGTGGAAAAACATAAATTTAAACCGCAAAACTGGTAATTAGAGTTGTCAGCTCGCTTTGTTCCTCAGTCACAATTAAACCTTGTGAGTGGCGCATCGCTCTCAATTATATTCTCGTCTACAAGCCGCTACCGCACTTCCTTCTCACCACAGATTATGTAGACTTAGGGGAATATTGTGATTGACTTTCTTTTTAAAATTTAATTAAGTTAGTTTTATTTCTCAGTACAAAATTTATAGTTAATGATAGATAAAGTTGCATCCCCAAACGATTACACATTTTTAACAGTACATTTAAGTACTATTTAATATACTTTAATACTCGTAGTTTATAGAAATATAAGGGTGAAAAATAAGAGATGAAACCAAGAAATTCAACTTCTTCATATTGAAGTCGACCTTTTTTTTAATTATTTACTTGTTTTCTGAGTGTTTGAAATATTACCATACATAGATCGACATCAACGCATATAATACATTATTATGGGCATCCGTACTACCAACTGAGTTTGTATGGCAATTCATAGTTATAATAAGCTTCAGTAATTTAATGTCCAACGAAGCGCGTTTTTTACTGCTAGTATTAAGAAATTTTTAAGACATGTACAATTAAAATGAATGATAGTTTTATAATTTTTATTCCTGAGTTCTTGCCGTAAATTATGAGATCTTAATTATGATACACCAATTTCTAAACTTCCAACTATAGAAAAAGTTGAATATGATCATTTTTTTTCCCATGAAGACCGACACAGGTTTGTTAGTATTCTAAATCCTTAGAAACACGATACCGTTACGTTCAAAAGACTCTCTTATGACATCCTCTTTGAAATACCCTTGTCACAGCGCCCTGTGAACATCACAGAGAGGACATCACATAATTTGCACGTTCGTGAATGGAATGAGAGTGTATAAAGGTTCGGTGGTGTTGTGTCGCAGCTTTTGTGCGGATACGCGGCGCGTTTTAGAGATATGGCCGGGGGTCAATTTGCCAGGCTGCGTGTTGGATCGTTACATGTGATGTCTTTTTTGACAATAATCGATACACAAGTCAATAGGCCACATTATTAAGTCGTCATTTAAGGTATCTATATAAAGCATTTGGCGTAATCCATTAGGAAAATAAATTATATAAAATTTCATTTCATTGAATTAAATGTTATTTTAGTAATAACTTTTTCCTGGGTAATGCTGTGATTTATTCGTCAAATATTTCTAATTACTTATATTAGTACCTAAGCCTAAAATAAGTTTTACTGCATTTTAAATCAATGAAAAAAAAAACATAATATTGTATCCTGATATGGTATTCTGGTATGGAGTGGGATGGTATGGTGGTCTCGCATTCCGCGAGTTCGGGTTTGAATCCTGTAAATTTTGAATTTATGTTCGAATTAAAAATTACTTATCACTTGTTTCACTGCAGAAAATTATCGTAAGGAATCCTCCATACTTGAGATTGTCTGTTATGTTTTCAAAGGTGTGGTAAGAGGGTCAAATCGCTTGGCAAGCGTGGTGGGATATGGCCTATATATACCCTTACATCGTGAGTGATTATATGGCCGTGGTGATTATTTAATAGACTAGTATTTTAATAGTATATACAATTACCGGACTTATGAGTAAGTACCGGTTTCTTCCAGAGAACATTAGGTTGAAGAATGATCAAATCAGGATGGAATATTTGAAATAAGGTGTAGTAATGAAGGAATGATATGTAAGATATTTTGTAAAGATTGGTAACTGGAAATGATATAATATTAAAGATAATTGTAATGATATTATTACATAGATAAATGCTGATATGCTTTGTATTTTAAATTATACAATTTAAATTATAAATAAATAAATATATATATATATATATATATATATATAGTTTAAATTATAAAGATTTTTTAAATTTAACTATCCCTCCTCGCTTCCTCCTTCCTCGTTCCGCAAATTAACTACCGAAATTGTTTCTTTTTTTTTAACAATAAAAGCCTGTCTATAGGTCGGTATAACTAAAACTGCTTAATTATGTGAACTATATTTTTTTTCTGTTCGTCTGTTCTTCGAAAAAAATCAGATGTGATTATCGAGGACGTGTGTCTAATCAGTACAAAATGACATCAGTGTGAAAATGACTTCAATCAGTTAAATCATTCAAAACTTACACGATAATTAATAGATGTGCCTACAAACGATACGATATAGACATATTAAGTCCAATCGTTTTATAGTTTGTCAAATAACAGCGGAAGTTGTATGTGAGTAGAATATATAGGCATCACTCATGACGTTGCCACGATATCGGTCTAAAAACTGAGGAGACTTAATTAAGATTTCAAACGACGCCAATTTACCAGGAATCCCGTACGTGTTCGCAGACTTGAGATGCTATTAGAACAGGTCTCGATGCTAATAAGGTACGAGATGGAGGAACATAGATGAATGTGATAGAATTTTTTGTTTTAATTGTAATTTTGATCTAAATACCTACGTTGTTAAGTACGTTGGAGATATAACCAAATTTTGAGTCATGCAATTAGTTTTTTTATTTCTCTCATAAAAAGGATGAGACTGGTAGGCCCGACTGCTGTTGTATTTATTGCAACATATTAATATATGTAACAGCAACATATAAGTGGATTATTTGCTTATAAATTAGTTGAATTTGTGATAGTAAAAAAAAAATATAAATCAATCGTTCAAATAGTAAAGTATTTAGTTGATCATTTACAGGTGCATCGATAGCTACAATGAAGTACCTATAATATAAAGTATATGTCAGTCTGTTTGAAAGCGATAACCTCAAAAATGACTACGTCGATTTTATACGAGTTTTTCTAATAGATAGAATGTATAACAATATATGCGGCAAACATGATAAATTTATGAATCGCTTGGTAACAGTGAATGACTTCTTTTTCTGGTATGGTTATTATTTGTGAATGTAACGATTATGTTTACCGAGTCGAAACAAATGTATTGACTGAATACCTAAATGTTTTAATTATTTTGAATTTGATACGAGAGACTGGTATTACTGCATTATATTTAATGTCGTAATTTAAATAAATCAAGAAAGTAATTTACATCAGATTTATTTACCTAATCCTAACATTTATGACTTAGCATTTAGATTAAACTTACCAATAAGTTAACCCAAAAAATTGATATTTTTATCGGTTAAACGTAAAGATAAGATCAATGTTGCTCGTTTCAATTCATAAAAATTCTACGTAATACCCGTAACATTAGAACCGACACATTTGCTATAATTGCTAAGACGTGGTTCTATTTGAATTCCGAATCAGATTTCGGTACGTGAGTGCATATCATTGTAATTACAATTGGAGCACGTGCTCGGCCAAGTTTCCAAACTGGAATTCCGGATACATGAGGTTTTGCATAACGAGATTTTAAGGACAGAACTTGGCTGCTTCGATGATGCCCAAGAAAAGAAGAAGTAAGTCTCCAAGATTATGGCCATTTGATAGAATTGATCGGAAGTATTAATTAGCGGTTTTTATAGCATGCCGCTTAGAAAATTATTGGGTATTATAGAAAAGCTAAAATAAAAAAAAAATAAGCTATAATTGTAACTTCGTTGCGTCTCCGCTGCACAAAAGGAAACTAAAATGAAGGCGATGTATATTATTATCCTTCGTCTTTAACAGTTTTAATGTTAGTTAAATGTGAGTACCCGTTATAATTAAAACTATCAATATCTGCAATGTTGCACGTTATATTACAAAAAAATTACATTAGCTTGTAGTTAATGATGGGTCTTTGAATTTTTTACTAAAAGTTTTTAATACTGTTGATAATAAAAATAAATCTGTATAAAATCGCTAATAAAACTAGTGTTTGGTATTAGGATTATTTTGATAAAGAGAAAACTCAACATTTCAAGCCCACGGTCTCTCAAAGTTATGTTGTCAATAAAACTGAGCGCGACGCTCGGGGAGTCTCCAGACATAAACATGAATGAAAATAGCCCTGAGACAACTTCAGTTTTTATGTCAACCGCCTGACACGTTAGCCGCTTAATGACGCCGTGGAAAATGTACGCCTTTATAGTGAACCTGCACGCTTAAAAATAAAAGATATAAGATTATTATAGCCTTGGTAAATTCACAACCGACGTATATCTCAGTAAACATACGACGCATATTATAAAACGGATAAAATTTAAATCTGCGATGATTGTACTATAAACACAGCTCAGTTATTCTTAAATTTTGAGTAAAATAATCAAATCATATTACCTACCTAATTATCATATATCATATCTTATGTTACAAGAATAACTGACTGTAATAAGCCATGTAATTTTGTATCCTCAACTATAATAAATTGATTCGGCTCACCCGTGTATTTTAAGCATAACGTTCCTAAAATCAACGCTTGTCGAGGTGTTTATTTTGAAAACGATTAAGAAGGACCGCGTTATTTATATAATTTGAAACGCAGACAGGCATAATTATTGGTAACAACGTAAATGCGTATTTTACGAAGTTTCTCGCCCAACTGAAATGTACAGTGGAATATTCGAGCGACAGCTTTGTGGTCTTTCTACCCTCGACGGTTGGTAATAAACGCAGTTATTTCTATATCGTCGGGTTCACGAGGCAAAGTGGTATAATTGGACAATTTTACGAAAAGAAGTTTAAACTGGACAAGTATAACAAACCTTGTTTAATTACTTTTTAATGGGAATATAGAATGTACAATTTATCACCGAGTTTTTGTTATTATATTGTTGATTATTATAATTTTGAGTATAATCATAATTAATTTGACTTAAAATTGGCAGCAAAGACACGAAAAGGCTACAAGATACCCAAGAGTATCTTGTTCAGTTGTTTCATAATCAGTCTTAACTTCCATAAAATTTCTAACTTGTAAACATACTGTTACGAAGCTTCTCGAAGTCGAAGGCTTACGAAGTTTCGAGAAGGGTGGCCGACCGTTACGGTGAGGCAAACAATAGAGGTAAGCAATGGAGGCAAAAAATAGAGGCAAACAATAGAGGCAATAAAAGAGAAACCCAGGTAGTAATAAAAACTACCTGGGTCACTCCAGGCCAATCTGGCCCGTATGCCTCGAGCAAAAGGGGCGAGATTAGCATGGATGAGGGCCGAAATGGGGTTGTTAACCTGACCCGCTATTGTTATGTCGATTTCCGGGAATTCCTGTTGTTGTTGCTTACTTCAAGGAAGGGCGTGGAAGGATCTGGAAGCCCGGAAATCGATATAAATAGCGGGCAGAGTCGGCCACAAGGCATTCGGTCTCCGGATACGAAGTGAAGAGTTCTCTCCTTACGAAGCGAATACCTGCGATCTACGAGTGTAACTGTGATTGGGAAGTGTGTGTGAAGAAAAATAAAGTCTCTGCGGAACGATTGTGGCATTTTTACGAGCCTACGAATCCTGATACGTAACAATTGGTGTCAGAAGTGGGATGCCTGTTGTACCGCAGAGTGAAGACGGGGCACGTACGCGACGGCAGACAGCAGTGGATGCTACGCGTATGGAGTCGCCTGGACGGGACCGTGCTGAAAGAGAGGCCACCGTTGGACATACGGCAACGCCCACTGAAACCAGCACACCTACGCCGACGCTCGCTGCATCAGTACCGGCTACTGCGAGTGGATTCGATATGGCAACTTTATTAACAGCAATGGAAGCCATGCTAGAGAGGAAGCTGGAGAGCCAGCGGGAAGCGATGGAGAGCCAGCGGGAAGCGATGGAGAGTCAGCGGGAAGCGATAAATTCTATACAGGTGGGCTTGGGAGCGATCGATACGAAGATGGATGGCTTTCAGGGAGCCTTAAATATCGTAAAAGAAGACGTGGAATGGGTTAAGATTCGCACGACTGAGCATGATTTAACTCTTAAAGCCCACGACGCATCGATAAACGCCCACGAAAAGAAATTCGAGGACTTGGAAAACAAGCTTCAAAAAGTCAAGGCTTTGGGCACAGTCACTCCCTTAACTGTTGGAGCACCGAAGTTTAAGGTCCCAAGTTTCGACGGCACTACCTCATGGACGGCGTTCAGGCACCAGTTTGAGGTAGTAGCTAAAGGAAATGTTTGGGAGGACGAGCAGTCGCTCGCGGCGCTGACTCTAGCTCTCCGAGGGGAAGCCCTACTAGTCCTGGAGAATATACCAGCCGATCGACGCACGTTGGAGTCACTGTTTAAGGTTCTGGAAGCTCGCTATGGAGACAAACATCTTGAGCACGTATATCGTGCGCAGCTCAAAGACCGCGTCCAGAAGTCGAGCGAAAGCCTACAGCAATGGGCTACGGAAATTGAACGCCTAGTACGCCGAGCCTACGCGTCAAGATCTACACCAGTAGACGACAAAGTGCTAGAGGCATTTGTTAGCGGCATAAGGGACCCTGAAATGAGAGCAACGGTGCGCCTAGGCCATCATACAACCACAGAGGCCGCTTTAGCACATGCCCTGGAGGTGGAGGCAGTCCGTGGCGACTACAGAAATTATAAAGTGCGCGAAGTTGTGGCAACGATCCAACCTCGTACTGGACCTATCTGCTACGGATGTGGTGAACGGGGCCATATTAGAATCAACTGCCGAACACAAAAACGAACGAGAACGGTGTCGACGGCTACTCAGGTCGACACCCAGGAATCGTTAAAGGACTCAAGGGTTGTGAGGCGAGCACCAGCTGGATTTCGTCGATCTCCCATCTTACAAGTATCACAGGCTTGTGATGGAAACAGTCTTGTAACTACAGGAGAGATAAATGGTAAACCCTGTCGCTTTACTATTGATACAGGGGCATCAAAATCCATTGTGCGACCAGAACTCCTGAAGCGAACCATCATGTGGGAAAATGCACGTCCGTTCTACAACCTACAGACAGCAACAGGCCAGCCAGTGACCGTCCTAGGAGTTACAGA
>PDGT01000029.1:1346025-1401582 GCA_003671415.1 Megathymus violae
CAACCCCAAATCAAGAGGCGAAGACAGTGGCCAAAAAGCTCGTCGACGAGGTTGTTTGCCGATTCGGGGTACCGTTGGAGTTGCACAGCGATCAAGGCAGGAACTTCGAGTCCACATAATAATACACCGGGAGATGTGTACCCTCCTAGGAATTAACAAGACCCGTACCACACCTGCACATCCTCAATCAGACGGAATGGTCGAGAGATTCAACCAAACATTGGAGAATCACTTGGCCAAAGTCGTTGAGGATCATCAGCGAGATTGGGATCGGTACATACCACTATTCCTCACTTCAGAAGGGAAATGCGTCTACCTTTGGATCTACTGACTGGTACTCCGCCTGATGCCCCTAAACTAACTGATGAATACGTCGCGGATATACAAAAGAAATTGGACGAGACACATGAACTCGTACGGGAACACAGCTTGAAAACGAGCGAGAGAGAGAAAACCCGTTACGATCGCGACGCACGGGCACATGGTTTCAAGGAAGGAGACTTCGTATGGTTACACAACCCACTTAGGAGAAAGGGGAAGTCTCCGAAACTACAAGCACGGTGGGAAGGGCCGTATACAGTAGTCACAAGGATTAATGACGTGACCTACCGGATCAAGCAAGGAGATAGGAGAAAACCCAAGATCGTCCACATAGACAGGCTGGCACCGTGTCATGGAGCAAACAATGTTCTAGACGAAAATAATTAAGAGGGGGCAGTGTTACGAAGCTTCTCGAAGTCGGCAGGCTTACGAAGTTTCGAGAAGGGTGGCCGACCGTTACGGTGAGGCAAACAATAGAGGTAAGCAATGGAGGCAAACAATAGAGGCAATAAAAGAGAAACCCAGGTAGTAATAAAAACTACCTGGGTCACGCCAGGCCAATCTGGCCCGTAAGCCTCGAGAAAAAGGGGCGAGATTAGCATGGATGAGGGCCGAAATGGGGTTGTTAACCTGACCCGCTATTGTTATGTCGATTTCCGGGAATTCCTGTTGTTGCTGCTTACTTCAAGGAAGGGCGTGGAAGGATCTGGAAGCCCGGAAATCGATATAAATAGCGGGCAGGGTCGGCCACAAGGCATTCGGTCCCCGGATACGAAGTGAAGAGTTCTCTCCTTACGAAGCGAATACCTGCGATCTACGAGTGTAACTGTGATTGGGAAGTGTGTGTGAAGAAAAATAAAGTTTCTGCGGAACGATTGTAGCATTTTTACGAGCCTACGGATCCTGATACGTAACAATACAATGAAAAAAATTGCAGAAAAAAAATGATCTCCTCACTTATTAGGCAGCAAACTAGCAAACTGTTTGTATGATGGCAAGTAATCGCCCTGGAATATTTGTAATGAGAGTCCTTCTCTGTCCTTCTAAGTAGGTCATAGCCATGTGGGAACATTCATATAGAAAGGACGTACCACTGTATACATACCTAGTATTTCTTTGGTTACTTTAATCTTGCCACTGTTTTTTTCTTACCAAACGTTATGTTCGTTAGCATACATTTTTGCTTTGAGCATTTGAAATATATTTTCCAAAAAGATACACGAGACTGTTTTAATTCCAAATCAAGTAAAATCATACAAAGAACACATATCATATCCGACCACCAAACAAAACTATAAAAATGATACACGCTATTTTACCTTCACAGACGGAGTAAAACCGACAGTCAAAAGAAAAGAGTTCATATAAAATAATGGCGTAATAAAGCTCGGAGAAGGAAATTTACAATCACTCTCCCACCGAATAGACTGCGAACATGTTAACAAGGTAACAAATGCTGAAATAAAATGTACAGGAGCAATTCCCATATTTATAGACGAAGAGATGGAAATTGGCGCCTGCGGCCATAATTTAGCTCTCCTTTAATTTATTGTGCACTTCATGCTGGGTAAGTAAATTGGTTGCAGCGTTTAATGTTCATAATTGGCAATGGCCGATGGGACCGACAAATTGGGTTGACTGATCGGTTGTTTGGACTAGCGCGGGTTAAAGATAAAAATAAAGATGTGCTGCTAACTAATTTATTTCTACGATTACTTACACCGTGTTTATTTTATGCTTATATTGCAACTGAGTGGTATGAGTTGTGTTAACAATGAGACTAATATCAGAAAAATGACGGAAACAATAAAAAACCAATAGCATATTAAAGTTAAATTTAGAAGAATCCTAACAAACGCGCCCTCGTTTCTTTTCAGAATATATGGTATACAGTTTATAAATAGTAACCCTAATCGAAACGATTCTTGGTCCTTTCTATCAAACGTTTTATAAATTTTTCATGTTTACCCTAACTTTTCTTTTATATTTCTCTATCTACTACTAAAAACTGTATAAAAATGTTAAATATGTTTCTGAGATTACCACGACGATTTAGAGAAACTTTGTTTCAACATTTTAAATCCGTGTAACTTGTGGAAATTAAAATAATTTACATAATGTAGCCATTATTAATCACTAACAATGGGCATCAATATTTGCAATATTAAGTAAAAACAAATTAAAATGTTAAAAACACGCTTAAATTTCAATTAGAAGCTAAAAATGTTACTAATAAACATTGCCACCCAGAAGCATTACATATCAACTTTCGCTTAGATAATTTATTTCCTACGAACGCAAACAGCAAGACAAGTGGCAAAATAATGAAATAAACAATCGCCGTGTCTTTGATATCGTGACAAGAATGACAAAACACTCGACAAATGCTTTTGTGATGTCCGAGTCTAATAACATGCGTCACAATAAGAAAATATAGAATGGATGTTACCTCGCAATGTAACCGCTCTGAGATGAGAACGTACAGGAACGTGCTCGGCAACAAACGATAAGACACCAGATTTTGGTCAAATATACGTTCATATTACTTAAAATAAAAACACTATATAATTACTGGATCATATGGAAAAGCACATTCATTGAATTAGTGCCACCTTTAACAAATTTAAAACTATAACGAGGTGAGATAACGAGATATCTCTTTACTAATGACAAACAATGTTAAATTTTAAGTGTATTATTAGTTCAGTTCAATAGCCGACTATCTTATATGAAACTGTCACCGAGTCTTCAGGCTCTTTCTTTACAATATCTACATCATTTTGTATCAAAAACATTGAAATTGGCTATAAATATATTCTCGTGTTGATAAAAATATTTTTTATCGAACTCAATTAAAATAACCATTTACTTTTTGCACAAATCCTTTTTAAGTCGAATACGTGTATTGATGGCAGAAATAATCCGTCGCATTTAAAATCAGATCGTACGCCAACCTCTACTGTTTTTATTAGTCAGAAATATCAACACGGGGACGAGAAAAAAGCACTTTTTCGTCAGTTCAAAGCCCGATTTGAATTGCGACATCAACCACATCGCTTGTTAAAAATGTTACAGATTTTCGACGCACGTACGTTCACTAAATATCGTGATAGCGATCGTGATTTTGACATCGATAAAAAGTAAGGTTTGTGACAATGGTAACGTTTATTTATATAGAGGCGCGATGGAGATGGGGAATACGAAATTTCATACGCGTGACTGAGTCAGATAATCAAACTGTGGATATTCATTTAGAACCGCTTGGACCGTCAAATTTTCATGGTGTCTGCCTCTTGTGTCATTTGAGGATGAAATGGAAAAATCATTTATTTTTCAATATTAATATGACTTCATATGACTTAATATGACTGTGATTATATCCATACAAAAATATTTAATATGATTTTAGTAATTGGATCAAATGCTAACGATAAAATATGTATCATCATTGGCAAGAGCATGTTTTGTGAAATCGTAGGAATCAAACTTTTGAAGCAGTGACGTTTCATATAATATTGAAGATTTTAAGGTGTAATGGACTCTAACCATCCTACGACTGGAGATGAATTTTTCTGCTCATAGTGTCGTATTAAGTTCACGGCACTTGGGCATATTGGTAGTTTTTACCTGGCCGACTCGCGAGAACGCTACATCTAGAATCAAGCATTTCGAGTACAAAATCCACTTATTAATTGTTTCTCCAGAGCACCGCTGATAGAGAACTGTTTATCGTGATGACAGATGAATCATTATTCCTTATTTATTTAAACGATACTGTACAGGGACTAATTTAATGTGCCTTAATTGACTATTCTAGTGCTTTTGTAAAAAGGGAAGCGTATCTATATTCTGCTTTCATTACCAAAAAAGTATCTGCAAATAAAAAAGATAAGAGGATAAAAACTGAGCAGTTAGCAACAATGTAACGAGCGAAACCTTTAACAAAACGGCTTTCAGATTAAGAAACGTCCATCAACATACTTCGGGCATCAAACGTTAAGCACAACTTTTTCCTAAAGTATCGCGGCTCGTAAATCTTGGAAGTTTTTCCCGCGGTGGCTCGGATTGAGAAAAGCTGGGTCCGTTTGAATAAGGATGCTGCACCTGATACAGAATAGGGAATGACAGAGATGCTCCCTATATATAATAATATCTATAATATAATGCTATCTATAATAGAAGACCTAATTCTTTTAGAAAATAAAAAGTAAAACGACGCGAACAAAACTAAATAAACTATTTCATAAATATAATTTACAGATATTAACGATGTGTTACATAATTATTTTACGCTGTCATATTATAATATGTTCAATTTTTGAAGTTTCGAATGCAACATGGATTGTCAAATAAAGCAATAAAATTAAGACTAAGTATAGAAAACCAAAATTTTCTAGAAGTTCTATTTATCTATTTATAACTACATTCAATAAAAAATAATGGGTTCTATCCAATTAAAACTTCGTAAAGCTGAATTCCGAGATTGTTGAAATACAATCGAAGTTGGTTACCTCAATGATTTGAATTAGAAAACTAGGATCTGAATTTAAAAAAAAAAGAAACTTTGAATAGCGCATTCGCTTTTTAAAGTTACAAACAAATAAAAGCAAAAACTAAATCAGGTCAAGTAGATTTAAAAATGCTGCAGACTATCTACTCTACGGTAATCAAGAGTTCGGAACATTCGTTCGTTAGTCTTCAACAGGTCATCAATCGTGTGGAGTTATTCGGACAAATCCGATTTTTGTCTCCGAAAAAAGAAATCTTTGTTCTTACTACTATCGTGACAATTACCGTGCCATTTGTCACCGTTCGCCTATTCTGGGCCTGATTGATCAGGATTGATTGATTAGTTCTTTTGTTTGCTTTTCTTGAGAATTTGTGCCAGGTATGCAAGTCCCTTGGAAATCCCGATTCTTTTGTGGAAATGATTATTTAGTGGGCATTATTTAACCATTCTGCTTAAGTTAGGGTTATTCTTGACAGCATCGTTGTTGGTTGACAAGCTATTTATTCTTGATTGGTAGATAAATTTATTTTCAATATATCTAACATGAATTAAAAGGTAGATTAGATTAGGTTAGAATTAATAGGTTGTGGAAATAATCTGAATTTTAGAAGCAAAATGGATTCTTCATTTGAAAGACATAATCACCAACGAACTGAATACTCTATAAGTCATTCCGTACTCTTCATTATTTTACTGTTAGTTTTTAGTAAGTTCTTATAAATCTATGTCAGGAAAAACTACATAAAACCTGACACCGCATTCAACTGCTATGTTAATTTAACATATACAGATATTACGGGTATAATATAGATAACTTTTCACACTATAAAAGAAAAAAATATACGGAAACTTTAAGTAGAAAAGTATAAACAACATAGTGTAACCAATAAACTCGGAATTTCCTCGGAATCTCCTTTAAATGAAACCAACGATAGCGTGGTTTCGCTAACTGAAAACAAAGTTTCTAATTACTTCCAGCGGAAGTAAAGTTATTCACGTATCCAAGTTAAATTCCATTTCATCATTACGATTAATAAAATTGATTTCTAGGCATTTACTCATGTACACAGACTACGTGATATGAGATAGCTGAGTGAGGAAGCATAAGATTTTAAACTTATGTCATCGCGGACATTATACATTTTAACTGTATCGTGTACTCACGATTTTCTTTGTATTTTACCGATATTCTTGCATGCCTCGTTCGTAAATACATATGTCGTTAGTGTCGAATAGTAGTTGTCGATGTAATTAGTTACGACAAACGTAGTAGAGGTAAAGTTGACAGGCTCATCTGTCATTAGTGTTTGCTAAGTGTCAACTGTCAAGAGTTTCTCCCCACTACCGCAGCGTTGCCGTAACCGTGATCCATGTACTTGACTCGAAATATCGGTGTAATAAACAGAAATCGTGAGCTTCCGTTGCAGTTAAAAAGAGGGAGCATAATTTGTACTAAATTGGCACTGGAAACTCATTCACTTTTAACGAGTATGTTAAGATAGACCTCACTTTAATCACTTCTTTATTTTCAATATATTGCTAATTTTTTGTCATACAATTTATAAACTTCCTGATGTTAATATCTTTTTGATTGCAGTTAATGAACATGCATTTTTTTTTTTCAAAAATTTACTTCACGACCAACCATGTCATTGCAATAATATCTGACAACTCAATCAATATACACTATTATTAAGTTGCGTATGTACTTAAATATTACCTTCAATAATGCAGTATACTGGTCCTATGGACGTTGTTCTGCAATAAAATTAAATATGGCTTAATTTAAAATGTTGGCAAAATTTGAATAATACGACAACGTCACTGGTTCAATCTTAGCTTAATAATTGGAAATAATACTCTTTTATATATTATGAATAAATCCAACTATTTTACGGTGTGAGTGGCCACCGCCGCCCACGCAGGTGCACAAAAGTCGTCACTTAGTCGTTGTCTAAGACATATACGGGAAACATTCGAACATTCGAACACTCGAAAACATATCACAAATTGAGCAGTGTTATAAACGAGATATTTTTTTAAAACAAATATGATAGGAGTCAATTCAGTGTATATCAAATAAAATTTTCAGTCTATTTTATCCGGCCACTTTTAATTCAGGGTTCCCCAAAGATAACCATTTTTGCAATGGTAAACAGCTAAAACGAATTCATAACAAAGCTCTTATACACCGCCAAATCCAGCGATAGGTATCTCGTAGCGGAGGTTAATTTAAATCCTCGCGTTTGTTAGCTTTAGTTATGTGTCTTATTGCCTTCTAAGTAACTAATTTATCGCGATTGGTTTCGGATAGCTAATTGTTATATGTTTAACTAAAATGACGGATTTTCAAACATCATGTCAAGTATTTTAAATAGAGGTTGTGTTCGTAATTTTTACATTATAAAATGTACTTGCTTACTGTCAAAATTTTCAAAACTGTCAATGTTGCAGCTTTATTAAATGAATAAGTTAATAAGGATAAACTGTTTTATGTCCTGGGTGTGTAGGTGAATAAAAAGCCTAAGGTTCAGGTGGAAAATTATAATACTCCTTGTATATTAAGGTTATTTCAAATTCTGTTTCTTGTTTCTCCATTAACAGGTCTGTTGGAAGAGATTTTTTTGAAGTAAGTAGCAAATTTGTACGACTGTATTATTATGTGTACCGTGTACAAAAACAATAAAATGGTTGAGAACAGTAAATGGTTAATATTAACATGATTGGAAACTTCGCCTGACGTCGGAAAATGACCATAATCAAAATCGGATCACAAAAATTTATGTAATAGATAATAAAAATCTCTATTATTAGTTCGTACCCACTCTGAACACATTTAATCCTAGCGTGATATATATATGTATATATATGAAATTTTATTATAATAACTACTGATAAATATCTATAATATTGACAATAAATTATAAAATTTGTCAATAAATAAAACTTAAAAACGAGATCCAATATTACTTCAGCATCGCAACTTTATGGAGCATGCAAACTTGAATCGATACTGCAGATTGTTAAAGTTTTTTTCAATTTTAATTTTTCGTGCTTCTTGCCTTTCTTATCTTAAAGTTATTCGTTGACGATCATGCCAGCGGCTATGTATAATTGGATTTGGACTTCCCAGTTGACAGTTCATTTCGTTGGTTCATCCCCTCAATATATTTCTTTAAGATTATGAAAGATATTATCCCCTGACATTCCTCGACTAATTTGGACGAGGGCCAATTAAAGAAAGGACTGTTCGCTGCAGCTTAGCAGAGTTCCCTGCTACGCAATTTCAGAGGTAGATTTATGATATAATTTGCTAAAACAGGGACACAACTCTGACTAAGTTAGACAAATCGTCGACAAAGGTTTCTATCTTGTAGTGACAGAAAGTAAGAATTATTAATATGAAATGGAAAAGCATATAAAACATGAGTTATGAAGATAATGGTATGTATAATGTACAATATATAATGAAGGTGACATAGTGCGAAAAATGCCGAGCGGAAACCATGTAAGCGATGCTCCAGCGCCAATAACAAAAAAGAGTTTATTTTTTGTTAATATTATCATGTGTGGGTACTTTTTTCTTCATTAATGTTTTCAGTAATCTGATATTTTTTGTTAGTTATGTTGTCTTCAGTACTGTTTTTTATTATTTTTAACCGATTTCAAAAACGGAGGAGATTCTCAATTCATTTTTTTTTAACTCAGAACTCTGTATATTTTATTTTTTTAATAAAGTAAGTTAATGCTTAACACTAATCTCAGCTGATGGTAAGTGGTGATGAAGTCAAAGATATTGAGCGAACTAAATGGTTAAATTTAATAATTTATTCCTTTTTTTTTGGGAGGGTAACTTACTTCTTGGTCCCGCTTAAATTTGAAGAAAACATGTTAACGTGAAAAATAAGATAATAAACCAAGAAATTCATCTTCTTCAAATTGATCGCAGTTTTTATGTTAAAATATTTACTTGTTCGCCCTTTATTTATAAGACGTGACGCCCTTTATTTATAAGAACGTGGATTATTAAATATTTTTTCTTTCTTGTTTATTTGTATATATTTAAAGTATGTATATATTCAACGCAAGAAAAGTGTGCATATAGATTTTTTATAAACTATAATTATTTTATGTGCCTTACAAAGAAAGGAAAAGGTTATTACTATATATATGGTTATAATGTGTTCGTTCGTTAATTTCTCTTTAGAATATTACTGTCTTCAGAGCCATTAAAAGAAAATGAACAAGTGTGAGGAAATTTTAAAACGTACACCAGCACAATTACGAGAAGAAATGCTTACTGACGATCTACAGACCAGTGCTGACAGTGTGCGGGTTGCCTGCGGGCGGAGAGACGCCCGATAAACGATCTGTCGGCATTGTTGATTGTACGAAGGTTAGATCAAAATTGAAAATTGCGCGGCCTCGTTTCTCAAAGTGTACATTTATCAATTTTTATAAACCTTTTTTTAGCGTTCAATAAATCTATTTCATTAACGTCTTTCCATCTTTGTATATTCTCTACAATAGCACGAATACAAAGCGCATGATGGCCAAACAAGATAGCAAAAAGACCTCAACTATGAAGTTTCATATGTATAATGTACCCATTTGCTTAAAAGTTTCAAGCTAAATGTAACTACACCGAACGAAATTTTGATACGAAAAGTCTGAGCGAAGCACGTCGATACGATAAGCGGATACAAATACGGGATATTTTAAAGGTTCTCCACTGTCGCGACGTAAATAAATTCTTTTTAGCCTTTTAGAAAAGTCGAATGTAGCTATTTTGCTATTCGAGTAGCCGGTAGTCGGCTCTTCGCATAAAGGGGCTTATGCACTATGCAATGTATTTCTATATCCATTAGAGAATAGAATCTATTTTGGGAAAAAGTTCAGGTATATATGGCATAGAATCTTCATACGGAGAACTAGAGTATTAGCGTCTAATAAGTACGTTATTTCTGCAATAATACCATTGGGGTGTTTGCTCCATCTAGTGGCTCTCCTTGCTGGTCAGTAATGAACGATAGAATCTCGTCAGGTTGAATTAAGACCATAGTCGAACATACACTTCACCCACCTTAGAGACGACGGTTTCAACGAAGCAACATATGATTATTAATTAAAATAATAATTAGTAATTCTTACATAATTAGACTCCACGGTCAATGTGCGAAAGAGCGATA
The DNA here is from genome assembly GCA_003671415.1 of Megathymus violae. Taxonomy (NCBI): domain Eukaryota; kingdom Metazoa; phylum Arthropoda; class Insecta; order Lepidoptera; family Hesperiidae; genus Megathymus; species Megathymus violae. The sequence goes on from PDGT01000029.1 coordinate 1,356,046, forward strand.
TCGAAACCACGAGGCCTAACGATTTATCCACATCGGAGATTCACTGTACATTCAACTATATTCACATAATAGTTCCGTTAAGCAAATCTGTTGTTGATAGCAATCGAAAATCAGTTTATAATAATAAATTAGCAAATAAGCCTCGCGAGACAAACGACGAGGTAATTATTCACAAGATGGAGTTGGCTCGAAGTAACTTGTCAAGGAAGCAAAAACCAACGACAGACCAACAACAGCGTTTTTGCTGGTACGATGATACCGCAACAAAAACAGTGGCATCGATAATACACATGTAACACAGGATAATTCTCGTCGCCCGCAAAAAATCTCACAACTCTGCACTTCTTGAGTCTCTAAGTGGTTTTCATTGTATTTAGTCAACGAGTTTAAAACTTTTTCTTTCAAAACTTAATTGTTTAGCCGCTCTCATTCTCTTAGGAAACTTTTGGAGTCTCCAACGACAGTGTCGTTTCTGTAGAATCTTTTATTTTCATTCGCAGGCTTGTAAACGTAATAAAATGAGTTTATTATGCCTCTTCACTTATCCTTTCTATCTCAATGTTCAGTTGAATTATTTTCGACATGTCAGTATGAGCTTTCAACCTATCTGCCACGGAAACATTGAATCAGAGTAAAGAGCAGAAGTTTTTCACTGATTTATATACAAAATAATAAATGAAATCTGTTTTACCATTTCATCCACACTATGAAATGTATGAGACGGTTTTGTATATATCTACTTCCTTTTACTTTCAAAATAGTAACTAAAGATAGTTATGAAAAAAAAGCCATAAATAGCATTTTTTATCTATCTGCCAGTTCGTGCAGACTGAGAATACTTGATCATTATTTAACGAATCCGAAAAAAATACAATTCATACATAAAATATTTTAAAACACCCCGTACATAAATAGCTAAGTCATTAACAGAATCAAAAAAATGCAAATGTAGCAAAAATTTCGTTTTTACTCGAGTAACAGGAAATCTAATGGATAAAATATCGAAGCTGCTGAAAATTTACTACAAGTTTTTCTAACACAACTGAATGAATTTCTTTGATTGTTATATAATAAATAGTCTCCCGATAAGCAACATAAATCCACTATTTCATCAATAACGTGACAAAAGATTTATTAGTTAACAAATAGAGAAAAGAAAAAACAGATTGTTTCTGTCAATATATTATCGGTGTCAAATATATCAACATGTGTGTAACGGATAGTATTATGAATACATTTGGTAAGGAGCTATTGCTTTTCTATTGAAGCTGACAGTTTATCAATATTACTAATAAATTTCCATTATATACTTGGCTGTAGCTATCTCTTCCTCCTAATAATAAATGTAATTATTGAATAATGCGAGTATAGTTTACAGCTATAGATAAATTAATGACCTCATCATGGTAAGATGTTATTTGCAAATATTTAACCATAACATTTTTATGATAATAGCCCGTAATGCATCTATTGTATACAACCATCCAGATGTTCATGCATATCCCTAACATTAAGGGCATCGACAACACGTTGCCGTCTAGAGGAAGCAGTGAAGCAGCTTATTAACTGGTATTTTTTAATAGTACCAAAGTACTAAATATTTGAAAGTTGTATTTATGTTTCGGAAACCGATGAAAAATATAACGATCGTAAAATCTTTACATTATCATCGCTCACATGTCTGAAGAACGCTAATCAGATATTTAAATAATCTTCTAAAAAAACATAACTATAAAATAAGACGAAGAAACTATGTAGATCGTCGTGACCTATTTTAGTAATCCATGGCTGTGAAAAAAGTTGACACGGAAATAAGCCAATCAGATCCAATAAGCGAGAGCGGAGAAATTAATAATGGATGACGGGTCATGCGACTTCATGCTGCGGCGTATTATTCAAACTTAATTTTTATAAGAAATCTTATTTTTTTTTATTATTTATAAATAAAATATTAACTATTTATGCACAGAGATAATGAAACACAAGTTAACATGAAATACGGAGTACAAGGGAACTACTTATCTCGCAACGAAATCTCTTCTAGTAGCCCCGCAACATGAAATGTAATAAATAGAGCAGCGAACTTAGTGCATTATAAATATATACATATAAACTGAAAATAAGTAGAAAGAGAGAGAGAAGAAAAAAAAGAGCATTAACTATTGATAAATTAACAAATAGTGATTTTTGACAGATCTTTTGAAGGCTGATATGGTTTTACATCTTCGGATGCTCGGTGGTAAAGAGTTCCACAGTCTGAAAGCATGTCTGTCTGTCTTGTGGGATGGAAATTTGAGTAGTAATTTAGTGTGTGTACGACAAGGAGCAAAGAAGGTAGATATTTTTTAAAAGATATAGTTGGATAAAATACATTAATCCATATCTTTAAGCTGGAACCGTTATAATTACAACTATTTTATTTCACCAGATAAACTTCTAATCTAAAATTCTTTTAACATATTCAAGTTCTCCTAGTACCGGACAAGTTGATTTTGACGAAATAGTATAATTATTTTATATTACATAATTTTATAAGTCATATTTGTTTATATTTTCAGGTTGTTTTCAAATAATGGAAAGCAAAAAGAAGGGCACTTGTAAGTCAAGAAAAGTAAAATAAACAGTCGGTAATGTTGCTGTCCGGTCATAGAGGTTCGAATTTGTAGTTATCAATTATTAAGTGCCACTTAAAGAAATTGCGTTTATTTTCACCAAATTTCAATTCGTGTTTTTCATTACATTTATGCAAAAGTTGCATTTTCCTTTATTTATTTTAATTATAAAGTTAGTTGACTTGTCTAAGACGTAAATAATGATATATTTTTCAAAATAGTTTTGATAAAGGATATGGGACATACAAACCCCGAATTAGGAATCCCGCTGTTGCCAATAGCTTGGACTAACATAAATGAAATATTGCAAAATCAAGACCTGCAAATACATTTACCCCTTCCCCGGCTGGTAATCGAATACGGAATATTTTTCGTTCAAGACAATCAATAGATCGTCTAATGAAAAACATAAAATGTGCCAAGCTGTAGCTTTTTTTCTGTTGTATTAAGCTATAATTAATTTGCAATGTCGACCGTCATTATTATATCATTATATTTAATTCTTACTACGATACTTATTAAAATATATGCAGTCTACAAAATAGTAGCGAGTAAAACAACGTTTTTCTCAATCCCTGAATTTGAACTCACAACTGATGTACTCACAACTGATGTCGCAGGTATAGCAAGAACGCTCATCAAGCTCAGCAAGAACAGAATCAACGACAAAGTTGAACATGTACGACTTGACAGATGTCGGAGAGATGAAATATCATGTCGAGTCGCGGGAATTTGGACGGAGACGAACACAGCGTTCGATTCTGAGAAACTTGAAAGGCATGATTTTCTTGCTGTTACTAATATTATGGTTAATTGAATTACAAATTGGGTTACTCACTTTTGTTCGCCAATTATGTTAAAATTCTAACATGTTAAATCAAAATAATTGGGTAGAAGCTTTTAATATTTTGCCCTGTCTCCTTTAGGTATGACATGTTTATGAATAGTAATAAAAACGTTATAAGAATTTTTAATTTACTGATCGTAAATTTTTCTCATAATTACGCTTGGCTATAAAGCAAGACCTGTACTGAAAATGTATACAATGATGCACTAAGTTTTTTTATTTTAATAAGCAAACCCAACGTACAACAAAGATAGCTGACCAAAAACCGGACACATGTACAAACAGATTACAGATTCTTCCATCGATAACAATGAAGTATTTCCGTCGATATGGATGTAATGAGGTTTCCATGGCATGATACGAAAACAAATAATGGAAGCGCCGCGGCTGGAGTAAAACACACATCAATTTATTAAACCATGAAACGTGCAGCGAGTTACTTGACCACCCAAGATGAACAATGTTTTAGAGATTTCGGTATCATAAAATCACGCTTTTTATCGCGCCTGAGTTTATTCAAGTGAGTATAAGAGAATCAGAGAGAGATTTAACGCCCACTCGAATCACACTATCAAACAGTTTTAGTGCAGCAATAATCATATAACCCTTTATTAGTTCGAAAATCGTACCAACATTTATAACTTCCTTGTAATGTGCTTTATTAGTACCTATCGCGTTGCAAATATTGTTTAAAATACTTTCGGTCAGTTGGGTCATATAATTTTTATTGTTGAATATTCTTATAGATTTATTGTAGTATAATATAATTTTACTCAATACAAATTTTGAGATCTTAATCTACTTAATCCTGTCTTAGCGTATGACAATTTCTATAAGTAAATTTTGCGATGTCTCCAGCATCCGTTGTAAGACTACAACTTGAGATGTTTATTTAATTTATACAAATAACTCTCCCTGAATTATGGGCGTGGGCAGGAAGACGGTGTTAGATCAGATATTTATTGTGAAACTGCTCGTCTATTTACAAATAATTTATTGTTCCTACAACGTTGGGCTACAAGTTTATGGAAACAGCGCGTTTAAATGACGAGTTGAATAATTGTTTTGATGGGAGCATCTAAAGTTCTTGTACTATGCTGTGCATATTATGTACGAGCTTACAAGTTTCTGCAACTGCATTATTTCAATGTAAGTTAAGCGTTTTAAAAACTTCTTTATTAGAATAGCGGAGGAAATGTGGGAACGGCATAAAAAAGTTTCAATTTAATCACTACTAAGTTTAAACTTTGTAAATGACTTTAAAATATATTTATAAATTTTATCAACCTTTTTAGTTATACTCACCTATTTCTCCGGGATTTAAACTATATTTTTGTTACTTAAATAAAAAAAAAAATTAAATATATCGCCCAAAATACGCCAAATTTTCAACACTGATTTTAAAATATCGGATTTCTCTACTCACAGTAATAATTTAAAGAAATAGCAATTTATAATATTTTTTTCATTGTCATGATTTATAAGTAACTTTGTTAAAGCTTTATTTATTTGTTAATTTCCTATAAAGCTATTCAACTGTATAAAAACATCTATAAATTATAAGACTATCCGTAATAGGGAAACACACGACAAGACAGCCGAATGACGAACATTGCCTTAAGACATTAATATAATTGGCGTACTGTATAAAGACATAGTGTGTACAAACCTAGTTTATTGTACTTACCTCTTAATTAGCGCTTGTACATAGTTGTCAATTGACGTTCATTATATTATCTAATTTCATGTTTTAATTGTAATGTTTGTTATCAAATATACCACGTTAAGTTCGTAGTTATTGATGTAAACAGGTCAAGACGCATGGTGCTGTATGCGTATTCAAACATTCACCCTCAATGGTGTTGATTCAGAAAGTACTTGACCCTATATCAGTTCTGTCGACTTATACTGAACACTTTGATGCAGATATTTCACTAAGGATGCGCCACAGCTTTTCTACATTATTAATCTCTTACATATATTTTTAATGTAAACGGAAAAAATTGCAATACCATCACGGTGATTAAATCTATACTGGTAGTTAACGTGACAATAGTGTTAAGGTCCAAATTCAATAAACACACATAATATTAAAAAGAAAAAAGTAAAAAACAGTACTTATGTTTAAACAGGCTAAGTATCTAACGTATTGATTATAATAATTTTGAAGCACCTGGCTCAGTTGGAACATAATTCATTCTAATGAATAATTTAACATAATTTACCTATAACGAAGTTCACAATTCTGAATATTATTCATTAATATTGATGTATTTGCTGCTGGCAAAACTAACTCGAACAAAGTTTCTATCATTCGAGATTCGCAAAGCTTCCGTAACTTAACAGAAGAAGCTATCAATGATATTGAAGTCACACGAACGGAACAATTTCCTTTGAACTCAAAGTAATTTCGTATTACCTTGTGGTTTGTACTAATTAGGTAACACTATGAGATCCAAATAAAATTGATTAGCAGCTGCCAATAACACAGTCAATTCTATGTATCGATTAGGGTATTCCATATATGTATTCGAAAATGTAATCTATTGAATCAGAATAGGAGTTAAAAAAGCGTGTTGGTCATATACGGGAGTTGTCGTTTATTGGACGTTCTCGTACGATAACAAGAACATGGACAGAATCAGAACAAATGTTTTATTGCTGAATTATATAAATGAAGTTCAACGTAGTGTGTACTTGACAATATTCGAAATTGAAATATGCAAACACTGGATCATTGATTGTAAATCAAACATTCATAGTAAAAACATCAGGCATATTAAATGACCTGGACAATTATTTGACAACGGTAAGATATCATTTTAGTATTACAACATCGTCATTGAAAAAATAAAAAATTATAATATTTTATTAAATGTAAAAGGGTGGAAGTATCTTTAAGGGTGAACAGTCTTAAACATAATTTTAAGCGCACTTTTTCTATTCGTTCCGTTGTATACTTTGATTTCTGAAAGAATGATTCATGAACCAGATCAAATGGTTTTAAGTCGTCTACATTGAAGGCGTTATTAGATCGATTGCAAAGGTTTTCTATGAGATTGATGCTCGATATGGAGAAGTTAATTAATACTTTTCGAGTAAAGTCAAGCCTTACATCCCTTTTAAAGGCTTCAGCGACTGTAGTATAAGTTGAAAAAAAGAAACAACAATAAATGTGTGAAGTCGGCGCACGAAAACAGAGTCGCTTTACTCAATCCTAAAATTCTTGCTGAGCTTAATAATGCGCCATGTTATATTGTAGTGTTGTTGTGGATTGCAGATCATATTAAAATGATGATGAATATACATTTATTTTTTCTTGTGACGTAGTGGGAACTTTAGGGAATTTTTATGAAATGTAAACAAATAAGTATCGTATACGAATGTCGCTGTTATGACATCTGTCGACGCTGGAAACATTTTGACAATGCTCAATATTAACAATATGTGGATATCGGGCAAAAGCTTATTTTTCCATGTCTCGGGTTGAGCTGACTGCGAACACGATGCAGCTTTAAATATTGGACCCACAAATATTTCGACAAGCGTTTAAACAAACTACTAGTCGAACTTATTCTGAGAATATAAAATAATAATTCCAAATTGAGGGATCAAACGTACGTTGCCTATCAAATTTATATAGTCATTACCAATTTCGAAGCTCATTACCTGTTCGCTTTTATGGGACCGCACCAATCTATAACGGCCGGTCACTGCCCACTCGACAAAAAAATAACAAAACCCAACAGCTGGTGTAGAACGGGGCTAATAATAAAGTAGAAATTTGGATGAACAGTATCCATTATCTTAATTTTGATACGGTTAGAAAAGCATGGCCTCGTGTGACATATGTATGTGTTGAAATGCTTAACAACGGTTACGAGGGATTAGAAGATAATATTATCAGTCGTTACGTGGCTTTGTTGATATTTGTCCACGCGCATTCGTATGGCCTTTTATGGAATTATAATCAGATGTGCAATGCGGTAAGCGAAGTCAAGTTTGTTACTATAATTGATCATAGTCAAAAAAGATCAATCAAGTCGTACTTAACGGTCAGAGCCCAACGACCACTAAAGATGAATCGGTGCGCACGTCATCTAACAATACTTTGTGAGCAAGGATACCTTAGTGACATTAGATCGTAAATCGACGCTTGTGACACCGAAACCTTAGCTGACAGTCATCAGTAGCCATCTATTATCCCCTATCTCGCTCTCACATCGTGACAAGCGATGCCCACTGGCGTAGAGGATACGGTGATCAAAAAAAGGTATTAAAACGAACTTCGTTAGCGGTGTCGATACTCAAAGCGAAAACTCGATAATCATCTATATTTCTAAGAAGTGACAACCCTTAGGAGTTTGGAACCGTTGAAAATTTTTGTCTTTCGAATAATAAATATATATTTAAACTGTTCACACTTCGTGAACTCAGAAGTTTGAAAATGAATTGTCAAGTTCGGCTTCCAAAGCTCTTACGGACAGTTTATCAGATAGCGTCAGATGGTGAGTTATATCTTATTCTATATGCAGGAATGTAGGAGACACGCAGGATTGGTTGCCAATGAGCCGTATTAAGATGAAAGCGACAAAATAAACGCAGAATATACTACTTAAATTTTTGTTCTTTTATCGTAAATCGTTTCAACTTTTCGGTGTTTAATAATTTTATCGAATGCTTTTAATAAAGACATTAATAGACCAGTTTGTAGGTGAGTAATTGAGTTCAAAACTTTGGCGCAGGAATATTTCTAAAGACTTCCAAGAACAAATTGATTCGAAGACCCTCGATGATGGCGTTCGCTTGTTAAGTTACTGCGAGTCTATAAATTGAAACATCTCACAGGTTTATAGGCATGTCGCTATTATTATCACCTTTTTTGTTGGTTTTTACTTCTCAGGTAAAGATTTTAAAGACCTCGGCATACGGTGCCTTATGTTAACTTATATTGAAAAATGATTGATAAACCTTTCAATTTGTATAGAGCAACCTCATGTGAGGCATAAAAAGTTCTAACAAGATAAAAAGTATTATTCATAACGTTATATCAAGTTAGTATTCAACATACGTTTTATGTAGTGATACTAGTTTTTGCTTAGCTTTGACATTTTCATTTAAATTTAAATTACATGAATTTTCTTATTATTATTCAAATATTTTACATGGTAAGAAAACTGTTAGCATCCAAAGCGTAATTCTCATAAAATAGGAGACAATAGACAATTTAAGAACCGAATTGTTGGTTCAGAGCTGAGCCACGTCGGGTATAACTTTAGTGTTTTTATTGCCATTGTTAACTTTTATGATACTGACTGACCAGCGTCGGCCTCTTATATCTCCGCAATCATCGTGTTCGAAGGTTTTAATGCCGTTCATGAACAGCTGTAAGTACCAATTAATGTTTCAGTCCATACAGCAAAGTTTGAGACACAGAACAATATTTATGCCATTTAAGGACGGAAAAGAAATAAATCCGAAAATATTTAAAAAAGAGAAAGAAATTAAAAAACAATAATTATTACAGACTTGGAATATGAAGACACTAACCAACAATGCAATAATACTATAAACAGGGCAAGCTAAATAAAACCGTTTAATAATATACAAACACATAGTATAACACAAGAAAAAAAAATTACACAGTTGTCAAATAGATTTAAACAACGGTGGTTTTACGATCGCTTTGTTTTCGTGTTCGAGAATAATGTAGTAGTAGATTTTTGGCCAGAACAGAACTGCACTTGAAGAAATGTCGAAAATTCATAAAACTACAAGTAAATGTAACTCTTTTTTTATGTGAACAGCCGACAAACGAGCAGACGGGCCACCATGGACATCAGCAAGACTAAAGGTATCCCGGATGCGTTTTCGGCCAGGAAATACGAAGAAAGACTTACTGGCTCTCCAGTTCCCAGGCGGAACACGACGAATCATTTGGCGGATGACCCAAGCAGGTGGATGGTAGCTAGGTAGGCAAGCTTCACGGCAAGATAATAATACCAGTAATTATATTAATGACTTAATAATGATACTGACAATATAATCCTTAAGCGAAGGCCTAACACCAAGCAGACTGGCCTTTGTCGTGTCTTACGATACCCTATTCTGCCAGCATGGGATTGGGGGGAGTATTCTAGGCCACCCCAATAGGTCTATATGGGATATATAAGATGTACTATAAGACCAACTGAGAAGAAGAGTAGATTGACAGTCATAAGGTTATAAGAAGAAAAGTAAAAGAGAAATAAGGAGTAGAATTACTAAGAGCAGAAATGTTCCTTAACTTGTCTCTTGAAATAATTAACGCACTTAGCATGGCTAACAAGTAATGTATTTGGGATGTACGAGGATGTTAATTCTATCTCCTGTACGTGGTGCCGCCTGTTGTATAGCGGCCGAAGCTGTTTTGGTATTTTTTTCTGTAAAAGGTGGTTGGGCTGTGTATCTGTATTATTAGGTATATTTTATAATAAATAAATAACACTTGAAAACTTTTTATTGAAAACCATAGTTCACAATGCCACAGACTATATCTGCTTTATAGAACACCTTCCCCTCTAGACAATTAACAAATTATAAAATTTTATTTTTACAAATCCAGAACATTACGGGGTTTTATTACTCTTCCACTTCTTGTGGTTTTAAAATTATTTCCAACAGATTCTTTGACAATTAATGGTTCTGCATTTTGTACAGGAGATGATATTGTATTAGTACACTTATTAGATTCAGTTTCAAAATTATAATCATAATAATTAGGAGCTGTATATTTATTTTTAGTGTATGACTTTTTTATATGTTTTATGTTTCTTCTTATATTCGTTTCTCCTTCCCTTCCTATCCAAAACGATCTCGGTTCATTACATTTAGCAATAATTTTTCCTTTTTTCCAATATTTATCTTTTTCTGTTTTATGAACACTTTCATCTCCTATCTTAAACTGAACTTCTTTCTTTCTTATTACATCTTTATTTTGTTTATTTAATGACTGTCTTAAAATTAACAAATTATGAATATTATTTTCTATCTTAGGCTTTAACAAAATATCCTTTGTGGGTATAAGAGTCCTAACCCTTCTGCTATTTAAAATCTGAGAAGGGGAAACTTCTAAACCTGTCAGTGGAGTGTTATTGTAATTTAACAAATAGTCTCTGTAATCTACACAATCATTACATGCTTTTTTTAAAATCATCTTACTAATATGAACAGCTTTTTCTGCCATACCATTGGATCTACTATAGTGTGGACTGCTTGAAATGAACTCAATGTCCTTAGACTTATAATATTGATGACATTCAAAAGAATTAAATGGGTTGTTATCAGCTATTATCTCCTCTGGAAAACCAAATCTTGTAAAAACTTCCTGATATGCATTAATAACAGACTTAGAAGTTTTGTCCTTTAAAGGTAAAAGTTCCAACCAGTGAGAAAAATAGTCTATGATAACCAAAAAAAATTTTCCATTAAAATCTAAAATATCAGTACCAACCTTAGCGAATCTACGATTAGGTATTTTATGTGGTAACAATTTGTCATGAGAATTAGCTGGTCTAAACTTCTCACATGTACGGCATTCAAGAACGAACTTATGTATGTCCTTTGCGAGACCAGGCCAATAAAATAATTGTCTTGCCTTACTAATATTTTTACAAATTCCTGGATGTCCTTCATGCACTAAATTTAAGACATAAGACTTAAGAGAATCTGGTACAATTATTTTATTTTGAAAAAATGCTAAACCACCTTCAAAATATATATCATCCTTAATTTTAAAATACTCTTTACATTCTTTTGGAATCACATTTCGTTCAAGCCACCCATCTAGATAATATTTATGTATCAAACTTAAAACATAATCAGATTTAGTTTCATTTTGAAATTTAGATTTTCTTTCAGATGACATAGGTAAGTGTGCAGTTACCAAGTGAACAACATGTGACATTTCCTTATCAATTTCAGTGCATTGAAGGCTATTTCTAGACAACATATCAGCAAAATGTAGCAATTTACCAGGAACATAGTATACATTTAAATTATATATTAATAATTTTAATCTTAACCGTTTTAAACGAGGAGATCCAATTTTATAAACAGGTTTTAACATTATTGACACAATTGGCTTATGGTCAGTTTGAACATCGACTTGATACCCATATATAAATCTATGAAACTTTTTAACAGCATAACAAATAGATAACAATTCTTTTTCAGTTTGGCTATAATTTAATTCTGCATCATTTATGGTTCTTGAGGCACAAGAAACAAACCTTAAAACATTTTGTTCGTCTTTCTGAAAAAAACAACAACCTATACCATTCTTAGATGCATCACATTGTAAAGTTATTTTTTTTTTTAGAATCAAATGGAGTAAGAGCTGAAGCCATACGCACTTTTCTTTTAAGTTCTGCAAATGCTAACCTATGAGCAGGTAACCAAATAAACTCAGAATCTTTCTTTAGTAACTTACAAAGAGGTGACAATAAATCAGCCATATCAGGAACATATCTACGGACATAATTAAATGAACCTAAAATTTGTCTCAGCTCATCTCTATTTACTGGCTCTTTTAAATTTAAGAGGGATTTAATTCTATCTTTATCAAGAGACATTCCATGCTCATTAAAAACTTGACCTACATACTTAACTTCTGTCTGCTTATACTGAAATTTATTTTTGTTAAATATAATTCCTAACTTTTGTGCCTTCTCAATCACACTTAATAATGCTTTATCATGCTCTACTTCTGTACTACCCATTACTAAAATGTCATCAGCCCAAATTACAACATTTGACAATTCCCCAAAATGATTTTCAAGTGTATCCTGAAATAACTCTGGAGCATTCATCAGACCATACGGTAATACAAGATACCTATATACCCCAAGTGGAGTAGCAAAGCAACACTTCCACGATGCAGCCTCTGAAAGAAAAAGATGATGAAAACCTTCAGACAGATCTAAAACTGAAAACCATCTTTTACCTTTTAATTTAAAACTTAAATCTTCAAGTGTTGGCAATACTTTAGGCTTTTTTACAATTATTTTGTTCAAATCTAATGGATCTAGGCATAATCTTATGTTTCCATTAGGTTTTTCTACAATTACAATTCTATTGAAACATGCATTTTCTTTTATCTTATCTACTTTTGCTATAGCATTTCTGGCTTCTAATCTGTTTAATTCTATTTTTAATGGATCAAGTAAAGATGATGGCAACCTAGGTGAAGGGTGACAAATTTGTTCCTCTGTATACTTAGTAGGAATATCAACACTTCCCGGCATTCTTCCTATACCTTCAAAAACTTTCCTATGTTCTTTTATAAATTTTTCTTTGTCATCATTTACTTTTGCTAAATTTACACGTTTAACTAAATTTAATGATACACAAGCAGGTAAGCCCAATAGCATTGTCTTACAATTTACAATAATAAAATTCTCATAACACTCATTGTCTTTGAATTTAGATTTTAAATTTACTATACCAACAGGTTTTACTTTTTCACCAACAAAAGATTCTATTTTTAAATCTGTGTTGTATAATTTACACCCAATTTTTTTTCTAATTTTCTCAAAAATTTTTGTAGGCATAATGCTTCCATCAGCCCCAGTATCTAATTTACAGTTAATATTTTCATTTTCGATCATAATATTTTCATACCACTCACACTTATTAAGACTTGACATATTTTGTGCTGCACCACAATACAAACTTTTATTTGACAACGTAGGATCCGGGGACTCAGAACACTTAACCTCTTCAACTCTCTTCCTCCTACAGCTCACTGCAAAATGATTGAATATGCCACACTTCGAACACTTTTTACCGAATGCTGGACACTCCCTCGGACCATGTAGTTGGTGACATCGCCTACACTGAAACTTAGTTTTGTCATTATTTTCAGGCATATACTTGTTAAAGCATTGTCTTTTAAAGTTATTATTTCTGTGTTTTACTGTATCAATTTCTAACATTGGATTCATTTCTTTCACTTGTATTTTACTAACTTCGCTTGCCCTACAAATATTTGTTACTTTATCTAGTGTTAATCCTTCAATACGTAACAAACTTTCTTGAAGAAATTTATCTTGTAATCCTTGTACAATTCTATCCCGAAGTAATTGATCTTCTAGTGACTCAATTTTTGATGTGTCATAATTGCAGGTTGAAATTAATTGTCTGAGAGACGTGTAGTAATTTTCAAAACTTTCATTACTTTGTTGTTTCCGTTCATTAAATTTAAACCTCTCAAAGACCTCATTATATTTCGGGTTCACATATGCATCAATAGCTTTCATAACTTTTGCATAAACTTGAAATTCTTCTTTTGACAGTTTTAAACTCATTATCACTTTTATCGACTCGGGACCCATCATATTTCTCAGTAGGGATAATTTAATTTTATCTGCTGCCTCGTCTTGGCCCACACTCACTAGGTAATCTTCAAAAAGACATTTCCAAAATCTCTATTCGGAAGCGGCGGACGGAGCGCGTATATCAAAGTTTGGAGGTAATTTCACGGAATTTTCCATGATGAAGTTTTCGATACAAGTTGATATTGATAATAGCACCCTAAATTTAGTGTAACTTATATATAGTGATTTTAGTTTCCTTTTTCGACTGCGCCATGTATTATTAGGTATATTTTATAATAATTAAATAACACTTGAAAACTTTTTATTGAAAACCATAGTTCACAATGCCACAGACTATATCTGCTTTATAGAACAGTATCAACAACTATAGTCCTGACAGTACTCATGCATGATGGTAGGATTTTTCCCCACCCACCTGTAAAATATATTAACATTTTCAATTAGGCGGCGGCACTAACTTGTCGTTAGATGGCAAATCTTCACATTTGTAACTATTTAATGTCAAGATTTAATATTAAATAGTTTGAGTAACAAGAAGGAACATAGAAAAAACCTAATGGGAAAGAGGTTAAATAACAATAAATAAGAACCGGTACACTCGAGGCGAATATCTGTATGACTTCCTTTATTGTGGCCGTTTTATATCTTTCTCGTTCCCTTACGCCTGTTTGCACAATGTCAGTAGATGTGTTGTTTTACGGGGAATCGGGAAGCTGCTCCACGTTCTTTCACTAAGCGTTGATTCTTGGCATGTTCAGGTTGTAATCCAAGCAGACTTTTACACGAACATTAAAAGCGAAGGTTGTCGAGACCCATTGGCATGACAGACCGAAGACTCTTTTGTTTAGATCTCTTTTATTGTTGGTTGGGAAGTTAAATAAACTACTTGGTTATTATAATCCTCAGAATTATTCATTAAATTCTGAGCTTTTTTTAAAGTGACTAGCCGGCAAATGATCAGATGAGCCACCTTATAAGTGGTCACCACCACCCATGCAGATTAGATACACCAAAGGCATCATCGATATTTTGTCGGCCAATAGAAAAGAAAGAAACAAAGTTTTATAATAGAATTTTGCTATATTGGACGGTAAAACTCCTTCAGTATGGTTAAATCAGAATCTTTCAAACGTGGTCAATACAAACCGTGGCAACTCAAGAAAATTAAAACTTGGAAATTGAAAAAAAAAATTAGTTTACACGTAACACTAAAATTTACAAACAAATCTATTTCCTATTCTTAGCAATCGACTTCAAAACACATGTCTTCTCGATGATTATAACGATGCAACCGTCAGTAGGAGCTGTGTGAAAATCAAGAAACCCAAAAAAAGACAATAAAGCACGGGTCGGTAGCAAAACTGTTTTCATAGAGTCATCCCGTCAAGTGCTGGGGGTAAACAAACTTTACGATGCGAAGGGGAAAAAGGTTGACTATTCATTTTTTTAACAATCGTAAACGTGTTTATTGAAATGTTTTAGTGCGACGGCGTTTAACACCATGTGCTAGGCGCCATGGGATTCGAAACGGACAAAATTAAACGCCATGTGATCTAATAATACCATATGGGTTAGGTTCAGTTGGAGTTGTATGCGAAATGTTACGCACAAAGTTTTGGCGTGCAGAATTTATTGAAATGAGAAAGTAGATATGCAATTTAAATTTCCAAGTGTTTTCGAATGGGACTTCCCATAACAACAGTTTGACTTCAATAATAAGCATGTTATTTTTCGATTTCATACAGGTAAAGTACCTACAAGATTCGTAACAACACTTGTTGTAAAAGTTGATCGCAACCTTCTCAAAGGTACCTATGGGAAGTATGTTATTCGTAGCCGAGAATAATGTGCCCTTGTTGAATAGATTGCATTTAGAATAAGACCCAAGATCTACAGCAATAAAGTTTGCCGTTATTACTTGCTTACCATTTTTAAATTACATATGTTCAGTATTATTTGTATATTTTCTAACAATAATAACTTCTTATTCAGTACACGTGTTTTATTTGCTCTTTTTACTAACTTTGAAACTGTGCAACGTAATTCTGTCTATATTTCTAATTATTTTAGATACATTCTTATTTACTATGTTAAATATTTATTGCTTTCATGAATTATATATTTGAATAATGTTTTTCGTATTTTGTAGTACGTCATTTTATAATGTTTATATGGATTCAAAGTTTTAAGTTTTAATAATAATATTACTGCTAAGTATTGAATTTATAACACATAATAATACTATTAATGCACAATAAATTAACAATTAGTCCATACAGTTTTAGAAAACGAAAGCTTTCCTTTTCAAACGACCAAACAAAAGTTTATGTAGCGGCGAATTTGCCATCGGCTTTGAGCGAAATTCTATTTTGTTGATAATATTTTGAATAGTTGTTGAAAAAATTCTTTTGAAATAATACAAAAGTGAGCTCGGAGTCCGCCATCTGTCGCCGGAGGGCGGGTTGAAATTCATTTATGTATTAATGACGTTACGGTTTCATAATTTTTGCATACAAAAGCGATATTGCGATATCAACGATAGTTTTTGTGAAATTGCATTCGTGCGTTGGTTTCCGAAAAATGTAGTTAAATTATTATTATTATTATTAGTATTCGTTTAATCTGCTTGTAAAACGGGAAATTTCATGCATTAAAACAGCTAAATTATAATGAATTTTTGACAAATTATTTTATGTTTTTTTTGTGTACACATAAAATTATTAAATACGCTCACGCTGCAGTGGACGTTGAGACGCACTCGTATATCTATCACATTATAGTAAAATTGCAAGTATGTTTAATATACCTACTTCGTTTCAAACGAAATCAATCCTAGTAAAAATTGTATATGAGCTTGCGCAGATCATGTTTAGGGACATAACAGTTAAAATTGCTTATAGAATAAACAAAATTTTTAACTTCATGAAAAAATTGAAAATATTTAGGTTTTTCTATCATAACTTAGATATACTTATACCATAATAACACTTAAGTTTTATCACTTTTAATAAAGTTCAATGATCAATTTTTATTTTTAAGAATACAGATCTACGTACACAATTTAAGATGTGTGTTCTAAGTAGGTATGAGTTTTAATAGTCTTAGTACTAATCAAATAGGTATTGTCAAATTATTCCTGTAAATGTTAACGCGTGCCGAAAAATCTTCTAATATCTAGTATCTGTCATTTTTATAATTGGAAAAAAAAACAGCCAGCACAACACAGGCATAAGCACCCGGAGAGATTATAACAACCTGCCTCAAACCCAAATCTACAAAAACTAGCCAACAAACCTGACCGAATCTTGGTTGAATAAAACATTACCAGCATATGGTATCCGAAAAGGGCCGCAACGAAAAAAATACATTCACACAGAAATTTATAACACGTCAAATCTTCGGAGAAATGGTTTCCTCTAGATAGAGATGTTATTTTTATTACAAGTATATACAATTAATTGTGCAGTCTCTACCGCATCTGCCGCTTTCATTGTCCCTTTTTTTCTACGAACGTCGCTTACAAAGGCGCACGGGAGTATTCCGACAGATTTCGTTCGATTTAATATCGTAGGTGACTTAACGTATCGGAGTCTCTCATTTAAATTCATGTAATCGATACTATGTTTGTCGATAATTATTCGAATAATCAATTCAGAGATAGGAACTTGGGTACGGCTCACGCCTGGCACGTACCCGTGTTACCGATACCGATCTCACTAAACCACTGATAATGAACGTCTTGAAAGCAAGTGCTCATATTACATTTCAATTACCACATAAAATCTACGTACAAGTGCCACGATCGAACACAACCCCGCTTCGATAATAATCTAATCAAAGATCATTCAATAACTTTTATTTCAAGCCTCAAGTCTATCAGTTTCATCTCAAGCAATATGAGATCCAATGAGTCGTGAATAAAGGTCACAATTCCGTGAAAGAATTTAAAGATTTCAAACAGAATTTTACAAATTGTCTCGTGGGGCACTGCTGCGATTATTTCCATCATGTCATGTGGAAAGTAGAGCGAACAATTCAATTTTAAGGTTAATTTCCTTGTAATGGAGTCGGTTTTTGGTTGACGTAGTTTTGATTGGAGTGACATTGTTCCAAAATGTAAAGTTGGTGACATCAGTGATCAAGAATTGAGATGCAAGCCGTCCTTTCTAGAGACTTTTATATCGCCGATGTTCGACTCGCCGTACGAAAGAATAAATCAGGATACGTTGCGACGGTTACATGCTCGGCGGTACAGCCTTTTTTATTTTGTTCGTTAACTAAACGAAACCTTGGTCTTTTGACTCATCTACCACCATTGTTTAGAACAAATTAAAAACATTTTTCACGTCCACCAAGCCAAATAAAGACATTGTTGCGTCGATTAATTCTTTCCCCCAATAGCCATAAAACGCTTAAAGAACTTTACAACTTAATTACGTACATATGTTAAAGCGGACAGACCGACACGATTTATAATGAAGCTTTGTGCCACAATAAATTGTAACAGCGACAGTAAAGTATGGCAAGTTTTGCGGGACGGCAGAAAAAACAACCGAAGAAAACAAAGCGCATAATGAATTAACACAAGATAATGAGCCGTCGATTTGGGTTCGGGAATCATGGACACCTGCTAAGGAACCGAAATGTCTTCATTAAAAATGAAAGAGAGAACAGGTGCTTTAAGATTATGGAGCTAAGGCCAATAAACCGCTAGTTAAACTTATGCTGCAATAAAGTTGGTTCATGTATAATAACTTTATTAATTTATTGCGTCCTTTCTCAGCGTACAATATACCTGCCTATTATTTGTGAACGATTTTGTTTATTAAAAGTATTGATAATTGAAGTATACTTTCAAGGTTTTGATATAATTATATGCTTCTCTTTACTATAACTAACGTAATATAACATAGTTACGTTTTACCCAGTATATTCTGTGACGTTATATTCCAATGTATTACATTATCTTGTATTCCAGCAAAATTCTATTGTTCAATTGGGGAATAATTGTCTGTCGCAAAGTTCCTTTTAAGGCATTTTATTCGAGTAGATCCTCGCCTCCCAATGTCAAGATAAACACAAAAATCTCGGGCCCTAATTTTCCGAGGACGGCGTTTACAAAACCCGTCTCTAATTACACCGTCTTTTTAACTTGCACTATTTACGAAGTCACGATCCCGGTAATTGTTTCGCCGGGCCGTTGACAGGCACCCTGGGCCGCAGCGATTGGCGGGAATCTCGCAAGATGGCGGACGACCTCGCCTGACCCATCCGTCAAGCGAGGAGAAACATCTGTTTTAACATGTCCGACTGGCAGCTAATAAACGTACTTTTTAATTTGGTTCCAAGAAAAAGATTTGCGTTGACAACCGGGGGTGGGATTTATTAGTTACGGTTTTGTATTTCGAATAGAAAGTAGTTTGTGATGATTTATAAATATTAATTTTACCTGTCGTCAAGATTGTGAACAAGGAATTCGTTGTCATAATATTTTTTGAATTTATTGACATTATTATCGTGAAATCATACGGCGGTTACTTTTTACGATTGTGGACATTAAACTCAATAAGCAAAATAAAGAACTATTTTAATCGTAACATAATTTTTTTTCGTAAATATTTATAGATGTATAAATCTCACGTGGCCTAATTTTTTTAACGCAGATTCTTCAAAGGTCACCCAACCATTCTTAGAAAATATTTCAGGCTCTGTAGAGATCTTATCCACCAAAACACTTTGCTGAGCTATACGACGCACCCGGGGTCTCCAATGACCACCCGTGGTTCTCCTACGCAATGTCAAATGAACTCCTGCCGGGATCTCTAAAAGTAGAAACACTGTTGTCAATACCGCACTTAGTAAAGCTAGATTAATGTCCGCGGCAAGAAATATTATCAGACTATTATAGTTGAACTCGAACCGGATTTGATGATAAGAAATTAACTTCTTCTTCTAGATTTAAAAATTGATAGATGTCGAGTTTAGAATTTTACTTATTTTTGGACGATACGACAGCTGTAAGATATTTTCCCTATACAGTCAAAAAAGCGAAGAAAAATATTTTTTATTTCAAACTATACGTTTTAAGTATAGAATGTAAGAAAATATCCTTAGCTTCAAAACAACCTTCCATGCTTGTGGTGTATCCTGCTTAACAACGCACAAGGCAATTGTATTTAGTTCCTCCTAATAGAGGTCGCTGGTCTCAACTTCTTTCTAAAATCAACCGTGAAATTTTCGCTACGTATTTCATTTGCAGTGACAGAGACAATAATATGGATGTTGCTAGCTTTCTTCTTGGCAAGAAAAGCGTTGGTAATACCTTACCGTTACGGACCTCCGTGGATGAAAATCAGCACTTACCATAAAATGCTCGTTTAAAAATTTTTTTTTTTTTTAAACTGCATGAAATCAATAACCTTGGAGTTTTTATAGCTTGACTCTTATTAGTGTTAGTTAATGCATAACACAAACACAATTTAACATTGTCCTTGTAATTTTTACTGTAAATCATAGGTATCTCCCTAAACACACGATTAATATTAGTAACACATCATACGCGAGGATACAATAGCGGTCACTGCGTATGAAAATTGAATACCCAAAGGCTGAGCATTAAAAATAAATGCTAAAGATTACAACGTGTGCGCCTGGGGCATGCAATTTCCGTTTTGCTACCAAAATACATCGGGAAATGTACTGGGGAAACATTTAGTGCAACTATACAGCTCATTAATCAATCCTCGTTACAATTTTATGTAAGATATTTTAGGAATCAAAGAGACAAACTGGCCGTATTGAGGTGGCCTAGAATACTCCCCCCAATCCCACGCTGGCAGAACAGGGTGTCGTAAGAGGCGACAGAAGCCAGCTTGCTTGTTGGTAGAGTTTGGCGTAAGGATTATATTATCAATGTTATTATTAGTAGTTGATATTCTTACTGGTATACTACCTAACACCCTCCTGCTTGAGCCAGCCGCCAAACAACTCGTCGTATCTGGCGGGGCTTGAGATTTCTTTTACATAAGATCACTTAAAATTCAGATACCCGAATAGTAAAGTGGAGCATTTACGAGCTATCGATGCTGAGATAGAACATGACAAGAAATCAGCAGCATCGCTTCTGAGTTGTGTAGCTGCCTCGAATACTTACAGACAAACATGAACGATTACTACCTAAGAACTGAGTTTTTTTTATGAGTAATCACAACTTATCGTCTTAATTGTGTTTTAGAAATTACCCACACAATAAAGATGAACCGATAATGAGAACAGAATTTGATTGATCCTAGATAAATGTGGCAGATACCCAGGCATGTGCACATAAACACACGCACGATTAATGTCGGAAACAAACGGTAGTGTAGAACCCAGCAATCTAGAAACACGGTGATAAACCGCATATGTATACTGTGCTTAGTAATTTTCTGAAATATTGACATACTCTTTAAATCAGCTCAGAATTTCTCGCGTAAACGACACGAAGCCCCCTTAATATACATAAAAGTAAAAAGAAAAATAACGATTGTAATAACGCAACAAAGAGTGCCTTTGATGACAAAAAGGATGGCGGGTTTTCGCGGTTGCGTTTTATATCAAAAGGCGAAAAATTGTAAGATTCCCAGCGTCTTTTGTTTCAAGAATTAAACCAGTATCTTTTTTATATATTAGTTTGTAATATGATTTCTGAACACTCGCCTTAAGTCAAAACAATTATGTTTCAGTAAATGGGCCATATTGGACTCTATTGGGGCGGCCTAGAATACTCTCTCCAATCCCATGCTGGCAGAACAGGGATGTCGTAAGAGGGGACAGAAGCCGGCCCGCTTGGTGATAAGGACTTCGCGTAAGGATTATATTATCAGAATTATTATTAAGCCATTAATATTATTACTGGTATTTTTATCTTTCCGTGAAGCCTGGCTAGTTACCACCCTACTGTTAAAGCCTGCCGCCAAACAACTCGTTGTGTTTCGGCTACGGGCTTGAGAGCCAGTACTTTATTTCTTATCGCAATCACAATCAATATCAATAAATTAATAACGCATCAGTAATACCTTTGGTCGTGCTGATATCCATAGGCGACGGTGACCACTTACCATCAGGTGGCTCGTCTGATCGGTTCTCGGCTATTAACATAAAAAATTCATATACCAAAATTCATTAAATTATTGAGTTCCATCGAAATTAAACTGGGTGGTAGACAGCCCAGAAAACTCCAACAGGAGGGAGAGTTCGCCTTAGTCTCGTCCGCTGTTCAGCAGACTGCGCCCACAATTACTTGATTTAGTCTACTATAAACGACACAAGACGTCGAGAATCGAAACAAAAAGGTTCCTACAAGTATTTTGTATGACTATAAGAAATTACTATGGCAATAGCATTGACCCAGGCTAACCGAACTAAAGTTCAACCATCTCCTAAACTGCATATCGTATCATAGGATTTTTATAACAACCATGCACATAAAGTAGCAACATGAATTTATAGCAATCGAGCGAAAATAAAATACTTTAAAACGCCAACATTACGAGCGGCGCTTGCTTATTTTCTGCACGTGAAATTGCGTTGTAATATTTTTCAATCGTGTATTTTACAGTCGACGTTAAAAACTATTTGCTCAACAAACCTTTTTAATGACGTCATCCGAAGAATTACGACGGTACCTGAAACAACGACAAAAGCTTATTAACGCTACATTATGACAGAATAATACATTTCTTAAAAATTCAATTCGTTCTGAAGTTTAAAGATCAGTTGTCTGAACGAATGCCTAATGTTGAGTTATTGACGTGAACGTCTTTATTAGAGAGATCCTGTACTTTAACTATTTGCATCATATATTATTACTATAGAATTGCAAGTACCGATATTCAATGTCGAAGTTCAATCAAAATAGGGATAAGGTAATTTAGTTTTTTTTACTACCTAAAAAATCATTACAACTTACGGTAAAAAGAGCATCTATAATGATCCCACTTTCAATCCCTTCACACGTTATATCTCATACCTGGAACATGGGTTCATCTCGAACAATTTCTAAAGTCATATCGTCTCTATCATCACTACAGGATTTACTACTGCCATCCCACTCCATCTTTGAACTTTATACGGTCGAGATCTGGGCAAACAACATACGCTCTGAATTAAGCAATTATGGTTAATTTCGAAACTCCCCGTGGCCAAGTCGTGTCGGGGAATGTGTTATTTTGTATCGTAATTTGTGAGAAGGCATCCGCTTGAGCAGCTGTAAATTATATACTGAATATAGGTAATTTTTAAGTGGTGAGTTAGTACTACCGTACGCGTTACGTTTCATAATTTTTGTGTGCGTCAAATACGAAAAAATACGTCACGAGATTGAGTCAAAAAAAGTCATGAAAATTTGACGTATGTCATATTAACTCAGTACGAGTTTATAGAGAATCTAGAATTTAGGCTATTTTTAAAGTAAGTAAAAGCTAATATCTACTTAATCTTTTTACTTAATTTCTTATCTACCACTAGTGAACCACCATAGCTTCGCTTGAAATAGCACTTGCATAGTTTTCAGACTGGGTATTTCTTGTTCTGTGGATTACAAATATCTTAATTTATAATTTTTTATTCATGGTTGGATTGATATGAAACGATTACATACATTACATTACATATTAAGTGATGGTTACTGCCATATATTAGTGAAAACCATAACGAAATCGGTTAAGCCGTTACTGAGATTAGCGCGCACAAACGCACAGAGAAACAGACACAAATTCGAACAACCATTGTTTTGAATTAAATACTTCATGTACAGAAAACGATCAGTTAAAATTTAATTATATATATTATATAGATTTAACCAAAATGAGTCAAAACGCTTTGAAAATAATCAAGTCACAATTTTATAAGGAATTATAAAAACTTATGAAAATACGGAATCATTGTCATAATTATTTACCGACGCCTTGCGTTACGTTTCAAAAACCGATTATCATATTCATAAGATTATGGGGTCAAAATCTGCTTTTGAAAATATTTTTTTACTAATATTAATTAAATGGTCTAAAATACATTACAGACTTTCGCTCTTCATCTCTCTTTAATTTACAATAATTAAAACTTTTGATTATTAGTTAATAAATTTATGATTGCAGGTAATCGAAAAATTATATTTATAATTTTTAGTTAAATTAATTAAGTAAATCATTTACAAATTCAAATAAAAATAAATGTATCCATCACTAAAATCGAATGCAATTTGACGCAACAACCATCATTCTCTTCCAAACGTCAAATCGAATCAAATTTGAAAAACTAATTCCCTCGTTCATTCCCAAAAGAATAAATGACCGTTGGATTCCAATTTTAAAATCATAACGACAGTGTGATTAATATTCTTGGCGCTCGAATGACACTCACGTCAGCGGGCTGTAATATGATTGGACGTTTCTATATAAATTAAAACACCGGGTGGAGCCTATTGGTATAATTAAAAAGCGTAGATTACTATCGCCTTACCAACCAGCCAGGTTTCCGGTGCGTAATTGTTAATAGGGCATTTTAATGAATAAATAACATTGTTTTCCTGTGAAAGAACGCGGTCTGAAGGGTGATTATTTTTTTAAGTGTATTTCGTTGAAATGAAAACAATAGGCTTTTCTTTAAGCGGACAAAATCATAATTTACGAATAAGTGCCTGCATAAAGTTATAGTAGTTTTAAGAGCCTGATTCGTAGTTTGTTGTCAAAATGTAAGTAGCTACTCAAAGAATTTTATTAGGACATAATATTTTAATTCAGAATTCAAAAATTAAAAATATTTGTAAGTCATAACTAAGTTAACATAACACAGTTCAAAACTAAGTTCATACATTTATATACTTAATCATAGATGTCAATCAATAACTGTTTCATTTGTGACCGAGGCTAGTAGACCTTGTATGTTTTTTTTTCAAATTCAAACTCAAAATCATTTAATCATATAGATATTCAGTAAATACACTTATGAATGTCATTTTTTGCTTCTATCACCGTTTCGAAAAGGTGCTTTAACAATGAGGAGAAGAAACGGCGAAAGAAACTCCTCAGGACATCTTTTAAACAACATATCATAATTACAAAAGTTTAAACCTGTGCGGAACTGGTTTCGACACTAATATTGTCCAGGCATCCTTGTCATTCGTGTACTCATCTATACTATAATATCCTTTGCCTATGTTTGCTCTGCGTATGTTTTTTTTTTATTAATTTCTTCATTAATGAAACTAACTGGGGTCCAGGTAACAACAACAAGATGACTGTGAAGGAAAATCAAGATAATTCTTTTTTGAAGAAATATCAGTTGTAACTTCAATATAATATACAAAGAAGCCTATGAGGTATTTAAACAGTAGCGATAGCTTAGTGATTAAAAAGACAAGATAGATTCGATCCTGCTCGCAAATATCAGTGTTTTCAGAATTATGTCCTTATTACATACAAATTAATTATCAGTAGGTTCAGTGTAAGAAAACATCTCGAAGGAACTTGCATATCTGAGAATTTTCCATACAATTTTCACTTGTCCAGCGTCCTGGACAATGACCTTAATCCCTCTCAATGGGACATTAGACACAATTTCAATACTAGTACAATTATGGCTTGTTTGTGATGAAATATACTTTAACACAACAATTCTTCAGCCAACTGGTAAGGTGATACAAATAAACACTTTTAAATATTTTAAATATAAAATTATATTCAGTTCTATTAAACAGATTTGTCTCAAGAAATGCAGTAGATAAAACTATGCATCCGTGTTACACTAAATCATGTACCTTTATACTTGACTGTCGTCCTCTGAAATGCAATACGGTAATTTAACACCAATGTCACAACACGCCTTATCAAGTCGTGTTGAATTATTGCAGTTGAGTTGTCACTGTTTAGTTATCTACAAGCTACGAGGAGTTAAGTCGGAGTGAAACTAATTTCAACTGGCGTTCAGCTCTTGAGATGACTGCTTCTGTATCATCTTCTCCCGTCGTATACATATCCACAGACAAGCCTTCCTCTAATTTGTGTTTAATTGTGTACAGTTGACCGATGGACAGATCACCCGACAAATTTAATCAGCTGGAGAAAATCACAGAATTCGAAAGTGATTTAAGCAGAAACGATGATTTAATTAAATAGATCAACGACAAATTAGATTGACTGTTGGAGAAATAAAAAATTAAGAAACCGTAGAAAAAAGGGAGAAGATCGTAGAAAACCAGGAGAGAGGTGCAACGAATTAGGTGAATCATATGTCATCATCGATCATAATAATGGATCTCATGATGATGACGATGGAGATGGATTAAATATATATAGTATAGCAGTCGAAGAATCACAGGTTTCTAAATATAAGGAATTACATCCTAAAGTACAAGCCAATCTTTCCCTCTTGAGGCGCAACCTGAACAGTGACCGAGCTAGATTTACTCAGTTGAAGGACACCTGACTCTGCACCAGTCGCATTAATCGTACATTACAGGATTCTTTACCTGCCTACCTTGCCCCCACTGTTTTACAGATAACCGTGACATATATTTAAAGTGCTTTGATATCAGATCAGAGCATAAGATCAGACCTATAAGCAATCGGGCTACCTTCATTTTTTATGTCTTTGGTATCACGGATGCTCATGAACTGCAATAACCACAAACTATAAGAACACCCATTTACTCGTTTATCAGCAATTGCCATAAAAAACCGATTGTTTATGTGAATGCAGTAGCATTTAAATTTAATGGCAACAATACGATGTTGCTATAATTATCAAAATGCGTCACTTTAGTAGAATAATTATATGAAACTGCAACGTTATAAACTACATTTGAAATTGTAAATACATTGTTATATTTTAGGTCAGCAAAATGTACCGTTATAACTGCATTTATTTCCACAATAATGAGGTACATATTTGCCTTTGGGTATTATTTCATGTGTCCAATTTATTAGCAAATGGAGTTCAATTGGATGCTCGTATAAGTTCTGTGTTATGTATGCACTCCATAATTCCATTGGGACCACTCAAAGGAGGTGTTGTGGAATATCGGTAACTTGTATCTTCACACTTTGAGATGGTACGAGTATAATGTTACACACTGAACTGTCATTGAAGATTATTACGTATGTGTAGTGTAAAATATCATCTTTCAGGTTGAAATAATTAGTTTCATGAATCCCCATTATTTATTTAAAATTTAATCTTCTGTGTATTTAATAAGATGGTTGTACAAGCGCTTGAAATTAATATACTTTGATACCGCTTGATCGATCATTATGGAAACTGGCGCATATACATATGCACGGAATGTATTGTTTTATTCAAAAGGGTTTTATACTATTTAATTTACTATATCAAATTTATTATATCAAATTAAATGCTACAATGTAAATCTCAATATGGGTATACGTAGCTATTTACGCAAGAAGCAAGCAACAAGGAGAATATTTTTATTCTTTTTTGTTATAGATAAACGATACTAAATTTATTTCGTTTACATATAACCTATCTATCATTGGACACCGTATCTATTACTTAATTTTAAGCCCAGGAAACTATTTGTTATGAAATTCAAATAATCAAACATATAAGATCACCTTAATGCGCGACAACCGTCAATCAATGATCATCCATTTTTATATATGTACAGAGGTAAAAAAATATACACATTGTTTTAATTAAGACAAAAAATAAATAATTCTGAACATTAACGTTGTCACGATTCATTGAAATTATGTGTATATGAAAGAATAACGACGTACAGTTATTTTGTTTCTACACACAAAGTTTTAATGTTTACTTGAAAGAGTTATACCAATTAGTGACTAGCCGTGCAACGTTTTGGAAAAGATAGTCCTCACGTTCACAAGAATTAATCACACTTGTAATAATTGTTATCAGTTGTAATCAGGAATTTCTTCACGTTTGCCCTACACACCTAAACCTTCCTCATGATATACTCCATAACGAAAAACCCATGAAAAATTAGTACAGCGGTTTTTCAGATTATCACGTTCAGAGATCGAGACAAATAGATTTTTGATTAAGATTCTTTGAAAACAAAGGATTGGGATGATTTTTAGAATTTTACTATTATTATTGCAAGTAATGTTATAGGATTCAGCACTGCCACTCGAGTTCCATCAGGCCATGCTGATACGACGTTCGTTTTGTAAGTCAGCATTTGTCACATACAAAATTTCAAGAACATTCATGTTTTGCAACCGGGGGTACCGATAGGTGATAGTGAATAATATAATAATAGGAAACAAAAGTGAATAGCTTCGACAAAGTTTTATATAATATCTTATAAACAATAATAACAAATACACGAATTTTATTTACTAAAGGATGTATCTTAATAAATAGTTTTAAATATACTGTTAACGTCTCCAACGTAATGGCCTTATATAGTTGCCGTCTTTGAGGACCATTAACTCATATCAACATCACAGGGGAAATCGTTTGAAATGCAAATGTCGGTAACAAGGTATATTAGTTGACGCTTTATTGGTTTCGGTGTATCTACGTCTTACAGTTGAGCTTTATGAATAGTTAAATGAGGAACAATGAGGGAATGTTGAATAATCCGGAGTCAACTTGGCGGCCGGAAGTACATCAATGTTGAAACAGTGCGATAAAGGAAATTTCAATTTCGTTCTCAAAGGTATGAGACTACGGAAGGAGGAATTATTTAACAGGAGCAGGTACAAGGTAACCGTCCACGTGCGAAAGGAACTCGGGCATGAAAGTTGCGGCCCAAATTTGTGAAGTAAATTTCTTAAAAACCCATCGCCGTCTGAAGGAAGTTATTTTAGGACCAAAATTACTTAGAAACACGTCAGTGTTAAAAATGATAAAAGCAAATGTGTCACAAGCTTTAACATAGTAGATTAATACGACCACTTTCCAAAGTTAGTCTTAAACAGGTAGGTCATGAGGGAAATTATTTAAAATGTAAAATTTGATATCTGTAATAAAAGTTGTTTCATTAATTTAAGAGTAATCTGTTATGTAACTGGCAATCAATAATAAAATAGAAAGAATCTTGAATAATTCAGTACTAACTGAAAAAAAAACAAAAGAACGTAACTGATGGGTTCAAATTTCGTTTTATTTAATTTTGTGAATACAATGAATTTAGGACAATTGTTTTATCAATTTCTTTCTATACTTCTATATAAAATGGATCAAGTTTTTAACATCTATTTCTATTTATCTATAATTTATAAAGAGAGAGAGTGAATTTGGGAATATGAGCTTATGTATATGCGGAAGGTAATCTCCGGAGCCATGTCACCTATTTGAAAAATACTTTTACCATTTGAAATAGACATTATTCCGGATGGACATAGGATACATCAAGTATATATATATTGTTGATTCCGAACGATATCGGGACGGGCCGCTAGTAAATATACAAGTCATAGTGTTACGATCTAATACGTCTCAAACATGTACCAACTTAACCCACACTGTATTACTAAGGGCAATCGTTTGTCATGCTAATTGTAACAGCTAGTTGTGAGTATTACTTGAAACTTTATTGATTTTAGCATATACATAGCTACGTTTCGTTATTCTTGAACGAGTTTTCAATTCTAATTACCATGTAAAATAAAACGGGGAGATGTTGATGAACAAATTAAATTATCGTTCCAAGGTACTTTGTGAAGAGCCAACAGATTCTATTAATCTGTTATCACCTTATGATCCTTGTTCGACATATCTATAATAATAACAAAATTTTCATATTTATATTTTCTTCTTGTCTCTCTCCAAAAGCTCGTAACATACTAATTTAGCCCATACACGTGCCATGCTTTTCACGATAAAGCCATTTATGTCAATGAATAGAGATTCTATGAGGAGATTGGCCTCAGAGCACTAAGTAACGCTGCGAGCTGTGGTACAAGCTCCCATATATTAATGTGAACTATTACACGTGACAACGCTGTGGTGTAGCCGAGAGCAAAGAGATTTGTATCTCCTTAGATTAGTCTAAAATGTAAGCAAATATGAGAAAGGATTACATTTTATAAAGTTTATTTGTAGTGTCATCTGTCAATTTTCTAACTTTCACAGCAGTTTCATCGTGACCATGATCCATAATGCAAAATCGTGAGCATTCGTTACAGATCAAATAATATTAAAATTATGTCATTTCATCAACAGTTGTTTATCAATAATAATTGCACTTTATGTTAAATAAATAGAGAGTACTACGAATGGCTTTCAGCTTGTAACATGGCGTCGTGTATGCAAATTGAAGCACGCCAACTACTCCATTAATTTAATTAAGTAATGTCATACCGAATTGTGATCTATTGCCAGAAACTATTTATTAACGTAGAGAGTCCTCTGCATACTGTCCTGTCACTATTTTTGTTTGATTAGTCATTGTTAATAACAGCGTGAACAAGAATGAAGAAGGGTGAAGAAGAATTTTACTATTTCTTTTGTTTGCGAATTCCCAAAGAGAATATTTCTGCAAGTAGATTATGGTGTATTGAGAATACTAATTGTCATAATCATATTCATATTTTGATAACTACCCCATTTTTTAATAAATGTAAAGAAAGGCATATAGCGTATATCAATAATAAAACTGTAGATACTACTACAATCTCTAAAAGTAATAGTTGGAGATCAGTTAGATCCAAATTTAAACATTAAATTAAATGCTAGAAAACAGAATGCATTACCATAAGTCATTAAAACTACAACACAATATTGCCAAATTATATGCGTAAAACTTAAGACAAAATTGTTTTTTTAATAAGCGAACAAACAATATTTCCATCCGGCAAATGGGTCTTTAATATAGTGCGATAACGGCGTAAAGTTGCGTCAAAATTGCAATGAATGTTTACAATGCAAATTGTTCCGGGAAATGGCTTTCGTTTATTATTTAGCTGAAAACGCTAGCCCCTGGCTCTAGCTTTTGTTATTTTGTATTTACGGTCATAAACGGATATTTTATCTTTCAAATGGTTCATTGGTAGCTCAGGGCATGATTCTTCATCCTCCTCCATTCAACTTTTGCCAAGCCAACACACTCTGCACACGCTGTAGTTAACACTGCAAACAATGCTCGTGGCTGTTGATTATAATATTATTACTATTAAATTTAGATCGAAAGACATCTCAGAACTTTAAATTCACAGCATAGCATCAACAGCGGTGGATAACTTAACATACTATATTATCAAACACAATATCCGCCTGGTTGTCTCTATGTATCCGCAGACGCAAATTACATAGGCAAATGTTATTGAAGTCTAAAGTGCTCATGATCGTAGCTTCCGGTAGTTATCTTAACGTTCTCGTCTCTGGGAAATTGAATTACTTATTATATTCCTTGTGAACACGACGTACCTAATGGCTGAGTTAGGGATGACAAACTTGACGTCCCCTTTATCCGTAATAGCATAAGATTTGAAGTGTAAGCTCGAACGTTGTTGGTAATTTTAATGGGCTCGGTAATTTTTTGACTCGACTGATTTATATGCTAGCGCAAAGAGCGTGGTACGGGTGCTGTTTGTATAAAACCAATGAAATACCTAATTATTTTTTGGTGTTTACTTAAATTGCAAAGATATAAAGGAAGAACAGGATGGCATCTTATTGAGCTGCAACCAAATTACGGTGTTAGTCCCGTTACTACTCTTGAGTCTAATCTCTCCTGCACGTGAAGCAACTACTGAACAACGGACGAGGCTATGAGGAGCAGGAGGTTCTGGTAGATGTCAACGGGTATTCGTGTGTGATGGTAGAGATTATTCCTATCTGGCTGGTACCCAGTATCTACAAGCAACCGTCCAGTATTTTTCAGGTATTTGAGAGTCCGTAAAAAGCAGGTCCCCCGGTAACCATTTTGTACTGCAACGCTTCGTTGTTGCCTTTGGTGTTAAGGAGGTTTCAAGGATTGTGATCACTTACCAAAAGACGCCCAGTACAATAGTTTCTTAGCAATTGTCATCATTGAAACACGAGAACCCTTGATTCTTTATCTGATCCACGAATCTACCAGTTCAGATGATTGACGTTAACAAACGATCAAGACTAAAATATTCAAATTCGCATTGTCCCACTTTTGGACTCGCGTTTCCTATCACAACGAGAGGTATTAAGACTATATCCCGCTATACTGGCTAAGTGCTGATCGGCAGACTTCAAACAACGAGGAGTACATTGTAGAAAACTCTAAGAAATGCTGATTATTTATGATGTTTTTCTTGCAGTTTTGAAGAAGGTGATGATTAATTTAAATATAACATAAATAAAACATATTAATTATCAGTAGATTCATTAATAGTGATAATTTGTTTTGTGAGGCAGTACGCCACGATTGTTATCTTTGCAGATTACAGTTCTATTTCAAACTAGTCAGCCAGTTGTACATTCATGGTTTCCTATCAAATCAAGCGGCACACATTGTACAATCTTGAATAAGGCTTTATCTGTGACAGTCGAAGCGTTCACAGCTAATGGCTTCTGTCAATAGTATGTGATCGGGTAAGTACGCAATGTACGGCGTGGTCAGAAGCTAGATATAGGACAATTATAGATAAAATTCACGCATCCTTGCTTCGGAAGGCTCATTATTGAATCGGGTATTTTTATAATTGAATGATTGTCGTAAACCTTTTTTGTACTTCTCGTTTAAGTTTGATAGATTGAGAAATGTCTGGATAGGGAAAGGTCTGGTCTGTTCACGCTATCAGGAAGATAAGACTGATTACGGACGTTGAGACAGTTAGACCTTTTTATCTTTATTGTCTTACGGTATCCTATTGTGGGGTAAATCAGTGGACATTGATTCAATATTTGTATTACAGAAAAGATTTATTAAAAAAATGAAATATGTACAAACAGAAAAGTGATACACATAATCGTGAAACAAGAAATAGGCATAATTTAGTTACGTCTTCAATCGTCTTCAAAAGGTTCAGCGTTGTTTTATGGAGGTTGGAGTTCGTTTTCACCATAAGGTTCCAAAGTGAGTTGAGGTGCCCATTGGTTATGTCGCTGGATGTGATTAAATCATTACGGGGATATGTTCGTTGTCGTTTCGTAAAGTTAATCAAGTAACGAAAATAATGAGTTCATGGTGTACGGATGATATTAATTTATATTATTTCTATCTGTGTATGTGTGTGCTGTCTGAGCAATATAGTGAATTTACACAGAAAAGTCTGAGCCTGGTTTTAAAATTTTGGGTCTTTTGTAACTATTAGTGTATCGTATCACGCATTGACAATGTCGAGATGTTTCGCGACAACGTTATAATCCTAAAGGTGGGTTTGTAATCGAGTTGTTTTATAAATTCCATATATCTAATGAAACATTTTATTATTGTTTATTAATTTATTTATATTGGTTTACATGTAGGTACTACAGAACAACGACTTATATGACAACTGTTCGAGCAAAAAAACAAACAATTTCTGCCTAAATATCTGAAGGTATAATATCAAATGTAACTGCGTAACTTTCATTTTATTTTTACTACAACATAATTATTCCATGGATTTAGATGTATGGAATAAACGTAATAAAATTATAAAACTCAATGTAGTTAAGATAAGGATTATATTTCTACTAGTTACTAGTATAGGTATATAAACTTGTAAAAAAGGCTATAAATTTTAGTAAAACTCAAATCAAAACCTATCGTTTATTTAAAAAGAAATTCATGTAGGTAAAAAGAGACGGGAAAAATAGCATAAGGGCCAATTATACTTAAATTATAACAGATCAAACAAAAATCATAGGTAATATTGGCAATTGATCATTTTATTTTCTACCTTTGATGCTATCATACAATGGAGAGTACACTAATCAGTTGGGTATATAATTGATAAATAACGTGATTTTATTAAACAAATTAAATCATATTAAATCGAGTACTTGCCGCAAATTTTACTTAAACTTCAAATAATAATTTGATGGAATCCCGGAACTACAACAAACTTGGGTAGATAACCGTTTGTCACTCCGTATTTTACTGCAAATCGATGTTAACAGAGCAACTTTCCAACTTTGAAACTATCGATTTGAAACTACGGCTCTTAAATCATACAGCGATATTTGATATAATTATATCAACATTGTTTATCACTGAAAATTTACAGCCACGGTGGTAGACAACGCGGCTTACCGTACACAATACAGCACAATTTATGTGCGTACATCCCAGATGTAATCTCGTTGAATCCTATGTATCCCTATGGGAAACCGAGAGCTTTCCCCGAGCTTTCACACTTTACACGTGATTATACTATTGCCTTTCTTAGAAACTTAGAAGTGCTTTGAGACCACTACGGAGTCGTTGTGTTGTAAATTCTTGTTGTTTTACAACTCGTAGTTGTGAACTCTGATACATTGTAGATTATCAGGTACATAAACAAAATAAATATACAATATAATTACAATATAAAAAAAAATTAAATAATTTAAGGCAACACAAAATACACTATGATTATAAAGATTGTATTCTTATTAAAGAACAAACTCAATATGTAGGTTTCGTAACACGATTAATAAAATCTTAATCACATAATTATACCATTTAAAATTACAGCTCCATTAAAATTCGAATCAGCATACATTATAATTATCGTATCGGCAAAAAAATTGCTGGAGCTATCTGCATAACAATATTATACTGACATGCAAAAGCGTATTAAAGAGCACTCATGCTATCCAGTTTCCACATAAAAAGGTGTAATTGCCAAGACAAGCATCTAGCTGCATTAAAGAATGCACACTTCACAAAGACGCAGTACATTAAATATATGCAATGCCGCGTCCATGGCAAATGGCTGAAATTAAGTCATCACTTCTCTCTATAAGGGGTCTGTGTGTAAGCTACTTCAGTTATATTTAACTACGTCACGTCGTCAACGAGTAGTACAATAATGGACTCTACACTAATAAAAAAAGGTTCGAATTCAACAAAACGGGTGTTATATCGGTTTTAAGGCGGAAAAAATCGCGCCGTCATCCCGTCAACAGCGAAGCGTGACGAATCGCGATGGAGACGTCAATTCCTTTACATTCTCAACAAAACCAACAAGTAAAGTACAAAAAAGGAACTACAACAAGAAAACAGTAAATGAAACGAACGAGTGAGATGCGGTCGCGGACTGTCGTGACTATATCAAGCTAGCATTGATTTTACAGGTGATGTAAAAAGGGAATTTAAAAAGTGATTGCTGTCTTGTCAAATAGTGACTACTAAAATAGTTCCAATTGAGTGTTACGTTAAAAAGATTACAGAATCTGATTTAGCAGTTATTAGGAATCTTGTTAAATTAAATTTTATATTCATCTTCTCATCTCCTAACGTAAAATAATGTTCAATCAATATTGTAATTGACAAATATGTTGATTAAACATAATTTTACATTATATTATTTTCCGTTAATTCATGCGTATGGTGATAGAATTTACATAATTTACAAAATTCGTTGATAGAAAATTTTGCCCATTATATTTCTAGTTTTCTTTATCAGTCCAATTACATTAAAAATTCATTTTCAAACAACAGAATTAAGAGAATACAAGGACCGTGAAACATCGTCCCGTGAGAGTCGTGATACGACAATCATGACGTCTACTCTTATGATTTCACGGACACAAAATTCCTTTTGTGTTTATCTTTGTCGCTTAACAATTTCATTGTATTTGTTCATTCGTCGACATCAACATTCATTTTGCCCAGTTCTTATCTTGAAATGAACACGGATTGAGACATAACTTTTTATATTCTGCAGTATACGCACCGCATATTGCTTTGTTATATATTGCGAGAAACTTAGAGTGCCAATAACGTGTTTGGTTGATATTACTAGATTTCTCGGTATACATATAGCCGTCATAAACATTTCTCTCCTACACCTACATATTATGGTCTAAACCTCGAGTAAAAGTTAACTACTCCTATCGCTGCATTGCCAAATCTGTGGTTACATTCTAGGATTTATTTTCATAATTAACTAACCAAATATACAGTTTCAAAAATATTATCAGTTTATTAGTTGTTCAAAATTTATATAGCTTAGGTTTTATGGATTTTCAGGGAACAGTAAATTCTGTGCATGTGCTTTTTATGTTCAGTGGTTTTAATGACGTCAGTTTAAACTGGATATGTACGTATGCTTACTTTGAATCGGGCATCATTCTCGGGCAGGTAACAGAAACGGATAGTGCTTACAAGGCTTTACAATCTGTAGGGGTCATTAGTTGTTTTGTTTTACGTTGAGAGATCGAGTCCCCCGGGGTCTTTTGTTTCAACGATCTCTTTTATTTCGGCGTTGCTCTGAATGGGTCTATTATTATTTTCTACTAAAGGCCTGTAAGCTACCGTGTTGGCCTTAGTGATTTCGTTAACAGCTTTGGTTCGATTGTATTTGACAGGGTTTAAATAAGTAATAATAATTTGTTTTAAATTTTTTCGTACAGTTTCAAGTAGACTTTTTAAATGCATAGGAGACTATGTAACATAAGATTGATTTATTATATCAGCTTCATAGTTCACATAATATATTTAATGCGTAAAACTAAAAACTTATACGGTATTACAAGTAAATTGGGAAGACTAGAAGATATTTATCTTATATTAATGATCTATTAAAACGTAAAGGAGTTCGAAAGTTATTTTAAACGCCGGGTCGTTAAACTTTACTATTAACTTTACAACCTTATGAAGAATCTTTGGCTGGTATACCTCACCATGTTAAATTTCAAATCAAAATACGTTGATATTAATTTTATCTCTTATAAGATGAACTTGTTAAGCAATGTTTGAAAAAATAAAAAAAAAATCTTAGAATTAATCGATCTAAGAAAATACAGACAAAAGTTTAGGAAAATCATGGATAGATGGAATGGATTTTCACAGACCAATCAAAGTATAAAACCATGTGAATTGTCCTATTATTTCGTTCATTAACATAAAGTTGTTTCATTTAACATTTTTAATTTATTGTTAGGGGTAATAATTTATAGTGAAGTAGTAATATTACATTCACAATTTTATTTAATACGCTATGTAGTTAACTAGTATGAACTTGAAGTGTACCTATAATTAACTTAATTTCTCTCATCGATTCAATAATTAATGCAAACATTTTATAAGCGTAAACCAACTCAATATCATTATC
The DNA here is from genome assembly GCA_003671415.1 of Megathymus violae. Classification (NCBI taxonomy): domain Eukaryota; kingdom Metazoa; phylum Arthropoda; class Insecta; order Lepidoptera; family Hesperiidae; genus Megathymus; species Megathymus violae. Next base: position 1,393,064 of record PDGT01000029.1, read on the forward strand.
AACACAGCTCCCAATAAGTGCTGATACAATATTTGGGCGTTTCATGTGCGCTTTCGTAATCGAAAAATGATAAAGATCGTGGTTAACCATTACCCTTGCATACCGTGCATTGGCTTAAATGAATCCAATTCACACTCCCATTCCTGGAGATATCATCATCGTTTCAACATAGATGTACCAATTAATTTCTGGAATAAATTTAATATCATTAATCTGATAAAATTCTACACGACAACATTATTTTATAAAATAACGGTCGGCTGTAGATTTCTCTGGGCGCATTATTTCGACGAAATGCTTAATTTTTTAATGCATATGAAAAAATTTGGTTACAGGATTTATAATTAAATTGACTATAAGTTGTCCTACTAATTCCTGGATTCTAGTGTAGGTATGAATCTTTGTCCTGACAAATCAATGTATGTATGTAACTGAAATCTTTTAGAAGTTTCACAATCATTGGCACACGAACTACTGATTTTAAACATATTAATATATACTACACATAATTAAAATATATTTACAGTTAGTACGATAGGTAGTTTTTAATCGATTAAAGATTGTACTGCAGCAATATTAAACAATACAATGGTTACGGTACGAGACGAAAATAAGTGTATACATATACGTTCGTTATAACAGACGTGTGCCATCACTACTTCGGCTTGTGATTAAGAAAAAAGAACCATAGGGGGCGGATGCCTGCGGGTGTAAGGTATACTATAATTACTAGACAAACGCCCGAACTCAAAAACGCCGACATACACAATCCGCCTGCGCATCTCTAACGCACACGTCGAAGAAGTTTATTCGCACACAAACAGACATATACAAGTTGAGCTTAACATCATAATTACGAGGACCACTGACGTGAGTCGAGCTGTAACGAGCTTAAACAAAATGGCGGCTAATTTTATTTATACACGCCGGAGGTGTATCCCAACTTGATAACTTGATAGGATTTTATAGTCAACGGTGTTTATAATGTCTAAGTTAATTGAACTGGTGTCGGTCTAGTTATGTTAGTGCGAGAACACTTTCATTTTGGGTCAGCCAACCACAATTCTTAGACTGTGAATGCTTAACAATATTAAAATTGCAAGTTCGTAGATGACATTTGAACATATTCATGGTGCGTAATAGTTTTTGTTTTAATGATAAATTATTTTAAATTTTTACGCTTGAATGTTTTAGAGTAGATATTAAAAAAAGTACTGGCTTACAGTCTGATAAAATCATACTTTCTTACCAGTACTTTCTGTATAATACGAGCAATTATGCAAAAAAATATTATCACAATTAATCAACCTGCTCCATAAATCAATGCTTTCATCTACCACGAGTCCAAGTCAACCTCAGCTGTTCACGGTGCACACTACTGAACAATGGACGCTGTCATGTGCCTCTTGATGGAGTTTGCTGGGTTCTATACCACCTATTTTCATCCGACTGTACTGGTATTGGATTATATTGGTACAATCTGAACTGTATACAATTTCTAACGTATTTTAGGTTCAGTATAAGTAATCAATGGATTTTTTAGTTTTCTTCATGACCAACGGGGACGCCTTAAGTATTTCAATGTCCATAGTCAGCGGCGATAACTTACCATTAGATTTCCAGTCTGCTCCTTTGTCAACTGTTGTTATAAAATTTATATATTAAAATAAGTTATTACTTTATCTGCACAATTTTGCGACGGATCAGCGTGGTAAAATTCACTAAAATCTTTTTTATCAGTCAATAACATCTGTTTATCTACCATCAAAACGCTATTTCAATCATCATTATCATTATCGTCACAATCATCACCACTATCAGACTCATAACAGTGACCATTCAGTCCAAAACAAACTAGCTATTGCTGTAAGCGAGCCTATTTCCAGATTAAGAAGATTTGGGGCCGTGCACCACGGTGGTCAAATTTATATTTATAACTTATTCAAGAATCGCTAATGCTAATTAAAGCAGTCATGTTTCCATCCTACGTTGAATTAATTATGCTAACTACGTACTACCTTTAGAGAAAAAGGCATCGCCGAATCGAAGTAGAGATTATTACCTACGTAGAATAACCACTCATTTCATTAACAATGAATGTAATGAGAATAAAAAGAAATTTGACAACCCACACGCCATGCCCTGTTATATGTTAATAGAGTCTTTATGAATTAAATTCTTTGGACGAACGTAATTTTTTAACAGTAGCAGGAAACATTTAAATTTGTGTTTGTGAATGATTAATATTTATTACAGAACTACGCACGGTAGGTCGCTTCTTTGTTTGGAAAGGGCTTACGCAATGAGGTTCATAGATGTAAATTTTATGAATGAATTTTAACATTTTCTACGTAATAAGTAGCTTATAAATTTTAAATTAATGACCTTTTAAAAAATTCAGTATGGAAGGAAATGAAATATAAAGTTTTAATGACAATATTTTCGATGATGCACGTACTAATGTTTTATCTTGAAGGTGTGCTCACAGCGGAAGGAATATTTGAAAACAAACCAAGAAAAACATCGCAGGAAAGACATTGAAGCAGATAAAAACACAATTGAAATATAAAATCAAGAGCTCTTCTTAGAAACACTCTTACTTCCCGATCTTTACAAAGATAAAAGCAGCCAAGAAAAATCACACGAATTAAGCATTCCTAAAAGAGTTGTCCGGCTACCAAATTAAGCCGTGCCGGCCGTGTAGAAAGAAAAATAACATACAAATAGAGTTAATCAAGATTGTGGGAAGAAAAAGAACTCGGTAATTATTAAGGCAAGATTATTATCGAAATCGCTATAAGTCTTGTAGCTTCAAAACAAGTTCCCTAAAGATTAATAATGGACACCAGTCATTAACGCTTCTAACAGTAATTGCCTGGCACTATTATGATGAATTGTTGTATTTTGTGGGTACAATCTCACCGGGTGTATTTTTCGAACTCTCCAAGAGATTATCGTCCTAAATTGCTCGCGGGTAAGTAACAGTTTTGGTCATTAGAATGATAATTACCCAAATAAGTTCCATGCATCCAAAACATCTGCTCTTCAAAAAGTTTCATACCGTTAACGAGGTACATTCTAATTCCAATGTTAACGTATCATAATGTCCTTTTAAATGGAAATAATATTAATTTCGTTATACAAAAGCTAATTTGTTTACGTATCTCCACCGAGTCACAAAAGAAGTTAGTCCTATCTTATTTAAATTAGGTACTAAAATAAATACAGTCAGCTCGGATAGCTAAGAGAGAGGTTTTTTACAACATCGAGCGGCTCCGACGGGCGCTCTTAACCAAATTGTATTATTTTGCATTAATTTTTGACAAAGTCTTGAACCAGAGCTCACCTAACAATATTTTCACAATATCTTCGATAGTATCTGACGACTTGTCGGTGCTATTTTCTGCCAATTAAAAGCTAACCGGTTCGATGTTCAGCCGGGGCAAACGTTTAAGGATAATATAAATTGTAGGTTTCAGAATTTGACTTGTTTCATTTTTGTCCATACCATTCAACACAAGAACGCTAGTGTAATGGGATGTCAGTAAAGGAATCTCACAGTGGTAGCGTTCTATTTTGTTTGTGCGAGTAAATTGTGGAAATTATCATCACTAACTACATTTATATAAAAGATAAAAAAATCGAATTTTAGATGCATCAAAATTTTTGATCCAATCTAGTATTAAGATGCATGAAGATTTTTTTATTTTTTTATCAAACAGTATAAGTTTCCTCGACATTAGGAAATGGTTTCCAGGCTAATAGAATGAGAGTGGAATAAAAATGTTAACAATCATCCAAATTTTATGTGATAAAATTACTACTAAATATAATCTTTGAACGCGAAAATACTGTGAAAGTGAACCTAATGAAAGTTATAACTTATTTCGTACACTTTGAGGTACGGTACCATCATAACTTCTAAAGTCAGTTCTTCATTCGCAGATAAAAATTGAAATGCTTTTCAAGATTTTTTCACCATAACCGCAGAATACATTCATCAAAGCGTATCGGTTTAAAAACATCTCATTTAGCTCAGAATCGTTTTTACCGCAAAGGGAACACAAATAATTGAGCGAGGCTAAACGTTTGGTGGTTTGATATTGAAAGACCGAATCTAATAAACGACTGTTTGTTAATTATTTGTGATTGCTATTTAAACCGATAATTAGCCACGTTGTAGATATAAATAAGGTTGCAATTTCATTAAGTGCCATTTAATTAATTTTGAATTTAGTTACAAAAGCTTGGCTATTTAAAATTGCTTTGGCTACCTCTCTGTAGCCTCTGTACCTCTCTGTGTAGTGTTAGGTTCGCACGAATTAAATTCCCACGAAACAGATGAATCGATATCTTAAAAATATTACGTTTGATCTAAATAGTTGATTTGTAGGTATTATAAAAACGCAATAAAAGAAATATAGAAAAAGAAAAAAAAAATACACGGATTTCTATGCAGTGTCTGAAAATAGATTGAGTCATTTACAAGAAAGGTTTAGTGAGTGGGAAAATTGTAAAATTTATAAAATGCCTGATTAACGAGGTTACTTGATTAACAACGGAAGAATCATGTTTTCGAAGCGAAGCCGTGACGAGTTACTTATTTAAATAAATTCAAATAATGAAAATTTAACTAAAGATTATACATTAAAATTTTATTATAAATTTTACATTGAATTACATATTATCAAGTTAGTATATAATCTGTGAGATATCAAAAAAAAATATTTCGTTGTGATATAAAAATACGTAGAACATGATAAGGCATTACCATTTCATTAACTTAGTTAATCTATACTAATATTAAAGTTCTAATTGATCGCTTTCTGTACATGAACGATATATGAGAAAAAACATTATTACGGGCCTTTAACGCAATAGAACGCAATACAAAATAGTAGTTATTAGAATTTTTGTCTGTTTGTCTGTGCGTTTGTTCCCGCTAATCTCAGAAACGGCTTAACCGATTACGTTCTGGTTTTCACTAATGTATTGCAGTAAGTATCACTTAATAATTCACGTTTGTTTCATTGCAATCCGTCCATAAATAAAAAACTTATAAATTAATATTGTAATTTGTAATTTATAGAACGAGAAAAACCCAGAAAAATTCAAATGCTATTTGTAAGCGTAAGGTAGTTTTTCCGAAGCGAAGCGAGAGCATTTGCTAGTTTGAAACAAAGTTCCCTTAGAGATATCAGATTGAGTTTTCAGTGTATCATGTTTCTTAACTACGTCACATCTAAAATTGCTCCTAGCGAAATCTGAGCATGTAGAAATTGCCAAATTTCTAATTACTCAATATCAATAAACATGATACTCGAAAGCACCGTTCATCAGCTGGGCGCGATTCCACTGAGATATGATGCGTTAACGATCCAGATCTTTGAAATTACATATCATTAATTGAGACGTCAGGATGGCAAGGACTCAGAAAAAAGGATAAGAGACGCGTCCATACTAATTTAGATATCAAGCCAACGAGGCCGACAAATTGTTAGCCATTCGTGCGGGTTCGTGGAATTAAGACACTGGTCGGTCGCTTTGTTCTCAGATTATTTTTAGTAGCGGACGTTTTAATCGGAGCGCCCAGTACGTAGTTTGGTGGTTTTGGTATGAAATTGTTTATGAGTTTTAGAATTTTCACAAATAAGATACTTCATCGTACTATGCAAATTTTATGGATGTATCCTTGCGAACGACAGTGATAAAAATGATAAATTTGTATGGATAAGATATTCACACATCGAGAGAAAGTATTTGATTGGCAGATAGCAAAACATTGGCTTTGTTTACTACAACTGTATGGTAAGAAAATATTATTACACACTAGTATATAATTAAAGTGTTACAATGATAGGACTAAACCAAATGTATTACTGTTTGGTTTTTTTTTGTTGGGAGACAAATACCTAAAGTGCATGATCAATCCGGATATCCGTAAACGAACTTGAACAATATCCTTATGTGAAATCTATCAAAGATATGTTGATATTTAAATAGTGTTAAATCCTCATCCAGTGTCGCTAGCCTTGAAAACTTTCTAACCAAAACACAAGGTTGCCATTCGCATTGCGACATCCCTAAATAAAATAATCTGTAATAAAAAAAGTACATATGCAGTTAAATAGGACGTAAAAATCCTAAATGAAATCAGAAATAAATTTTCATGTGGCAGACTGATAAGAAATACACAAACACAAAGATAATAAACCAAGATCATAAGTAAATTATACAAATGATTTCGAAACTTATTGAAATGCAAATGCGGCTCTCGGACAAGGGCTAATTGATGTTATTAATAAATAATAAAAAGAAACAAGTACTATTATAGACGAGGCGAGAAATGAGAAAAGCAATTTACCGCGTTCAATAATGGGATCACCAGAAAACCAATTCTATTTGATCGGTTACATGAGTATTATAAATTGATGCCAACGACAGATGAAATGAGTTTTAGTAATCGAACCGCGACACTTAGACGATTTAAAGCGTTATTAGTAGGCGAATATTCGACTTTTAATGGCCATTTTATGAAAATGTGACGGGCGAAATACGAGATTTATGTCTTAATAAAGATTTTCGATAAACATTCAAAGCTCTATTTCTTCGCTCCTTTGACTACAAATGACCGTTCGAAAAAACATTTTCTGTGTAACAAAAGAATCGGGTTTATGATTTTGGACGTATAGATGAAAAATGAAAATTGTTTTCGACCCACTTAGTGTCTACCTCTCGGAAAATGGATGGGATATTTTAAATTATTTTCACATTTTCGTTCAAATGCTAATTCGTGTTCCAGGCTAAGAATTTCGCCTTGTTTTGTTTATTTTTATTTTGCTAAATCCTAATTGAATATATAACCATAATATTTGCTTTTACTACGTGAGTACGCTTACTATCTTAAATGATGCCATTTGCCTCAGGTGGGATTATTGTCGAGCATAAACTTATTAATAAAAAAATATATTTGAATTTGATCGTAATATTCTGCGTTGATAAATAATAACGTAAGCAAAATGTGTATGTTCAAGTATTCTGTTGAAAATAATATTGAATGAAAATGATTTTTGGGGCGGAAGCGTGGTGTCTTAAAATGTAAGCCGAAACTAAGTTTAGGCAAAAGGCTTCCGCAATATTTCAAAGAAGTGTGAACTGATATTGTGGTGAGAAATAAATAAATTATGAACATTATTAATTATTACCGACCATGTCTCCTTTAATTAAAACCCACCTGTAATTGTTCTCCTCATCATTGTTCCGTGTTATTGCTTTCTGTTGCCATTAAGACAAATGTGCGATAACAAAGGTTCAAATTATACGCGGCTTGATTCTTAGACTTCAAAATTACAACGTATCTTTGAAATGACGTCAGAACAATATTCAACATTTCACACAAAATTTCACAGTTTACATGTTCTGAAATTAGTAAGAGATACTAAAATACAATTTTCTACGTCGGTACACTTTTGGTAGTCTTATGGTCGAGGAGAGTTGGAGCGAACCCAACCTTATTACCATATTATCCAAACTACGAAACGCGACCGTAGGGTTGTTGCACCATTATCGGACGGAAAGTAAAACAATATATTTTATAAATACAGATATAAATAGAAATAACACTTGTATTGTTAAAAATATACGTAATAAAATGTTAGGCATAAGACATCATTGATATTTAATATAAATTTTACATATATTTTAAATAAATTTATTCGTAGTGTTAATTATAAACATACGTATTCATATTTATACTTTCCTAATACATAATAAATGAAATGTATACAAAATAACAGTAAATATTTAAGAAATTTCTTGCGTATTTTAAAAGAACTAAGTATAGAAACAGACAGACAGAAATAAATGACACAGTTTCAAATTATTAAAAGATTATAGTTTATATAATTTACGTAATTAAAAAATAATGAGTTAGTGTAAAAAAGCCAAATATTTATACCGAATATTCATAGTAAGTAGCCAGGTACGATACTGGTATATTTATTTTGCTCTTTAGAAACTAGAAAATTTTCATTACCAAAAATTAAGATGAACGATAAACATGAAAGAATGAGTGCGTTCTTATGTGGAGGACGCGATTTTCTGTGTTACAGCAAAATGGACGTACACAAATATGACATCACAAACACACATGTCCGCAGAACAAACATTTATCGGACCCGGACCGGGTCGTTCGACAGACTGAATCACTACTCGGCTACCGGGTCGTCCAAAATATACATATTTCATCTGTCATCGCATGCAGTAGTATAATTCGATTATATTAAATAACTCGCACGACGTAGATACATACGAAACGATGCATGTCGTAAAGTTTGCTATAATAATCTTTTGTACAATGCTTTTATCATTTTCAGCCATTCTTCCTTATACACGCAACTCTGTACGTGACCATGCATAGATTTCAACCACTGAATGTGTTCATATTGACCAACTTATGTTGTTTATACGGCTAACAAAACAGTGACAGTACCACGTGCTTTCATAATATATATATATAT
>PDGT01000029.1:1401633-1511214 GCA_003671415.1 Megathymus violae
ATATATATATATATATATATATTTGTTTGTCGTACTCTCTGTTACCTTGTTACCAAACATTTAGGATATATATGTTTAACTCAGTTAATGATTCAGTTTGTAATTGTACTGTTATTTTCTAGAATTGTAGAGGGTTATCAAAGAAATAATGTTAAAAGTGTTTTTTATAGCAACTGCATTTGTATAAAAAGTTATAACCCAAAAGGATGAAATTTAAAAACGGCTGATAATATTTTTGGGCACTATTTCAAAACGTCCGGACGAGAGAGGAGAACATGAAATATAAAATACGGTAACAAAGCTGTCCAACTGTGAAATATTCAATCTAAAGCTTATTTTTTATTATACACTAGCTGTGCCCGCGACTTCGTCCGCGCGGAATTTAACAAAAAAGTTATTTAGTAGAAATAACAGTAGCCTAAGTTACTCCTTATTACATCAGTAACCTGCCAGTGAATGTGCCGTCAAAATCGGTACAGCCGTTTTCAGCCAGAGATTAGTCGGAACAAACAAACAGACAGACAGACAGACAGACAAAAATTGTAAAAAATGTAGTTTTAGTATATGTACCGTATAAACATTAATATGCATGTAGTAAAAAGCGGTTATTTTAATATTACAAACAGACACTCCAATTTTATTTATTAGTATAGATTCCTCTAGCCATTTGTTTTAGAATTCGTTTTCAAATGACAAAATATTACATTTGCAGCTTAAATGTAAAAAACTCTAAGAGACATAATGTAGGTTGAATATTTACTTAGTAATGTTGAAATCGTATCCGAAGTTATTAACATTACTTTTGAGTAATACTTTATTAGTATTTCTACTAAAAATATAATCCATCGTATGTTGTAAGCTGTTATTTGTACATCTTAATACCAGGAAATAACTGATAAAAAAAAATGGGAATCTTAATAACATAGTGAACGTTGATTGGCTATTATAAATGTATTAGATGTAGCTATTGATAAGTAGAAGACGACGAAGAAGAAAACGCCCACGAATGCAAATTTACAATCTGAATGTTAAACGTATTGAGTATTAAATATGCAGTTAAGGCGATCAGAGCTAATGCTACGAGACGTTCGTGTCCAGTCGAGTGTTTATTGCCGGTTGCATTAATAACACTTAATCATTTAGAACTATTAATAGGCGTGGGGCAGGGTGATCTATTAGGGTCATTTCTTTTGCTGTTACATTGTCAGTAATGTGATATAATTTTTAAAGTAACTCACTTCTTATTCAGTTATAATTATAAAATTTAATCTTGAATAACTGAGATAAGTAGGTGTCAGTTTTAACATAAAGTTGAATTAAAGTTACAGATAAATGGCTTCAGATAAACGATCAAAAGAGTTGTGTGAATTATAAAATGAAGCCATATAGCTAGTCGGACTCAACAAACGTAACTATATGTTTAACTCTTGCTATAAAGACAACAGATCCATAATCCTATAACCCTAACATAAATAAGATTCGGTTTCATTTTACAGGCATACTTGGCGACGTGTAAAATATTGTTATCGATAATAAAACTACAGTAACACGGCGATGACTTTATACAGAGAATCGCATCACGTATTAAGAAATTCGAGAACACCGTGTAAAGCAATCTTGCTGGAAATAAAACAACGAAGCTTTTATGAATAAATTATGGCAATGTAAAGTATGATAAATGATGTAAAGATTGTAATGGAACAGCTTGAGTTGTACAACTGACAGCGCAAGTTGCTGGTTACAATGTTTAATTCAAAGGAGATAAAGATGTTGGGTGTGTTAATTTAGAAAATGATGTAAGTGTCCGTTCGGCTGATTGTACGGACGCCGCACATCGAGCGCAGCGGGTGGTTCGACCGAGAACTAGTATCTTACAGCGTAATGTAATAATCTAAGTATCTCCCAGCCACGTTAACAAGACACTTGGCAACCGAGAAGTGGAGCACAAAGGCTTTGTAAGCATGACTCTCAGATAATTCTGGCGACACGCTGAGGTTTCCGTTTAAAATGGACGTATACGGTCATGTCGACTATGATAACTTATGATGCAGATGATTAAGATGTTACGAATAACAATTAAAATTCTGACGTTTTGGGAGCATGGGTCAATGGGTCGGCGGTTAGGGGTTATAATTAAGCTTTTATTGGAAGACGTACAGTTCACGCGGAATTCATTAACTTTTTTGTGTAAGCGTTTTAATTCAGTTTGAATAATGATCTATTGACGTTTGTGAAATGATAAAGTTATTATTTTTATTTTCAATACATAGATAATTATATGTATATTGTAATGTAGAGAATTTCGACAGTTTGATACAGGAAGACGGAGGTGACAGTTTTTATCCTTCCAATACTCTGAAAGGGACTTAAGGAAGGTAAGTAGTTTGATGGACGCTGAGTATTCATACTTATGTTTACAACCCTCGGAAGACAGTTACTACTACTTAGTACCCAAAGTCTTAGGTGTATGAGTATTTGGGTATTTAACTTACGTACGTTTACGTTTATGTTTACACACTCACACCCCCGCACTAGGATTCCCTGTGTTGCGGGTGGCATGGACATACACAAATATGACACTACAAATACCCATGAAACGAGAACAAACATTTATCTGTCACATAAATGTCCCCGGCCGGGAATCGAACCCGGGACCCCTCGCTCGGCAGGCAGGGTCACTACCAACTGTGCTTTGGGGTCGTCAAACTTTAACTTATTTAACTGCATGCCTGATGACTAGTTTTATAGCCATTAGAAAGAAATATTGTAATAGATAATACCGGCCGTATTAGGGCGGTCTAGAATACTGACCCCAATCCCACGCTGGAAGAACAGGGCATTATAAGAAGCGACAGAAGCCAGCCTGCTTGATGGTAGGGTTTCGTGTAAGGATTATATTCTCAATATTATTGTTAAATGATTAATATTAATAACTGGTATCTTTCCGCGAAGCCTGCCTGGCTAGCTACCATCCTCCTGCTTCAGTCAGCCGCTGGCTGGGGGTTTGACAGCCAGTACTTTCTTTCTTTCTTCATACTTCTTGCCCAACAACACATTAGTTGGTTGTTATTATTGTACATGAGCGACGGTGATCACTTACCATCAGGTGGGTCGTCTATTTAAATTTAAAAAAATACAAAAAATATAAGTACCTTTTATAATTAGAAGTAAAGTTTAAAACGACATGTACGCTACAGAGAATCAAAACAAACTCATATTTAATTAATTTATTCATATCTTAATACACATGCTCGGAATTGTTATGTTTAATTGAAGCCTTACATATATATTGTAATTTAACGCAAATGAAGTATTTAACGTTTGCGTCGTTATTTTAATTTAACAATATTAAATTCCCCAAATCTTTACAAATCCCACAAATTTGAGCGATGGATTTAATCATGGAAATTAGTCTATTCTTAAGTTGAATCACCTACTACACGCCTTCAATATCAATCCAGAGACTCGCTGCATCTTAATGCATGCTAAAGTCAGTTCTGAACTTGTGCATATGCAGTATGCTGCAGACTGAGATTAATCGAAATCGGATCCAAGTAGTTTGCTCCCCTAATGTTTGTTCCGACTTGTCGATTTGATTTACTAATACTTGCGCCAACTCGCTCCGTGTTTGTTCGAATTTCTAGTGTCAGTTTAATCTAATACTGGATGATTGACAGCGTGTTGCTCTTGGATAACCTTGTAACGTTGTTACATTCTGAATGTCTAAATTTATATGGGAATAATTGAAGTAGGGCAAAGTTTATTATTGAATTAGAATTTTGAACGCGTTGCTTATACAAGCACACAGATGTGGATGACGTGGCAAGGGTTTACAGGTTTACTAGGCATTCGGTCCGTTCTTCGTATAAACTTACAAGTCCAATAAAGAAAGGAAATAAAAATATTTGCACAACAAGACACTGTTATTTGTCAATTTAAAAGTTTAACGAGATTGCGAAAATGAGATAGCAATATGAAAATACTTCTAAAACATTAGGAATTTTCTATATTTACGGTACATAATTTTTTTTTTTCGATTGGTGTTCGATTTATGAAATACCAATAGCACACGCTCACTCCGCTTCAGAAAACAACGTCCTTGTTTCGCCAAAAGTAATCATACTCAAAACAGTTGGTACTCGCCTTTGTCAAGGGTTTTATACATTTTGCATGTTATTCCGTATACTTAAATAATCCTTCTGTATAACTTTTCTATCGTAGAAACCCCACTGAAATTTGCGTAGTACTTTTCGAGATTATCCCGTTTAGACAGATACTTTATTTTGTACTATTTAATATAATAACAATATACAAGGAAAATATAATAAATAACACTATAATTTTATATATCCAACAACCGATGAGCGTTACTTCCAATAAATACGGGTATTATGCACGTGCTCTAAAGTGCATTTTTATTATAAAACTAAACTTTTTACCGTTGTACAGCAAATGTAATTCCAAATTTAAAATTTTGAACACAGATGCAATATTCGTAAAACGTTTGAACTTCTACGACATTATAAATAAAAGATGCGAAAGTGTCACGAATTCTAAAGTGGTTGTTAGACCAACGTTCTTAGCTCGGTTGACTCTAAAGCTGCTTACTTACATTCCAGTTGATGAACAATAATACGCATACTTTATGAAATGCAAATTTATCTGGTTTGATAATTATGAATATAAGATTAGTTTAAAAAGTTCCTATTAAAGTTATCATTGATAAATTTATTTATTATTTATTTTATTATTAGCATTGATAAATTCCAACATGAAGGCCTGATATGTGTTGAATATTGTAAGTTTTATTTAAAAATACTGGTGCAATATTTTTTATTAATTGTCGTTAATAGAACTGTTTAAGGACTCAACAAACCGATGGATTAGTTCGATGAGTGGATTTTAATGTGAACTAACAATTGAAATAATGAGAAAAAAATACTTATCAATAACTTTTAAATGAAACAGTATAAAATTATAATACAACAATGTAAAACTCTATAAAACTATCGCTTGAGAAGAGAGTAAGTAAAAGGAAAATGATTTAAATACGGTTTGTAAATATTCTTTTCATATTTCATCATTGCTAGTAAGATATGCAAGCTAGGCTGTTAAATTTTCATTCAAATGTCAGAGGAATTTATCCCTCTTGTTACATATATTATGGTAAATATATGTATATCAAATGATTTTAAACAGCCTCTCCGCGATCATTTTCGATATAATGGTGCCAAAAATCATACAATACAAAAATCGTAAGTACCCATGATAGTTAAAAGTATAAATATATATATATGTTCATAATAATCATTAAAACAAAAATTGACAATTTTATTAAATTATTAAATTAAGTAAGACTGGATATATAAAAATTTTCTGTACGTGATTATTTGTTGAAATTTTTTAGTCGTTTAAGTGGGTCTCCGGATGGTCTCAAATCACAATATTATTATTGAGTCATTAATATTATTACTGGTGTTATTATTTTTCCGTGAAGCCCACTAGGCCCTCTACCATCTTTCTGTTACGTCAGTTGCCAATCGACTCGTCGTGTTCCGACTGGGAACTTGAGAGCCAGTAAATTATTTCTTGGCTGACAATGCATCACTGATGCTTTTGGTGTTACTAATGTCCATGGGCGAGGATAGCCACTTACCATCCAGTGGCTCACCGTCAGCTCGTTTGTCAGCTATTTACATAACAAACAATACTACTAAAACATATGCTGAAATTTAATGCCGGACGGATTGTATTATTAATATTTTAAATAAAGGTATGTATGGTTGAAGCATTGAGTAAATTCGACGGTGGAGATCAGGTTTAAGGTGAACAGCGATCTAGAAAGATACGTAGGTACATTTTCCAGATCGCGCAAAAAGTTTTGAACGGAAGCGCAACGCATAAGCTACGCGGTACTCTGATCTACTGTATTAATCGTAGTAACTCGTTGACACGTTAGTTTACTGCGATGATCAACTTAGATAAAGTTGTTTTTTTAGATTTCGTAGCCTAATGGCTAACCACGTTAGTTCAGGTTTTCAAGTCGATGTAAGGGTGATTTAAGTTTAAATCTTGAGCCTCTAATTATTAAAATGATGTGTAACTAAACCTGCTTTGGTGTTGGATGTTAATAGCCGAGAAACGAGCGGACGAGCCACCCGATGGTAAGTGGTCACCGTCGCCCATGGACATCAGGAAAACCAAAGGTGTCACTGATGGGTTGTCGGTCAGGAAATGAGAAGGAAAGAAAGTACTGGCTCTCAAGCCCCAGCCAGAACACGACGAGTCGTTTGGGAGCTGGTACAAGCAGAAGGGTGGTAGGTACCTAGCCAGGCAGGCTTCACGGAAAGATAATAATAGTAATAATATTAAAGACCTATCGAGAATGCTCCACAATGTTTTCATAGGTGTTTAAAGTGTGATCCTCATTTGACAATAGATGCAAATTGATTGACTCATACCCAGCAGTATGAGAATTATGGGTAGTGATGTAATATCGTTATTATTAGCGATACCGTAATTTCTGAACAATTTGAAAGACTAAGGTGATATTCACACAATGTTTTTGTTTTCTTAAAACAGCTTCATGATTATACTAGTCAAGTGAACTCCTAAAAGGCTGCACCGTTTTTATGATATTTTTGCGTGTTTCAATGGGTATCTGAATGGTTTTATTTCTTATTTTTAAGTCGATTGCTCATGTTAAACTTCAAAATTATCTCTCAAAGGTGGTTTATATATATTAATATGTTCGTGATAAGGTCACATTATATGTGTACTAAACTATAACTTTTTGGGCCCGGAAAATTCGGGCAAATTCAGGTCGGTCAGTCGCACAGACAAACAGACAGAAATGTGATGGATTCCACAAGGTTTCTGTTTTTTTATCGAATATACGGATTGCTACAATGATATGTCAAAAAATTCAATATCAAAAATTCAATGAGCACCAACTGCGAATTTATAACCTTACCTTCAAAATCATGGTTGGAAAATTCCTTTCAGCAAAACAAGACGTTTGAGCATGTAAAAAAACACTTTTAAAATCAGAATAAAGAAAGCCTCAGCTACCATCGACTGTCGTATTTACGTTCAGAAATCTCCAGAACCACGGCACCTATTTGAAAAATTATTTTACCATTCGAAAGGTACGTTATTCCGGATGGACATAGGCTGTAGGTTAAAAAAAATTGTCTCCGTCTGAATACGATAATCTCAAAAACGAAAATAAAATGAGGATTAAATCACAGTTTGTGAATGTAAAAATATAGTTTCCCAAAGCGAACCGAAGGTGGGTAATCCATAACCTTTCATAAAAGGCTCGATCAGAAAATTTATTGGGTATTATGCTTCTTTGCGTGTTTATGTAATTTGGGCTAATAATTTTTGATGAAATCTAAAAAGAGGTATTGATGAACTTTGATATTTAAGAGCAAAATATCACTTGATTCAAGTTAAATATGCATACGTTAGTAGTCTGTATGTTTGTCTGTCCAAGAGGTACAGGGGTAAGAGTGTCATTTGTGAAGTCATTGTTTTCAGGTACAAATAATCTATTGAGCAGACGCTCAACGGCAGATGGTAAAAACTGCCGTGTGCATGGACGCAAAGATTGATGTTTTGCTGCAAACCCGTTTGGAGTTACACTTTACAATCCTGCACTGATGAGTAATCTGCCGGGTTTAATAGATAAACGTTCACACACTCACACCTCCGCCGTAAGGTTCCCTGTGTTGCGGGTATCCTGGCCGTGCACCAATATGACATCACAAACTTCCATGACCCGGGAGCAAACATTTATCTTTTACATAAATGTCAGTCCCGGCCGAGAATCGAACCCCTCGCTCGGCAAGTACCACCTGGGCTACGGAGTCGTCCAATAATATGAAACAGAGTCTCGGTCTGTCTGTGTTAACGTGTTTATCTCAAATACTGCTACATGTATTTTCGTGCTCACGCTTTAGAATGAAAGACAAGGGATTAGAACGAATTATTCGACATAACCACAATAATGTAGTAAATTCGATCAATGACGATAAGGATGCCATGTACTTTAATCCATTCCAAATGACATCATATTGATATTAAAAGAACATTTAATTTTTTTTACAAAAAATAAGTGTCCTCAGCTAAATTATCACTGAAAATTGCTTTTATCGAGTTGCTTTTATCAACGTTTAAACCAAATTATTCTAATTATTATAAAAGGTGATCGCAATAGCTCACCTTTTCAAATCCAGGAAGTTTTATCTCCAAAGATCCAGTTCAGCCATACTTTAGAAAACGCTACGAAAGCTCCACCTTGTAGAGTGAAATATAACAGGTATTACCAGTATTTATGCTAAGGCGAGGGTAGTTGTAAATAACTAAAGCCTAAGTCAGCTATCGATGTAAACTTGAAATCCATTCTGGTTCGAGAATTGTAACACTTCAGACTGTCGTATCAGACGAATGGTGTTCAATGTAAATTTATTGTATGAATAAGATTATACGGAACAGGATCTTGTTTGACCATGACCAAGGAAAGAGTGAAGGAGTCTCACGAGAAAATATCCAATCTCTTTATAATCAAGGGTTTTTTATAATAATAGAGAACATCCGAAGTAATTAAAATATCAATTAATTCGTGTCAACTGTCAAGAATTTCTCTCCACCAGCCTAGTCTCGATCGTGAACCATGTTACTGTGGCTAAATATCGGTATAAAATAAAAAATTGTAAGTACTTGTTGCAAATAAAATGAAAATATACATAAAAATATATTTACAATCATTACACGGTAAAAAAGAAAACCAACAAAGTTCAACGTTTATATGCAATTAAAATAATTAATATTCCACATTCGAAATCAGTTGATCTAAATTTTCGGCAAGTATTTTTATTGAAATTTCACTAGGTACATTTTACTAGGGGTTATGCCATAATATGAGTTGTATTAAAAAGAAAAATTCTGTTCTACGAACCCGTTACTTGGTACTGAAACGGCATATGTCGAGACAGACATTTATTTGGCAGATAAAATATAGCCGTGTAGTTGCTTTTTATTTTAATGTATTGCCATTTAAAAAAATATTGATTATTTTTAAAATTTATTTGACAGAAGATATTCTAAGAGTTATTATAGACTTTAGGTCCGTAGCTGCCTATTGCGAGGCGCCGGTTTCACTTTGTAATTAAGGAGGTCTAGAGAATACGCATCATGTTGCTTCAGCGCAGATTGGTAGTGGCCAATGTAAGTCGAACGAATGTCGAAAGTTCTTATATTACACGAAAACCTCCGACATGGTTTACCGGCTGCTATTAGATGGTGCCTTTTGTAAAATAGATGATTTCAAGAGACTTTTCGACGTTTTCCCGATATATTTAAATATAGAAGTTTTCAGTTTAGTATTGATGGAATTAATTTATTAATATTATGATTATAACGTCACCTTCCGATACTATAACAAATGTAATATATTCTGTGAATATAATCAGAAACTAAATAAGTTGTAGAAAGTTAATAAAGATACGCACAGACGGTTATAATGTGGGATGCATGGCCAAAAGCCCGATATACAGTGAAGAAAAAATTATGTATGAGATATAAAGAATGACAAGTATGAAAGCGGAATAAGAAGGTAATAAAGCTAGTCTCGTCTTGTTTACCTGATTACGTGCCAAATATACGTGCAGGTGAAAAATCGAAACAAAAAAGATTATTCTTTATTTCGATGACCACTCAGATTCTACGATTTTTTTTATTTTTTTAAGAAATCCTTTTAAGATGTGACCATAACATGTTTTGCACAAATTGCACACGAACCCAAAATCCGAACCTTAATGACACCACACAACAATTATCACCGCCCAAATTATTTGACAGCCGTCAAAAATAATTGCGACAAGCAAACGATTGTAATTATTGCTTCTTGTGCCATTGTTTTCCGCTTCAGCATGTTAATGACAGATGAGTGTGGGTTTCTTTGCATTTCACGTTCTGGCGACGCGTTCTGCAGGGCATTGACATCCAACTTTTTTTCTTTCTCAATAATCAACATCCTGTATTTTTCAATCAGCTGTAATTAAACCTTTTTATGATCGTTATGGATAACGCGTTCTAAATATGAAATTATTTTATATTTTTAATTTTGTTTGTTCATAAACTTACAATCCGCGATCGCTTCGTTGCGAAAAAAGAGATCTTCGGACTCACAAATAGTAACCGCAACCGAAGCAATCGTAACTTGTTTATATCAGGCGTTTTATAATATTTTCAAAGTTATCACGCAGATATTTAAGCTTTCCACATAAAACACTATCTATTGGAATAAACTGCTGGAACGCTTGAACGTTTAGTATTTTTGAGATTATTGTATAGAAACAGTTACAATAAAATAGATTTTTTTTTATGTACCATGTTTTTATAACCGACTAAAAAGTATATAATTCCTTCTTTTTTCACATTTCCATGCATTGTCATCTACTTCTAAACTATGGTCCAAATTTGAAGTATCTAGCTAATCGGGAAGTTAGTTTAAAATCAATTACAAAATTCCACACGGGCAGACATACAAGAAAGCTAGTAAATAAAAAAAATGGTAAAAAGAGTGTAAAATTATTCAAAATTTTCTGTTTATTGTCTTGATTAGAAATGATTATACTGATATTTTATATAGCTTTAATATCTCCCCGATCACGTGTTCTCAATACATAACAATTTTTACTAAAATCCGTCAAGTTGTTCTTGAGTTACAACGGGACATACAGACAGACAGACAGTGAGTGGGTGAGTCAGTGAGTCATAAAACAAATATTTATCATGAAATTTGACAAAAATTTAATATAAAGACAGAGACAATACAAATTTATATTTATGTTTAAATTTAAATTTTAACAAACTTTAATAAAGTTATTTTGGTTACATTATAAACTCGGTAAAGATTAATAATAAAGTGGGCGCCTTTAACATTTATTTACGAACAATCATTTGCAGTGAACATTAATCTTGCGAGCAAACAGCCAATAAGAAGATACTTATCTCGCGTCATCGAGAAATCCCATTAACATAACAATATCGTTAATTGCATCCAAATCCGGTTGTTAACAGAGCTTTCATATGCTATTGGATACGTTCCGTAACTACGAATCCTATTGTAAGTAGTCACGCGATGGGGATTTAAACGGGTAACAATAGTGCACAGGTGTAACCAAAATAGCTAAATTAGAAAGCTTGATGTGCCTATATACAATCTTCACACACACACACACATATTGGTTTTGAAATTCTGTGTATTGGTGATCATGACATACATAGAAAAGACACGACGAATACTCAAGATACGATAGCAAATATGAATCAATTGGATAATTTTTTTTGGTACAGGATGGAACTTACTATGTTTCGACGGTATCG
This sequence comes from Megathymus violae, assembly GCA_003671415.1. Lineage (NCBI taxonomy): Eukaryota > Metazoa > Arthropoda > Insecta > Lepidoptera > Hesperiidae > Megathymus > Megathymus violae. The sequence goes on from PDGT01000029.1 coordinate 1,413,028, forward strand.
TCGATATGCCGTTATGATAAATAATGGAATTGTTTATGAAAGATTTTTTGTAATTAATGAATTATATATATATTTGCATGTAAATTAAGACACTTCTGAAGTATATTTTTAAAGTCTGTATGTTTCAATTTTGGTAAGTACATTGCACAGTACATATGCATTGTGAAAAAACACTTTTTTCGAATTTTACCCTTGAGAGGGTAAAAATGGGGTGGACATAAAAGCACTAATGACCGACACATTAGTGCCTCGTTAGTCGTTTTGCTGAGTTCACTAATTTCTCTTCTTCTGCACGTCAAGACACGAAAGAAATTATAAATTGATTTTTCTATTACGATATTCCCGAATAAGTAATGTACCTATATTTTACTTAGAAGATAGATACATTAATGAAATTTATATGATAAACTATCAAATTGCCAAAATTAGCAAAAACTACGCTTTACACTAAAAAATAGTACTCGCATTATTTTAATATAGTTTATAACTTTTTTATTAATAGACGGAAAAACTTTAAGTATTAAGTGATCCATACTACAATATATTAGTAAAAACCAGAACGAAATCGGTAAGGCCGTTTCTGAGATTAACGCGAACGCGAACAATCGCACAGGCAAACAGACAAAAATTCTAATAACTATTTTTTGTGTTCTATTGCGTTAATAAAGGCTCCCTAATAATGTTTTTTCCCAAATGTGGTTCATGTACAGAAAGCGATCAGTTAGAATTTTATTATATGTATAGATTAACATGTACCTGTAGAATACTAAAATCTTTAGTTTTTTTTTCTAATACGTAAACTGAACTGAAACTTAAGCTTTCATTAATTCAAAAATCATTTTTGGTATTTTAAAATGAAAGTTATAAAACTCATTTATCGACGACCCCATAGCCCAGTTGGTAGTGACCCTGCCTGCCGACCGAAGGCGACCTGTATTCGATTCCCGGCCAGGGCAGACATTGATGTGACGGATAAATGTTTATTCTCGGGTTATGGGTGTTTGTGATGTCATATTTATGTATGTCCATGCCACCCGAAATACAGGGAATTTTAGTGTGCACTTTGTGTGCAAATAAAAATCCTTTAATTCTTATGCCCGCGTTATTTGATATTTCTTGTAAATCTCGTTACCAATAAAGCGCAATGATACATACTGCTGCATCGTAATGCTATATTCAAACATACCACAAATCGCTTTCGGCATTTACCAAGGTCTAAATGATAGGTGCTGGTATTTTTGAATTTAGAACACCTTGAGTCCAGCCGCTCCCGAGATACTTGGAATGATACGTACTTGTAATTTCGAACATGCGAAAATTCGAATCCGGCAGCTCCCTAGATATGAATGATACGTATTCGTAAATTCGAACATACAACTATACGAGCACGATCATTTCTTAGATGCGATTATGTAACCCGGAGGGAGATCTTCCCTAGCAAAACTTCCTTGAAATTTGATATTTTTCAAACACATCAGTATACATTCGAAGTCTACAGAGAATATCTAGTCATTGTTTTTATACATAGACGAAAAACGGATTTCATAAAATTTGTACAAATATATATATAAAAGTTCTCTTCCGTTGATCTCCTAGTTTATTTTACTTCTCAACTTACTAAAAATAGTCAGAAAAAAATTAAGTTAGCTTTCAGCACATTTGTTCCTAATTAAATGTTTGAATTACACACTGAGAAGCGTGGGTTGAGTCGGATATCTGTCTGAATCGTAATTAATAACTACTGATCTCCTGAAGGCCCGCAGTCAGCACATGTGGGTGTCATGTTACAGATTTATTGCGTAATAATTATATTTCTTTAATATTTTATTACGTGTTAATATTATCTATAGTAATATTATAATATGACAGCGCGCATTTGCGAGATTGTATGTACACGGTGGGTTCTATTCGGAAACATGACACCTATTGGAAAAACACTTTTACCATTGAAACATACAGATAGACATACAAACACACATATTTCATGTATAAGCATACGTAGTAAAAAGGCATAATTTTAAATCCAAACGAAGTCAGAGCCGGCGGTTAGTTGTTTACTGTACCCAATTATTTGTGTACATTTAACACGAATTCATATGTTGTATAATTTTCGTTAAAAATAGTTATTTCCTGATTGAGTTGCATGTCCAAATCAATCACCGTCATATGGCTTGTTTGCGTTGTCGGTATTCCATATTAAAAAATCCATATCTAAAAAAGCAAAAATAAAAGTGTTCAATATCCTTTTCTTCTTTGTTTGTTAGATTTTTTTATTTTTATTTTGTAGCTATCAATAAGTTGTATTGTAGTTTTAGAATTAGCAAAAAAAAAATAGCAATAAGACATTGTTAATGATTATTGTCAAATTTCGACTAATAGACGAACACTAGTATACAAGCAGTTAATTTTTTGTGTCTCCTTTTCTTTATAAGAATTTTATTCAGTGATTTTTAATTGGGGTTTTATGTTGATATTCCCATTAGTCGGTTATGGTTTTTTGTTGTTGTTTTAAGACCTACTAAATGCAACCGATAAGAAGATCTACTGTAAAAGAACCATACAATATGTATTTTTTTTTCTTATTTTAAATTTCTGTTACAAATATATATCATCATCATATTTTTTTATATTATGTTCATCGTTAATGAAAAAAGTTATGGTCAATATACAAGATTAGATGATGAAATTTAATCTCCAAATCTGTAATCAACCCGAAGCGTTTACAATGTAAAAGTGTAAAAAAATATACCGCAAATCCTCCGTCCATTTTTGATAAAAGGGTCGCTCCTTCCGAAACAAACACAGACGGACAAACAAACAGACATTTTAGGGTGGCGACACCAACCTTATCGTCACAGGAACCCGCTTCCACAGATAATGACCGGTCAATATTTGAAAGGCATCGACAACTATGAAATGGCTTCTTCGCTTTAGTAAAACAAACTTTAAATAATGTTCCAGTAAATATCAATAATTCTTATGGGTAAAGAAATAAGAGTGAAAGTGGAATAAAAAAGGCCTTGACAGTTCTACATTTCTTCAATCCTTTAGACATATTTTGGGATATTAAAAGCAAAATGTATGAGCCTAGTTACGCTTTTAGCTAAAAAAAATATGTTTTGTTAATGTTTGAAGTCTAATTTCACATATAGCCGTGATTTGTGGTATATATTTATTTCTGGTAATGAATAATATGGGCTGATTACTACAAAATTTGAAATAGTTGATTATTAGTGCAATTCAGCTGTTGAAACAAACTTATTATAGGAAATTTTAAGTTGAAAAGTACATTCCTTAATAGCAATAAAAACGACTAAGAACAGGAAAACAAAATCAAAAATTTTATGAGTTAAGATTTTTGTTATAATCATATTTACGTTGCAAGTTTTTCAGTTTAATTGTAGATTTTCAGAAACTCGTGTGTGACAGACGGACAGGTATACGAACAGAAATACAAGTAATTCTACACGAGTGCACATTTTTCATCGGACTTACTTAGATAAGATCACAACATTCCAACAAATATATTCGAACAACTTTTAATTAAATATCAATTATTTTGAGAATAGACTCAGTGAGCGAGTGCGCAATCATTCACAACTATTAATAGTTACTTAAGATAAAAATAAAGATTATGTAGGTGTAACCTTTAAACTTACAATGCTATATCAAACACCTAAACGGACGAAAGAAATAAAAACAGCAGGAGATAGCGCGCATCAATCCGCACGTCATGTGTTGGGCTTTGGGACCGATGACCCAAAAACTTGAGTTCAACTTATACCAATAGAGGGCTCGAGTTGACGGACTTTCCTATTTCTTATATCGCACCCTTAGAATGAAAGGGACTTAACTCAAAAATTGCAATTTATGGGAAATGACGAAGAAAGTTCTCAAAAATGTATGGTCTTGAGTAAATTTAAAGAGACTGATGTATGAGGATTTCCCTTTTTCCCTTTCTCAATCATAATTCGGGCTCTTTTTCACCGTGGGGTTTTAAAGTAGGCTTTTTTAAGTAAATTTATAGTAAAATCTGGAATTTCAGGAATTTTGAGTTAAGTCACTTTCATTCTAAAGGTGCGATATATTTGTTGACCAACTAAGATTAATATTTAGATGGTTGTAAAGGTGTTTGCATCACTCACGAATAACAAATACGACTTTGACATAAAACGTAAACTCTCAAACTATTTATGTCTTAAAATATTTAAGTTTTCCACGCTAAATTTTCAACTAAATAAGTACTAAATAATTTAAACTTTATCTTAAAATTTGTTACTGTTACATTAGTGTGGTCGGAAACTATAAAATTAACAAGCCTCGAAAATATTAATTAATGAAGTGTAATAAAATTAAATGTTTTTATGTAGTCTAAAGTGATACTAATAATATTTAAGTTTCATCATAAATTCCGTAAGTATATTTATGAAGGATAAGTAGATTAAAATTGTCCATCACTGGAGCAGAAGAGAGAATTTCGTTAACATTTTGTAACGTGTAATATTTTTTTTAAATCTAATATAATATTTAACCATGTTTCACGTCATGTTTTAATTAAAAAACTGACTGTAAAGGTACTTAACTTGAAATCCTTCAATTTAATATGTCAATTAGTGGTGCAAGAATTTTATGAATGTGTAAATACAGGTCGAAAAATAATAATTAGAACAAACATTAGAATTTGCAGTGTAAAGTAGGGATGTTATGGAGCTCCGTAACCGTACCCGAAACTATCGGATATCCAAACTAAAATATATTCATAACCATAACCGAATCCGATAAAAATATTTCGAATAATTTCGGATAGGGGCTGAGTCTAAATGAAACAAAAAAAAATGAAACAAATCATGCCAGGTTTTCGACGACCGAGCCGATATAGCCGCGTCGCTTTCGTTATTAGACACTTTTTATTATTCTACGATACGTTTCATTCCAGGAAATGCAACTGATCCCGTACAATTTTCCAAGCAGGAGCAGGACCTGGTTGCTAGTTATCAATGAATAATTATCATATTGTTCTCTAAACGTTCGAGAAAACATAGCATATTATATTAAAATATCAAAATAATAACTTCTGTGTTTTAGAAAAAAATAATCTTATAGAACGCTTTGAAATTTACATATCTAAAGCTTTTTACTTCTTAGAAGTAACATTTTATTTATAAATTGCATGTTTTATCTACCTTATTTCATTTGCAGAAATGGTGTTATGTTACTTGGTATATAAAACATTAGCGGCTTCATATAATTATAACCGTAATATGTATATTGCCTATGTCCATGCGAAATAATGTACCTTTCCATTGGAAACATATTTTTTAAAATAGGTGCCGTGATTCGGAAACTCACAAAACTCGCATTCTCTTTGTAATATTAACATAGGTTGCATGAATAGTATCTTGGAGTTCGTGTTTACAACATTTTAAACTTTACTGTTACTTTTTCTCAATTCTTTTAGATTACACAGTTGTAAAAAAAGAGTTGTTAACACAGCTTAAATTATTAACATTATTAAACTATTATGTTAACATTGGTAAATTTTGTTTATATTCTTTCGTTATATTACATAAGTAGTTCAAGAAACATCAGAAATAATAAAAGCATTCGAACGGAAACATTTAAATAGACCCGGAGTTGAATTGTAAAGATCAGATGGTACGCTCCAGCGAAAAGTAGAGTAAGCGACCTCAAAGCAGAAACTCGGGCAAATGCGGGCCAAACAAAATTGGGATAACGCCAAATAGCATAATTTTCAAATACAGCCTTTTAACTCCTTGGGACGTATTAAGTTTCGTTTCCGAAAAACCTATTTTTTCACATTTTATTTACGCCAGTCGGAAACAAAACGGGACTCCTCTAAACGTTCGCTCCTGGCTTCTCGAGTGGCATAACTTATACGATACTCAACTTAAAACTTAATTTAGACTAATTTAAAGTTTAGCAATAAATCCCAAAAGGAAATTGTACGTACAGATGTTCCAGTAAATAAAGATTAAAGCATTTAATCAGATTGTTGTAACTTGCTTCGCGTAACAAAAAGTTTTGACGTGACTTATATCTTCGGAACTCTTGTATAAGGCTCGGTGCACATTAACGACCATGTTCCTTTATCAAATTATAAGTTTAAACTTGTGTTCAAATAGCAATTTCGTAATATACTTGATTTACAGCCAGACTGAACTTACATACGTTTAATTAAAAGAAAGTTTATTGTGTCTGTTTGTAATCATGTAACTTTGGAAAGACTTGTGCGATTCAGGATTATGCATAGTTCATTCGAGATCATATTTAATACTTATGACCGGATCCAATAGATGGCTCTGTTTTTAATTATCAATAAAACTTTTAGTTACGATCAGATCCAGTAGATAGCGGTAAAGTTAACAATTTTAATGATTATAAATCAAACAACTTTGATAGACTCGTCAAATAAAATACACAATATAATAAAAACCTATTATATTAACTGAATAAGAATGTCGGACATTCAGCTTTCCGTCAGACGTCGGGTAACATATTACACATGTCCCATTTCCATCTATTGTCCTTCGTCTGTGACCTGCTTTAAGGAAAAGCTTACGAAGTGTGAGGAAATAAGGGAAAAGGGAGCGTAAAGAAATTAATGTTACGGAATGCAGACGTAGATCGCAGAAAAATATTCGCGAAGTTATTTCTGCGTTTATAAATGAGTCTGTTAATGTAATTTCGATGTTGGAAACAACACTCCCGGCAATACTGCGTTGACAATTCTTCTTCATAATAAATGAATTTGAGAGTAGGTATTGTTTAATGCGAATTACTTACAGCCTTCAAATTGGCTTAGCGTTTTATTTTATGTGCCAGGATTTATTCTGCTTATAAGCATCATTGACATTAAGAAAAATATACGTATCATTACTCCGAAGACTTAAAAAACTTAATATAACAAACACACAGCGATTTCATGTCTTAAAATTTAAAACTTAATATTATCGACTTAATATTACAACTATACTTACTGTTCGATGTCATAGAGTGCAACAACTCACCTGAAAGAAAACAAAGAGCATCAATGTCAAAATTCCATTACAGTAGAATAATGGTACACATTCCATACCTGGTCTTTCTTGCTTCTTTATCACAACTTACATTTAAAATTGACAGTGCATTAGTATTATTGGAAGGATATTACTTTTTAAATGCACGCGTAGGTGTGGGATCAAAGGAACTCCATACATCGGTCTACCATTTCGAGATAAGAGCGTGTTATGGAGACGCCTATACTCTAATGTTGAAAGATTACAATTTTATTTACTGCTCCAAAACGTTTGATAATCCATGTCTTAATTAACCAAGCGAGAGAATAACTTGTACTATGTGCTTCTGAGCTGATACCTTCGGTTGTTTGTCGAAAACCAATTTTATACAAAATTGTTCCTAAAGTCTAGCACCGTAAGGATGTTATTCAACTGAAATATAATTTACATTAACGATCAAAGCTGATTCATAAAGTAACAAATCGAATAACATGGTAGCGGGTGCCTTACATATGTTATGTCCGCACCAATATACATTTTCTTCAAACAGATTCGATTACAAATTATTTCTGTAAATACCTTCACCATATATTTACTTTCGTCGTTACAAATAAGTTATGTAATTCGATGTTCCCTCAAAAACAGACGGTCGTAAAAAAGTGTTATTAATAACCCAGGCTCCTTTATTTATACTTGTACATTAAACAACCCATAAATCAACAGGAATGTATTAATATTAATAATCTCTCTTAATATTAATAAACTCTCTTAATATTAATAAACCAAGTAAAACAATCAATTTATTAAAATGGCTTTTGTGGAGATACCAAAAATGTATTAAGAGGAAGCCGAATCAATCAAACCGGTAATCCTGTAAGGCCGTAAACAAACTGGAACAAATGCCGATAAAGCCTATTTTTACGATCTGCCACCTCGTTTATTACTGAGTTGGTTCGAGCGAAACAAAAGTGAAGGAATAGGGTATTAACAAAATGGACCGCACTCAATGAACGCTGGTCACTAACAATTTTACGATTCCTGTCCGTATAAGCGTATTGGAGCATACTGTCATTAAAATGTTACATCGTTATCGGCTTATTGCCCGATTTAGAATTATTTACGAGGTTTTACAATTTCAATTCCAGCAATTGTACTATTCGGCTTAACGGGTAGTGCTTTTATAGAATTATTTATGGAGCCAAACATAAATCCTGGATCTGCCTTTTTATGGAAGGTCAGTTCCAAATGAGTTATAATATTTAATTTCGTTGAATGAAGAAATAGTTTATAGGCAAAATGACATAGTCTCCGTGATAATTTGATCCGTTTCATAATAAATTTTCAGATGTAAAAATGATAATGTATGTAAATGTGTATTACAAATTAACTATAATTACATTGCATAACAAAACCTCATGAGAAATTCTGCGTGCTTAAGAGTTTTTTATAATGTTCTCAAAGGTGTCTAAAGTTGTGAATCTGCACTTGTTCGTCACGGTAGACTGTCTATTGAACGTGTAACAAATACTTTTTTACAAACATAATCTTAAGCTAAGCACTTATTACAATTTGTTTGAAGCGGCAAATGTCTCGGCTAGGATGGTCCTGTATTACAGCCATTAGCGCCTCACTCGTGAAAGTACTAAACTTACTTAGGTAAGGTATAAAAATACACATTTAAAAATTTGTTAACAATTATTGGAACATAATTTTGTGTTTCTCCGTTTGTGTGTACTTTTGTGTTCTGTATTGCAGACTATGGTGAACCCTCATATTGTGAAAGGATAACCCGAGCTCAGTAGAGGAACAGTTATGGGTTGCTGTTCTTAACCCACAAAGGCCACATCCTACTTAATCATTTTCACGATTACTTAAACTTTTAACGAGAAATAAATTTGTCTAAGTATCAAATATGAAATAATGAATGTCAATATTTGAAATTTAATTGCTACAACTACTAACAAACAAAACGTTTAAGACGTTTTCTCGGCTATCACGGCACGTTGGAGCGTTATGAATATATTATGCGGCGATCAAAATATTCGTTCAAACACTTGACCTTACTATTTGAAGTTTGATTCATACGTTTAACTACGCCTTTATAATGTAAACGCTGTCAGCATCAATATTATTCATATGATTGTTATTGAGATCGCATTTAAATAACCTCTTACTCAATACAATATTCGGATACTATAAGTAAAATTTCAATGACTAGGTTGTTCTTTTATTGTTATAAAGGAAAACGTAAAGTAATTTATATATTCGGAACATCCGAACATATGTTATAATACTAAAAGACAAACGAGCAGACGGATAAAGATGGCTCGTGGTCTTTGCCGCCTGTCGACGTCCTTAATACCAAGGTATTACCGATACGTTGCTGACCAAGTTTATTTTATTTATATAGAATACAGTACACTATATTGTATTTAATCTATCTGTAAACAAAATTAACTACCGCATCCATGAAAGATTGTCATTTGAAAACGATTCGACTGATTTGGGTGATTATTTTTTGATGTATTTATACTTGTCTAGACAAAGTTTGTAGGATAACAATTACGGAAAATTCAATGCATAAATCAAAAATTTGGATAACATTTTTATATTAATACCCTTTTTTATAATATGTTTCAGAGTTATGGAATATGTTTCATATTAAACCTGTCCACGTTTCCCTGCAAAAAACTTATGTATTACAACAGGATCACTCCCTGGGATGAAGTGCCCTAGATTATTAGGAATAACAAAAGTTAGAAATATGTCAAGAATCATACAAATCTGTTCAATGGGTTTAGCGTCAGACACAGACGGACAGACAAAAAAATCCAAGAAGACATATTTTGATATCTATATCGATAACTAAGTCCACCATTAAAAGTTAGTCCAGCATTAAAATAAAAATAAAATATTATGTACCTATTCGGCCGCTTTACAGTTTTGTTAAGCGCAAAAATGAGACAAAAGGAAATATGATAATAGCAACTGAATTGTACAAAATCAATTTATGGCCTAAACTGGAAATACATTGGATTATTGAACTAAAATTCTAGGCTAGACAAATTGAAATGCTTTAAACGCAAATCACGATTTATGATAAAAACATCAAAGTGACATCTCGTTCACGACCTTATTTGAATTTGTAGAGCCGTCACAAGACGAAGCTCTGAGCCTCCTGTGACAAGGTCATGATTTTGATGTTATTATTAAAAAATATTATCGTTTTCGATACAAGATTAACAATATTGTGTGTTATAAAGAATTAACATAAATTAACTCTACATACCGCTTTTATTGTAATTTTTTTTGTATAAAATTTCAATAATTAAGAAAAAGATTTGTTTCATGGCGTTAATGTTTGATCCTAATATTTTTCCTTATTACGAAAGATATCACGTAAACAAAGTTTTATTTTTTAACAAGATTATGGGAAATTATTCCAGGCTTCCAAAGTAAATGCCTGAGAATTTTTAAATACTTTAGTTCAAAGCAAAAGTTATGCAGATTGACTGCCAAAAGAAACGTTACAAAAAAAACAATGTACTTATGATTATAAATAAAATATCCATTGTAATATCAGATGACAGAAGTGAGAGATGATTGCTCACGAGCTCACGACTGACTGGAAAATCAAGATGTCATAATCTTGATTGTCAAGGTCAGAAATCTCATATCATTGAACTTATACGAGTATGCGGAAGATGAAACCACATTCTTACAACGCGGGAGTTTTGAAGAGGTGAGGGAATAGGATTTTATTAGTTAGTGCGTTCAACATCTTACACTTCATCTCCACTTTCCATCACGCGGGATTGTTGTTAAGCATTAACTTACGATACTATGTAAAAAAAAATTAAAATTACTTTTTGTTATCACAACATGTAAAAGTTTATCAAATAGGTTTATATAAGAAGCAGAATTAAACTAAACGAATATAAATCATTTGTATTTTCTTCTTCGTGTTCTTCTTCTTTCATATTTAATAAATAAATTAGCCTTAATCACTAAGTTTAATAATGATCGAACTAAGTTCTGCCTTTCCGGTACTTGACATAAATACATGTAAGTTTTACATATATATTGTGCTCAATACATAAATTTATTGTATCTAATAAATAAAATTGAAGTAGAGAACCTTTATTATTATTGTTACATCACTATGCTAAGGATGATTTTGAATAGAAAATATTTGTTGCTGCGATATTTGACATTAAAATAACAATCTGCTCGTTGAATCAGCTCCAAGTCTAGCTGGATTTATGGCTTACCCTGAGAATAACATATCCTATTATTGTTTCTCAACTCCAATTAAATTATTTATTTAGTTGTCTTTATAAGTTTCGTTTATGGTAGAAATACCAGCAATTTCATTTAATGTATATATATATAGCTAAGTAAAACGATTCTTTGTTTCCCTCTAATAAATTGATCGTCAAAAAATTTCTACGATATCTCACACAATAATCGTCAAATGAAGACGGAATAGCTTTTGTAACTTCATTTTCTTCGCTATCAAACTTGGTATCCAACATAGTAATTGTTTCGCCTCTAACACATCCGAGTGGTAATAAGCTTGTAGGAATAAGTCGACATATTTTTTTAGTACAGTTCCTTTACGTGAGTGATATTAATTTAAAACTATGTATATATTTTCGTCTCAAAATTTAAGCTGATCATTGTTAGCTATTTCATTTATTATTTTATTATCGCATAGCAAATAAACCTAATCTTAAAACAACGTCATTCTGATAAATCTTTAATGTTTAAACTTTGAAACCATGTATTAGGAATAGTTATTGATAATAAAACTATTTAAATTTCATGGTGACGTATTATTATTAATATTATAATTTTTTAAATCTCATCTAAAACAAATACAAAATTAGCAACGCTGCAACAAAACTATCAATGCCTGTTATGAATGTTATTTAACTTAACTCAGTCAAGTACGTAAGCAAGTTTAAGTTTTATCTCAGCTTCAGGTAGGTAAAGTGGATCATTACTGCACGATATTGCACAAATCCTCCTTAATCGAGACATTCAGACCACCTGATTCGACGCTGATCTTAAAATATCGAGTACGTACAGTGAATACCCCATCAAGGCGATCATTCAGCGATGTACTAAGTGCATGACCACATCAATTTAAGCACCATACATTACCTGATCCTGTATAACATAAGATTGGTCGAAGCACTCAAAGCATTTGGCTCTCATGCCTGTCAACGAACGTAACGAGCCGGCCATTACAATTACGAAGAGAGGGTTTGATCACATGATGTAGGTTTGTGAAGGCCATTAGAAAAATTGGCCGCTCGAGTTTTGGAGAGAATGTTCAAAGATGAGCAAAAGGAACAAGAATGTGAAGTTGAGGCGCAACAAAATGAAGAAATTAACTCTAAATCAGTGGAACAGCGGAGAGATCACTTAATCGGCCGCTCGTCAGGAACCAGTTTTGTTTTTCAAGCGAGGTCAGTGGGCCCGCGTTTGTAATGATGACAATGTTGTTTGTGATGAAACTTCGCATATCTTTTTGTTAAGCCAAATGAGTAATGTACTAAAATATTTCAGAAGTCGATTGCAATAGTAGCTAGTAACTTGACAATAGCATTATTATTACTTTTACTTTGAATGTAAAATGCTGGATGTGATGTTTGTTTTTAAGTTTAAACCCCGAGATCTGTCTCTTTATTGGACATCCTACGGCTGGTTTAGGATAAATTCGACTCACTTCTTATGATAATAAATCAATGAACTGTGAATTGTTGATTTAATTAAGTTATTAACAAGGATGAGGATGAAGAAATAGGATTTGAAAGACGAGACGGTGAAGTAGTTTTATGGCGCATTAATAATAAAAAAATTATGACCAATATTTCCGCAAATTGGATGTAGAATAGAAAGCTCTTATATTCTTTTGCACTTTAGAAATAAAAGTAAATTTGGAAGTCGATATTATGAAAAATGAAAATATTATGAAAATAAACGAAAATTAGATACAATGAAATAGGTAGTATATAGTTTTCTGGGTGAATTGAATTATTGTAAATAACGTAATCTTTTTTAAATATTTTTTACCACCGTTTAGAAAATTTCTTCTTGAGGGTTTTTATGCATTATATAAATTCCATTAAAAAAATGTAAAATTATTTTAACATGTCATGTTAGAATATTATCAAAATGAACAGTAAATAATGAACTTAATATAGAATTTGCAGTGATCGTGATACAAGATGTTCCTAGTAACACTAAAATCAGAAAAAAACCTAACAACGAATTTGAACAAAGTCTAAAAAAGACGTTTTTGGGGATAATATTTTTAATCAAACATTACTGAAATGCTCCTTGATGAAACTAAATAAATTAAGTTTCATAAAAGAAGCTAATGGGGACAATAAAAAAAAAGATGTGGAGCGAACAAGCTACAAAATGTTTCAAGAAAGCTGAACGCTGTATCTCAGTCCCAAGGTACATCTCAGGAATGATAAATCGCTTACAACTCATGCTCTGGACATGAATTGACTGAGACGAATTATTATTTTTACAGTACATGCTGCTTGGATAGATTGCCTGTGATTTCAGGATTTAGATTCCGTCAGTGATGCGATGATAAATTTTGCAATAAAATAAAATTGTTGTTATCAAATTTGATGCTATTATGATCATATTCTTTGAAGCCTAATAACCTCTATTGCTTCAATCTGGGGAATTGTTGTTGCGCTTGAATAGTAATCGTAACTAAAATAAATATTATCCGTTTTTTTTTAATTTTTCATGCTTATCCCATACATGTAATCATCAAAATACGCTTTAAAGACATAAATATTGTAACTGTTATGTCACAATACAGTTTAGGTAATATTATGTACGTTAAAAAATATACTGATAGTCTTCTGTTGTTCTGGTGTTCCCAGCGTTAACACTATTAAGAAAGCTAACCTGATTATACCAAATTTTAGACTTAGCAAACCTGGCGGCTCGTTCATGGATAGATATGTAATGTAAATGTTTATAATAAAATTCCGTTACAATTGATAGAAATGCCATTTTGTAAATTAAAAACTCACGTCAGAAGCATTATAATGAAGATAGAATGAAAAAATTAGATGATTACTTTAATTATAAGACTGTAGTATTTAACCCTCTTATTCCAGCCTCTGATCAATAATTATTGCGATGTAACTTTCTAGACTATTGTTTAACTTGTTATAACGTTCAAAATGTACTTACTTGTATATATACTGTATAATATATATTGTATATACTTACTCGTATATAGTGGTAGGTATGGCATCTTTACTACTATAATTATGACATAATACACTGTTTCTACATTTAATTTTATTGTCATATTTTTGATAAATGTTTGTTTTATGTCTCACTGATCAAATTCTGTCACATTATACACCTTTGTTTGTCTGTCTGCATCATCTTCATAAACATCTAGACGAATATTGGTGAAAATTTGTATATAAAAAGAACATGTGATGATAAACTGTGTATGATAACGGTAGACCTTATAGTTATCAAAAAAATATAAACTCATCATTTTCGTATTTCTTTGATAGTTGTATTTATTTATTTCTTTCTATGTGAGTGTGTATCATAATAGTACCTACTGTAATTTTCTATAATATACAGGTTATGTAAACTTGTCAGTTAATGTTTATTTTTTAAATATTAATAAGTTACGTTATTGTATTTTTTAACCGGATGTTGTTTGTAACATGTAAATATTAAATGTATGTAATTGTCTTATTCATTATTATTCTTCAGTGTTGTGTTACACCATATAAATTATGGAATGTGGTTGTTGGAATTATTGGAATGTGGAGATAAGTATAAATTAATTAATATTACAGATGAAATAAATTTTGTAATGGTGAACTATGTTAAAACAAAACTTGAAACTATTGCAATATCTGCGCAAACAAAGTTGCGGCTACTGGTTAGTCATTATCATGTTTGGTTAACAATCAAGCGAAAGCAGCTCACCTGTTTGATGACATTTCACTTTACATATTATTTTTCTTATGTTTACCTCTGATTCATAATTTACATATCTGCTATACAATGCGTCGATATAAAAAAGATTCAGATCTGTATTTCGTATATCATTCATAAGCTCTTTATTTCACTCGAAGCTTTCTTGACGGCATTATTCAAATCGTAATCCTGGCTACAATCCCTGATATTAAAAAGAGAATTTTGAAGCGAGAAACAAAACACATTAGGGGTCCGCTCCTTCAAATTTTTCATCATCAACAGCTTTTTTTATTCTCATCTGAATATTTCATAGAATTAGCAAGGCTACGATGTAGTGATTGTAGTTCACGTTCAATTACTTGATTAATTTCAGGTGCATATGAATTTATTATCAAAAATAAACATGAATTTATGAATACCTCACGAAGATTATAACTTAGTTTGCTCACAGATTTATGCTACTACATTTTATTAAATACATTCTTTAAAAGGGCAGCTGTGGAAAACTTCTGCGAGATGTAATGAATCTATAAAATTTGTTATAATTTTTTTGTCATACCGTTACAAAAACAAAACTAATCTTAGTAAACTCATGCAATTTTTCGAAATGCATAATCACCGTTAGTAAAATTAATCTAGTAAAAGTATCTAGAATATAAAATATCTGAATCTACGATATAAATGTATATTTTACTATTTACGTACCAGGCTTAATATTATTAGACTTATCGGAACAAAGGTCTAAGACAAAACAGTCCCTTGTAATCTAACTTTGAAATTCAATACACTTCGAGTTAGCTCTTCGGTTTAATATCTTTCATCATTTCCATGTACAGCGAATCGTAATTTTGCATTTGACTTAGCGAGTCATTGATATATTACCTTCCGCCCTGCGGTACCTCCTGCGGTTTTCCCTTTACAGTCTCCCTCGGGAGTCTAGTTGAGATATTCAAAGAACTTTGTAGCTTTTACGTTACACTAATCCTATTTCCATATGCGAAATTTTAAGCAGATTTATCAGGTTCGGTTTGGCCAGGGTAACCTTTTTTGCCCGCAGACCTTTCTGCTTTATGAAAGTTAGTGCTTTTGAATTTATTACTTCAGTTAGCTAGTTCCATTATTTTATTTCTTATTACAATATAATTTGTACTATTTTTAATGTAACAGAATATAAATATTTATGTTTAAAACATTTACGTATTTGGTTTTAACATATTAAGATACTAAAATTAAAAAACATATTTTATTGATGTGAATAAAAATTAAATACGTCAAATTAAACAAAAATTAAGGGTTAGTTATGAATATTATGTTCTTAATTTCTTAAAATATTTGAAATTATCATAACCGGGATGATTTTAATCCAATTTGTCTATTATATATATTTTTCACAAACTATTATTTTCTATCATCAAAAACAGGACGACGGGCGTCAAAGCATAACTTACAATTTAATCCCATAAATCCACAGCTCGACAGCCCCGAAACACATTGATAAGAAGTCATCCATCATCAAGACCCACGTGCCTTTAAATCTTAAAACATTACGGCCTTCCACTTAATAAAATCCCGTGGAGCCTTATTTACAAATTGATAAAATATGCGATAGACCAGGCAACCGCTACTGAGGTGACATGGAATGATAAAAAGAAATGTGGCTTTACATTGACACCCTCGTCTGTCTCACTTATTAAAGTGGCCGTAACAAGCGGATAAAATAGTCTAGACACAGTTTACTGAAAATGTTCAACGAAATTTTGTTCACACGCTCTTTTAAGTCATCTCTAGTTATGTTAGTGACATTCATATTAGTGACATACCAACTTTTGTAATGTTAATTAAATTTAATTGTTTTCTCTTTCTTGAATTTGTTATTCTTAAATAATTAGAATCATAGAAAATTAATAAATATGAATTATATGTTATGAACGAATATTAGAAACGTTATACGAAGATTTGTTTTGTTCAAAGCATAAAAGTCAAAACTTTTAATGAGGGGGTAGTATTGGTTATGCCCGAAAAAATGCTAAATTATAAACATTTTATTTGTTTATCAGTTTATGGTCATTATTTATTATAACTACTATTAATTATGTTGATGTCGGTAATGCGAAATAAAGATGGTCAAATAAATAAATATGGAATTATGTTTTTTTTTGTAAAGACTGTACTTTACAGTATGTGTTTATTTTTACGGTTTTACGGCCGCTTTTGCTTCTCTCGATTTCTAAATTAATAAACATTAATTTAGATTTCCAAAAAGTATAGAAATCCAATAAAGTAACCAATTACTGTGTGCAATTATTGTGTATTAAAATTTGCGCGTGTGTGTGTGTACAACCAAAAATTGTGTCGATTAATATAACTTGAGATGTTGATTACTCATACATTGTCGTATTGAAGTTCTTGGATGCAGATTTATGAATTTCGAGATTAAAAATGTGGTAGTTATCTCGAGGCCATATCAAATAAATTGTCATTTATTTATAAATTTGAAGTATTGTGTTCCCACTTGTGATCGATTTTTATTTCATTTGTGTTTTTGTTTGCTTCAGCTGGTTGTTAAGCTTGTTTTTCAACTTCAAATTCCATAATAACTTGCAAGTGATATTAAACATTATCTTTATGTCATTACGATGTGTTACTAGTTCCAAAAAATCTATTGTAACCTATAAAAATAATCTTTGCAATACATTGCAACATGGGAATTTTTAACAAATAAAATAATAGTAAGAGGATGGAGAATAAAGAAGTAATGAATTGAACAGAGAACGATACAAACATTACTACTGATCAGCTAATATATTCTCGAATGAAAAAATTGTTAGTTGGATTTTAAATATTATAATTGTCACATGCGAAATAATTAATTGAATGACTGCTAAAAATTTGTTCCGTGAAACATTTCAATATAATCTTAATTCTTTTATTTGTAATGGTTAAACAAAAACTGTTACTCTACTTCAACTCTAAAAACTAAAGCCCTTCCTACAATTATCGTTGGAAACAGGTCTTGCAAGATGCAGACACTCAATGAAGATACCTCTAAGTCCGGACCACTTAATTACACGAAACGAAATATAAATCTTGGTAAATGTAGTGAAATCGTTGACTATCTTACTATCAACGCAAGGGATCATGGACCTTAATATCACATTGAAACTGGTTAGGATTTGCGCGGCATATATTTGCCTTTGCACGACTTTCTGTAACTTCGATAATTACGTATGGCGCATTTAAATCTTGATCAGGACAGCTTCATTGGGTAAGCTTATATTAGATAGCATTATCGTTGAAATTTATAAGCTTAATACTATTTTAATGACATTTGAAATTTGGCTATACGTACTCGTATATATGGAATTCTACTAATTTTTATTTTGACAATATGTATGGATTATTCACTTCTAAAATCAGAACAGAACAGAACAAATGAGAAATATTCTATACCCACCTACAGTATACAACGAAATCTATGCCCTAAATATTTTTTTAATTTAGATATTGTGAAGATAACATACGTAGTTGTAATTTTAAGATGGGTAAAATTGTTTTTATATTTCTTATCGTATTTAAAAAAAATGTTTTTGTTTGTTTTGCACAGTTATGTATTATTTCATTTTAGGTTAAATTTTTTTGTTGTTGTTTTTTTTTTACACTTTTATAAATTTACTATACGATAAAACTTGATTATTGACGGTTTACAGTTTACTTAAGAAGTCAGTCACAATATTGCAACAAGACTCGTTCAATATCAACCTACGCAGTATATTGCATACCAATAATTAAGACCAAAGCTCGATATAACTAACGCAACATCTTGGTGATATTGCAACTGATTTTAGTCACGCACATCAGAGAACTGTCAGACTAATTGTATTTCACGACCCTAAACTGTGACTATCAATTTTGGTTTAGTGGACTATTGAAATTACAAAATTATTTTATTATTAAATTTTTAAGGATTTTTCTAAGACATACTCGTTCACATACTCGTAGTTGATAGTATCAGGCGTTAATTTGCGGAAATCCATTGTTATTAAATTAGTATTACTTTACTTTGCAACAATCCGCAAGCACGATTTCTATGATTGTAATATCAGATAACCTACCTAGAAATAAAGTAAAATCGTTACCTTGTACATATTTTTTTTTCCGATTCCCAAATCATCATAATATCCGTAACCGAAATTATCCAAAACAATCGAATAATCAGAAATAATTGTCGGAAACTGGTTAAATGTTATCCATATATCCTTATCCGTATCCAGAGCCGAAATTTCATATTCATAATATCCCTAGTGTGAAGTACCAGTACAAAGTCAGTATAAAGACATAAGTATATGTAAGTATACGCATAGTATCCTGCCATAGCGAATTATTGTATGTTTTGTATCAAATTTTATAGTTTTTTTTTACTAATGAAATTTCTGCTCCACAGACTTTTCGTCCGTGCCTTTTTTAAGTGTTTCCTTAAATTTTTTGATTATGCTCCGATGCGAACCCTCGTTGACGCCACGCCACTTGTGCGCAGGTTTCACCGTTCGCCTTTACCTGCGTTAATTTTATGGTTATAACATTGCTTTCCGTCTATAAAACATCAAAATGCAGCTCTTGCGCTTCTACCTGGGTTGCTGAAATCGTCGCTTTTGGTGTATCGAACAAGAAGGAGTGGCATTGGCCACTTACATCAAGTGCTAAGTCTGCTTCATTGTGGGCCGTGAAAAAATCAAACAAAAATTAATCAGATCATTAGAATAAATGCCTATCCCAATATCAAATTTAATTGATCTCGGTAACTTACAAGTTAATCAAAAAATATTCGAGTCGAAATTCCGAACTGTCACCTTTTCTTCACAATTAAAATTCCGAAAAGTCAGCAATCAGAGGCAATCGTGCCTATTCGAATACTTAACTCGGTTTAAGTTTGATACATTTTTGGGTGTACATTCTTAGGAATGTTATAAAAACTCTACTAACATGGGAGTCGATAGAAAGTACGATCAGTTATCAATGTTCATAATGAAGTGAATAGATATTGTCATTTATTGATTGTAACCAAGCAGTTCAAGTAACTATAGATAGTTTGATGTTGTAACGGTCTTCTCGGAGGACGTAAGTACCGTGCACACATCTAGCAAGTATCCAAATAAATTTAGTTTTTATGTTATCTCTTACTTCGGTAAATGTGTAAACTCAATTGACCCATTCATTACTATTTAGGACTTAATTTCTCTGTTTCCCCGAGACTGGCTCGGCCAATAGTGGGACCAGTTATGGACTTAATCCAAAGTTCAAGATTCGCTATAAATACACAAGAATTGAAACTTTAACCTAATCGCATTAACACAATTGGATTAAATAATTTAGTAAAAATAAATTATATTCATAATTACAAAGGAGCTAAATATAATTTCGTCGTAAAAAATTTGTACTTGAAATTCTCTTTAAGATGAGAACCAGAGCTATTAAGAGTTTGCAAATAGCCTTGCTCAATTACGAACAGCCTACGCAAGATGAATCTGGTTAATTAAGAGAATAACCTACTCAATTCACTTAACGGACAATGTGTAATTTATTACCGATGATGTTACCAAATATAGTAATTCAATATAACATCTACCAGAATTAAAAAGAGATAATTAAAACATAACTTACAGAACGACATTTCATTTTTGTTTCAAACTTTTTAAATAACATAACCAACCTTACCATACCTTTGAAAACATTACGGAGAACTGTCAGGTAAGCAGGTATTAGCACGATGTGATTCCCTTCACTAAAGCTAGTGATAATTAACTTGTGATACGCACATAATTTGCAAAATTAGAGGTGGGTGCAGGATTCGAACTCGTCTTCCGTGCGAGAGACCGACGTCAACTACTAAGCTACCACCGCTATGGCTACCACTGCTATTTCATTACTGTTTGCGTCCAAAACATGCATACAATTTATCGAAAATACAAAACCAAACAATATATAATCCAATCGCACTTAATAAAAAACATGTAACTCCAATTTCACTCATCTCGAAGGCATAGCACGATGATAAATAATGGATGTAATGGAGTGAAATAAGACAATTGCATTTGAAATATTTTACGGTGAAGTGTTTATTTTCTCCTTTTTATATTCCATTTGTTTCTACTCGATGAATAAGTTAATGCTTGACAATAATCTCACCTGATAGTAAGTGGTGATGAAGTCTAAGATGTTGAACGCACTACCTTATAAAAGCCTGTTCACTCTCCTCCTGAAGACTCCCACATGCTTTAAGTAGTAACTTTCGCTATTTAGGTTGGCCCTGACCCCTCCAACAATCCACAGTGGATCAATCTGATGGAGTATTCTCTAGGCTTCCTCAATTATAAAGAGAGACCCGTTCTCAGTAAAGGCTCGAAAAGGGTGGAAGCTAATTGCGCTACTCAATATCGTTTTCAACGAAATTATAAAGGTTTCAATTTTGCTATTCGGCTACAGAACCATAGAAATTCGAAGTGGGATTTGTCCAAGACTTTAGCCTGAGGTTTAATCTAAAATCAATTGCCACATGTTTGAAAGATTATCACTTGAGAATGGCTCGATCTAAAAGGCCGATTGATTTTTCTCAAGTGTTCGTAATTGACATGGAATGAATGAATCAACATTTTTGGTTAGAAAATCCTCTGAAAAAAATGGGAAAAAATGTGACGTTCAGTTTGACAGTTCTGTTCAATAGAAATTTAGGTGGATACATTCCTTGTCAACGAAATGTCTCTCTGATAGACAATGCCTAAACCACTGGAGAGAGAGGTTATAAAAGAAACGTACTTCATGATACTTAATTGCTAGACATATTCCTCATTCTATTCATTAGTAAATTGCACCCGTGCGAAAGTGAGCCTCGTAATATTACGTTTATTATGTTTCATTGCAACATATTATGACTCAAAATATCTTGCTTGGAAATACATACATACATAGATATTTAATATTTTCAATTTTATTCGTCAAGACTTCCAGGCTTCCATGATGTTCTTTGTTGCTATTATTAAACTTATCCCTATATACCCTACTTAAGATAAATTCACTAACATTCATAAAAGTGAAAACAGAAGTTTTCCTCTTGTCTGTTTACCTTCTTATAAAGATAAATGCAGCTATATGATACCTCACCAACAATTTTCAATATCATTAATAGCCGATATTTCTATTGGTGTTTTTACATTTCTGTAGAATTCTGTAACGGATATAGAAAAAAGTGGATACTCGGCAATTTTGTTAGGAGTCCGGTGTAAGATAACGAAAATCTGTCATTATTTATATATTTTTAAAAGATTTTTGATACAATTTAAGTGTTAAGTTGGTGATTGTGAACTTCTATAATAATGACTAAATCGATTCAGACAAAAAAAATTAACTAAGTTATCCAAACATTGTTTTAAGTTTCAGAAATTAGACGAACGACTCCATCGTTTGTACGTAAAAGACTGCGTAAGAGTTTATATTGATCAATAGTATTTTTATATTTCCGTGCCTTTAACACTACCTTTTACGCTTGACTATTGGAAAAAAGTAGCCTTAGTCTTTCCCCAGGCCTTAAACTATTGATATCATCACAATTGGCCCAGTGGTTTGACCGTGAAAGCGTTACTGACAGACAGATTTACTTTCCCATTTATAAAATTGGTAAAGAAGTATCGATTGTGATGTTAGTTAATAAAACTACTGACAAAAGTCGAAGCTCCTTTGGGTAGAGTAAAAAAGTCTAGAGCTGTTCTCGTCAGGTGTTTCAGTACGAGGTCTCTTACACACAGAGTATATCATTTATCGAGGCGATGTCTCATAACTTAAACCAACAGATGGCGCTGTGTTCTGGTTATAAGTCTATATTTTATAAACCGTTGAGTACTGAATCTTACCTTAGCCAATTGGTATTGTGTTAAGAAATTTCGTTAAAGAAATATTATAACAATGTCTATTACATAATATAGAAGTAACATCGGCCACCATATTGCAGTTTTTAAAATATCAAAGGTAATTAAGACTAAGAATTGAACTTTCGTAGCACCAACGCAGAACTGAGTTTAAATTTGTGTAAAATATTCAATGCTTAAACTGCTACAATTTTCTTTAACTTCCGTAGCTAACAAAAGAACTTTTAACGGAGCCAATACAAAGCAGGATTAAATAATTTGCTTTTGTTCTGTTATTCCAAGAATAGATATAATACTTATAGAAAATAGATTTGAGATGTAAAGGGCCCATCTATCTTTCTTTAAGTCTAAGCTAACTTTCCTTAATTATAATGATATAATGATTCCTTATGATGGAGTTTACTGAGCTGATGACCTACCACTTACCTTAGATTTCACCGCAACCATAGAAAGCAGCGGGGAACCCTTATTAACAGGAACCTACGAATCTTTTAATACAAAAACCAGAGTTACCTTCTGCATTCAAACGGTCTCTGCAGGACGGAAATCAGAAGAACGTGTTTGAATTAATAAAATGTGTACATAACTTCATTACGTACGAATCAGATAGTGAATTTAAATGAACATTTCTGGTTCTAATGGTGCTAGCAATAAATATCACTGTCCCGTGAAACCTGAATAGATAAGATATGAGTACAGTTGGTACTCGCGAAGAGATACAATATTTGTACGCCAACAAGCTCCAAAGCTGATCAAATAACATTGTTATATAGGGGCTTTGAGTTGATACTTTCATTGCGTGTATCACGTTTCTAGAACAGGGTAGAAAACCAAAGGTTTGCTTAATAAAATCAAAGGTTTGCTTTATTTAGGTTATGAAAGGAGATAATTTTGTAAGTATTAAATAAAAAAATGTATTTCGCATTTCCTAATGCCTATGTTTTTTTTTTATTTGAACGCAATAAAAATCGTAAAAATAAATAAATCAATACCGTTTGGATTTTCATAAAGATTATCCAAAATGAAGAGTGATTTCAGAGAAAGATAAAGTATTCTACTCGCTAAAATGAAAAGGTTACAAAACAGCGATAAAACAAGTAATAATTGTTTCGGGTGCTTTTACTATTTATAACATAATGATTATGTTATCCGAAGTTAAGTAAGCGCGGGTCGCTAAATAAGTCTCAAGTCCATTACATATATTTTAAGTTATCAGTTTTGAAAAGAAGAGCTGATATTTTCATAATCTAAACTGATAATAAAACTACGCAGACGCAATTTTTTAATGATTTTGATATCTCTATATTATTGTCTGTCTGTGCATTTATAACGCTAAAAATATTTAATCGATTTACGTGACACTTGCTACTTTGATACTATAATTATATTATAAATCAACAATTAGAACAATCTTTATCTAGGGTGAAGGGTCTGTTACAGCGAAACAGGAATTATATATCTCATACGAACATTTTGTTAAGAGGGTAGGTATTAAAAGCATTTTGACTGCTTTTCTGCAGTAACTGCAATAAATAAATGTGTATTTAATTCATATAAGTAAAAAAACCAATCGCGTCCATAGTTACTTTATTTCGTATATCACTTATACCTTGACAATAACGGCAGGTCTAAGCGCACTTCAAACACATGACTTCATGAAAAAACTGCGAAAGTATAAAAAGAATGATAAAATTGAAATGAACACACTGACGAGACGGCGCTTTTAGCATTGAAAATTACTTGAAAATTGCGCACGTAGCATTGTCTTAAAAGCGTTCTCATCCGAGACTCTCCCTATTTTACCAAGTAGACATTCTACTTCAACGCCTCCGCCGTACACATCGGTAAATTTAATTTCCTTATTATATTCTTACAGATTGGTTTCCTAACGTCACGGAGAATCCATTTTCGATTCCACAAGCGAAATGCGTCGTTGTATTCAGGATAATAAAATCGAAAATTAACAAACTCGACTTCATCCTCGGTAATATTCAATGAAGTCGGAAGCAAGGTTTAGTATATTTTATTCATTACCAGCGAAATTGTTGGAATACAAACAAGAATATACTTTACATGAGACTCACTTGAGTCTTTTTTCGTTTATCATTACTAAGTTTAATTCAGAGAGATATTGATACACCATTATAAAAATGAGCGCTATGTTTAACTCTTCATTTTATTTGAGTTAATTGTAATATAATTCAACCATTAAAGTCATTGTAAAGTAACAAGGCTTCGCTTCGCTTCGCTTCGAGAATCATAATTCTTATGATGATTTACCTAGTCCCTAAACTATTATAATTCATATTTATCAAGAATTCTATAATTTCATTTTTATCAATTTTTAATCTATAATTGATCGGATATTTCCATAGTTCCATTATTATTTTGTTTTATAGTCCCAAAAAGCATCTAAAACATTATTTGATAAATTGACGCCCCGTAGCCCAGTTGGTAGTGACCCTGCCTGCCGAGCGTGGGGTCCGGGTTCGATTCCCGGCCGGGGCAGATATTTATGTGACAGATAAATGTTTGTTCTCGGGTCATGGGTGTTTGTGATGTAATAATTGTGTATGTCCATGCTACCCGCAACACAGGGACTCCTAGTGCGGGGTGTGAGTGTGTAAACGTTTATTTATTTATTTATCTGAACATAACATTCATACACCTGTTAGTATGTCTTATCCCGCAGAATCCATTTCTCAAGATACGAATTATTGCAGATATAAGTTATAAATATATTCAGTATCAAATTAATTTAGTGATTTATACAAATAAATATAATATAAATACAGACGAACAAACTAAAATTCCCATAAAATATATTTTAAGCGTTACTGATTGAAACTAAACAAAATCTACATTCACTTGTTCAAAACATATTTGGTCTCGCTACACCTAAATTATCAGAATAGATGTCCATGGTTCCTACATATTAAATTTTATTCGCAACCTGGTTCTTAATTCATAATGAACCAATGGCCAAAAGTCAGCTGGTGATCAGGGGATCAACTGTCAAACTCCTGCATAATAAGAGGGGGAGTGACTATAAACCAGCGGTACACGTAACCACAGCCCTGCGATAATACAAGCTGAGTCAACTCATATTGCCATGATATATGAATGTGTAAATAGGTTTAGAAATGTTACAGGCAGTAAACTAATTTTATTATTATTAATTCATCTTCGAAAGACATTTTTTTCAATCAGCTGTTATCGTTGGTGTTTGAAGCAAATAGCACTCGATAAAGGTATTTCTTAGACTTCAGAACTTATAATATATCTCAGGTGTCATAATATATTTAAGGCCGATTAACAATGTCCATGGATTCTTATGCTCTATGTATCTAAACACTACACTACTTCTGTTAATTTAGTTATACCAAAGTCATTTTTAATTCACAAATCATTTACAAATCACATCATCCCCGTTTCTTTCTTTCCCTAAATGTTCCTTATTTTCTTCATTCAAAGTTATGCATACCCTAATTGCCTTTTGTTTTAATTATTCTCCCATTTTCTCAAGTAAGTAGATTAAAAGAGATATAAAAATATTATAATAGCGCCTCTTTGTAATTTAGATTTGTATAAGAATGTAACTATTCTGGTGTACACTAGAGATACTATGTTGTACTATTTAATAACACACACTAATTCGTTGAAAAAACTGTCAACAAAGAATTAAGCCGAAACAGTTTGGAACCAGAAACATCTATTCAAAATTCATCTACCTGGTCACGACGAAACAGCAGATCCGTTCATAACTGGTTACATATCATGCATCAATATGTCAACGACTGAGTAGGGATTGGGTCTAAAAAAACTAATGTCCCTTCTCCGTCTTGACAATTTGCTTTGGTTAAAACGGATGACAGCGAATCGGTTGCAAATAATATTTTATTATAATATAAAACGTCTGTCTATATGTCAGTTGCCTGTTGTGTTTCCACACCGTTTGCTTCTTTTGAAAATACACTCAAATGTGTCGCGATGCTCTCGGTTCCTTTATAGACGTTCAATAAAAATTTGCTCCTGAATTATTCTTTTATCGTCAAAAATATTTCTCCGAATGGGATTTAACTCGCATGATGTTTCTGTCACTTTGATCTCTGTAGAAATATTTATGTACAAAATTTAAATGCGTATTTTTTATTTCCCCCGAAAAAAAAGATTTACGAAAATATCTCATGATATTAATATTCAAAATATTTATGTTTTATACACTCCGCTGTATATACGGTTGTATGGATATTGACTCTGATTGACTGGAGGCTAGATCGTCCTGTTCATATAATAATAATTAAATATATGACTAAAGATATTTATATTGTATATAATTTGTCCCTTCAAACAATTGAAATAACACGAGCCGTCTAAGAAACTGCACGGCCTTGGTCATTATGTCAGTCATGCTATAAACATCAGAAAGATGGGTCACTGCTCGTCCGCTAACATAGCTACATATTTGGCACATTGAACTATCATAGTATTAATATTATAACTATTATTATTATTATTATTATACTAGCGAGTGGTGCCGACATCGATCGGGTTCAACAGTTATTAATATATTTGATACATCCTATGTCCATGCGGAATAACGTACGTTTCAAATGGTAAAAGAATCTTTCATATTGGTGCAGAAGATTACCTTCCGCATATACATACATACACAAATATTCACACTCGCTCTTTATAATATTACTATAGACATATGGTTAACAGTCTTTACATAAAATAAAGGGGTATGTGCACGTCAAAATAACTGATTCTCCACGAAAGGAGTTACATGCGACCCACAACAAAAGTATATTATTTAGGGCACATTTGGAACTCATAACATTTTTGGAATATAGGTTTAATTATCATGGTTCTTTTATAATCATGATAATTAAAGCTATGTGACTATAAAATAAATAAAATGATATTTAAAAACGCGGAGCAAAATTTACAAATGATTCTCTTATAATCGCTCTCCTGTATACTTAATAGGACGTTTATATGATTTATTTATTTAGTCGAGACACTGGTTGATAGTTACAACATATGTAGTGATGTTGTGGTGATATTAACAAATTATTTATTATAAACATAAAATAAATGAAATGAATCGTATTTAAATGCAGTGCAGAATACCGTCAGACCAGGTGGCTATGTACGTTCAATTGTAAGTATTGTACAGTTCAAATTAACTCAATACAGTCATCATAATCTCCGTCAAATGTTGTATCATCGCATATTGTAATGTAAAACAAAGCATTCATCTATGTGTTTGAACGTGATAATCTCAACAACTACTGCATGGATTTTTTGCGATTTCTATTTTGTTGATAGAGTTATTTATAAATAATAATTAGGTTTATTAGGTGAATATGAAAAATTTATAAACTCCTGACAAAAACGAGTAACAATTGTTTCGGATGAGGTTGCTATTTGTGACTGTATGGATCTCTTTACAGAGCGATGCGAGGGTGGTTTGCTGATATATTACATACAACAGAAACCCGCCTACTTAATAAAACCCTTGACACTGACAGACATTCAAATAATTCATATCCCGATAGGGTGGAGATAGAAGAATGCAATTTTGTTCAGTAGTTTCTTATATAACGTAGGTTAAAATTGAGAATACATTTTTGATAAATCCTGTATTTCGTGTCCAGAGTGAAAGAGATTTTTTTTAGTATTATGTAGTCAAGCACTG
Organism: Megathymus violae; assembly: GCA_003671415.1. NCBI lineage: Eukaryota > Metazoa > Arthropoda > Insecta > Lepidoptera > Hesperiidae > Megathymus > Megathymus violae. The sequence continues at coordinate 1,441,653 of PDGT01000029.1, forward strand.
ACTTATGAAAGAAAATCCACTTGTAAGGTAGTATCAAAGCTCGTGAGACCTTAAATTATTTTTATTAACAAAAATATACTCTGTACCTATGATTACGGTTGAGATTAGTACTGTAGTAATGTTTGCGTAGTGATTTGGTAGTTACTTTCCTATACAGGGGCTCGGGTTGAACTTTAATTATCAAACTATGTCCGTATTACAAAACGAATTGTAACTAATCGGTGAAGGAAAACGTCGCGAGGAAACCTGTATATTATTATTATTATTTTAATAATATTTAAAAAGGCATGTAATGGCCGTTATTTCCCACTTATCTAGTATAGTGATAATGACTTTTACTTCTCACCGTATAAAGAAACTCGAATCCCACAGTAGAAGACTTATGGGTTATAGTATTGAGATCACCCTATATAAAAAGGCATAACACCAAAAACGACCAAAGTCATCTGCTTATTACGTAAGTAAGCTAATCTCACCATAACCAGAACTTAACATCCTATGTCAAGCCGATTTAAGAGCTTTTACGGACTAAAGCAGCCACTTGAAGGGAAAGAAGTACCATAGCCTCATAAATTATACTTAAATAGATACTAGTTAGCTCAAGTATTTGAGTGGGGCCGGTGGATAAATTATAAGCGTTTATTTAATTCGAGTTGTGAGTTACGGCAGCTTGAATAGACCAAGTTGATATCTTTCTAGTTTAGATGGTCTATTCAAATTGAACGTGTCGTCATAATAGAACAACAAATGATATAAAACCTTAAAAATTACTTTAAAGACAACCTTTTAACATATTCATTTAAAAGTTTAAATAAATACGACATTATTAGTAATAAAAGAGTGAATAAATAAGAATTATATGAAGTTATGTCTTTTTGATTTGCTCCCTAGTTTGATTAGTTAAATCAGTTCAAGTGAGAATCAAACTCGCATTTAGAGGATTCCGTACAGTCCATTCTATTACAATTACATAGTAATAATTTATTGTGCCCCAATTAGAAATACAAAAACATAATCGAAAAATTTAACACGTTGTGCCGGTTTCGCAGATTTCTTTGGCTTTTTTTTGGTTTTGAGACAAGCACATGAGAACGAAAATACGTTCACTCAAGGTAGGTTGAATCGTTAGAATTTTTTTTATGTTAATAGCCGACAAACGAACAGGTGGTAAGTGGTCACCGTCGCCCATGGACATCAGCAAGACCAAAGGTATCACTGATGCGTTGTCGGCCAGGAAATGAGAAGGTTAGAAATAAGGTACTGGCTCTCAAGCTCCCAGCCGGAACACGACGAGTCGTTTGGCGACTGATTCAAGCAGGAAGGTGGTAGCTAGCCAGGCAGGCTTCACGGAAAGATAATAATACCAGTAATAATATCAATAACTTAATAATAATACTGATAATTTAATCCATACGCAAAGCCCTACCACCAAGCAAATTGACTGTTGAATTTGAGTTTGAATTGGGATTTGACTGTTATGTCTACCGCGTGAGTATTTTTTTGCCCCATAACGTACTTTACTGAAACGATTGTAGAAACACAAAATATTATACATAAGTAAATTGATATAATAAAATATAATATTATGGAAACCTCAAAATTAAAATGGTGATGTTTGTACTTAAGTAAATTATCTTAATCACAACTTTGGTTCTAAGAGTATCCAAGCATTTCCAAGCATTTAACAACCAAACATTAAATTTCCTACATTACATCTCAAATGCAATAAACTCTTTTAATATCCCGTATAAGCTTCTTGACAATACTATAAAAAACTTATAATTTCAATCGAGGATAAACTCCAAAACTGATATAAAAACCAGCAAAAGCCTGTAAATAAAGAACTCGAAAAACATCGAACAAAACAACTGACGTTAATCCATCAAAAGAAGCTCTGGATGTTATTATTATGAAAGGAATATAAAACACGAGCGTCACTGGTCCTAAGAATAATATGGCAAAGGGAAGCAATACTCAATTGTTGAATGAAATCTCCACTCAATATTAAAGTTAAAGAACAATATTGTTGTACATCACAGTTTAATACAATTAGTGTCTTTACAATAGAATATTCAATTGCTTTTGAATAATCAAGTTTTGTTTCTCTTCTTATAGTGTAATGCTTGATTACAAACCCACCTGATGGATGACGATGTAAGTAAATCTAATATGGACAATTGCGTTTTATCTAATATGCAATAGTTAAATGATTGATATTTAAACTTCGCCAACAAAGAAGAATAAATATTTTATGGAAAAGAAGACTTTAAGGTGTTAAGTTAAGCTTAGCTAAATTTTTATATGAGGGTTTTTATGGGAGAAACATAGCAGGAACTGACAATACGGTATTAAACCGATGACACTGGTACGATGGGCGCGCTTATTCCTGCAGACCCATTCATATGACTCGCCATTGTAAGCGATCAATGACATGGATAAAAGACACAATAGCTATTTGATTTCATTTATACTTTTATACGAATCTTAACGCAGGCAAGACGATAGAACTTCCGGAGCATTATCTGTTACAATAGCCGCTCGGTGACAGGACAAGTAAATAACCGACCGCAAATATTTGTGAATCGGGAACGAATTTTGACGCAATAAATTACTTTTGAATTCAAAAGTCCCATTTATGCGCTGCTAAAGATGCTCTGGTGCTGTCTTTTTTTTAAGTTGTCATAAAATTCAATGTTATATCCGGGGTAAAGCAAAATGTGTACTGTTTGTAAAACTGGTCAGATAAAGTCTCAACAGTTTCGAAATGTACTTTTAAGTATAAGGCGTTCATATAATAATTTGTATATATTCAAACGTGGTTGCTTACTTACGTTTATAAGTGAAATAAGAACTGAAAAGTTTTACTGTTGCTTTAATTGTCTTAAATAAAGAAATAAAGATGGTAATAAAAGCACTTTAGCCGGGATTTTGTGTAAATAAATGAACTGATACTACACAAATAAAAGTATTGTATATCACGTTAAACGAGTTTGGTGAAATAAGACCTTTCTCAGTTCGATTTTAGTCAAAACAAAATCAGAATGCCCTTTTGTTAGCAATCCACTCCGGTGGGTATCATATTTAGGCAAGGGCATTGAGAGGTACAGTCAACATGTATATTGAATTATAATTTGCTATAAAGTTATTTTTGAACTAAATTTAATAAAAGTAGTTACTACATAAATTACATAAACTTTAATTTATAGTAACATTTTTATTACATTGTTTTTATTTTTCAAGACTTGATGCCGAATTAGTAAACGATAAATAATTAATCTTACTTGCTAAGTTCCAAGTCCGTTGGAAATTTAAATATTGTAATCGCCACCAACACCAATTACACATATTTTTCCAACAAGCTGTATTTAATTACTGGAGTCAAACGAATACAATTAACTCAACAAATAATATTTATTCAACAAATTCCATCACACTAATTGGTTTACTTTAACAGATGTTGTGGTTTTAATCTAAAAATTGTGTATCGCATCTGAAGCACGAACTAATTAGCGATATTTATTATGGAAATGAGTGTAAATAAGAAACAAAGTCATTCGAATTTAACTGAAAATACAGATTGACGTGGTTGTAACCGATAAACGAATGCAAACACAATTTTCAATTGCAAAGCTTGAGGTATTCGGTTCAATTATAGTTCAATTATAACAAAAATAGTACAGACACTTCTTTGTGAATATCAGCTCTTGTCAAATATGTATAAAATTACTTTGCGATTTCGGAAAATTTTGCGACTGTTCTTTTTACTAGGCTTTAAGCTACGCTAAATATTCTAGTGGCATTCTAGTTTGGGGACAAAGCGCATGTTCGTGGCAATTTCGTCATACGCGCACTGTGATTGCGCATATGTTACTGTACGTTATATTTTTGTTTATTATGCTATTATTGGAAATTAGATTACTAATTTAAAAAAAAAGCTGGAGTAATAATAATTTCATACAATAACTCACTATTTATTAAGAAATAATAAAATTAAGATATAATTACTTAAACTTATAAGTTTACTTAAGGTAGAATTATAATGTAAAAAATCACAATGTTTTTTAAATATTTAATAGCAGGAGAATTTAAAAATGAATTAATCGAGAGAATAAGTATAATATAATATAATGACCAAATTCTTAACTAATTTATAACATAGTTATGTTTTGCTAACCGTACATGCGAAAATACAAAGGATAGAGCGTTTCGCTAAATAACAGCATGATACCAGGGACTCGAATTACATTACAACATAGTTACATATTTAATGCGCGATGTTTCTGTAGAATCATTTAACGTTGAATAGTCTTAAAACCTGTATGAAACAGGCGTCTCGTGGGGCAAAAAACGAGGGCTTGGGAATATGACACAAGAATTCCAGTATTGATTCTGCTAAGAAATATTTTCTCGGTGGATTATGAATCAAAGTTAACTGTTTTGTTTTTCTACTCAACAGCACGACATGATTCTGAAATTTTCTTTTTTCTTTAGTACAGGACGTGTTGGCAATCCTTTCTTTCCAATTAAGATATTTTCTGTATAAGTCGAATATTTTTCCTGCAAGTAATAACTGTGTTTCGAAAGAAAAGACGGCTGCTTGGGAGTTTATCATTGTTCTCTTTAGTGCAATCAACAATGAAATATTATTAGTTCCATGTCCATAGCAATAGACAATTGTTGAGCTACTGGGCTTGAGCCCTTGGTCAAGCTGGTGAAAGGCCAGAGATTTAACACACCGTTGCGAACATTATTGATACTACATACGCAAATTTTCTCATGATGGAATCATTTGAAAAATTAGAAGCGAATACCAGACACGAACTGTTCTTGACTGGGAGTCCTAAAATCATTAAGCTATCCTTGATTTTAGATTAACGCTTTTTAAATTTATGAGCTTACAACCCAGCAAGTGCCTAATGAGATCAGGGTGATATTATGATTAAGTGCGAGTCGTTCCTATTTCATCGATTACTCATTTTACACCCACCTATATTACGACGTAATTACACGTACATCATTTGTATATTTATTTATTGATACGTATAATAAAATTTTAACCGATCTATTATTACTAAATTTCCCTTAACCCTTAACAAAACTATTGTTAAAAAAATATATATGTTTACCTCTACGTTTGTGCATGGTTATCTCAGAAACGGTTTAAACGATTTCCTTATGATTCTCACTAATGTATTGCAGTCAGCATCACTTAACACATTAAGTTCGTTTCATTTCAATCTGTCCCTAAATAAAAAAAGTTATAAATGATACATCAATATTTCTAATTCACAGAACGAGAAAAACCCAGATCTAAAACAATACAGGTGCTATTTCTAAGCGTAAGACCTAGTATTTCATAAGCGAAGCGATGACAGTTTGCTAGTATATTAATAAATATTTAAATTTGTATGTGTAATAATTAAAATTAATTTAATAAAAAAATTGTGTTCATTATATAAAATCTTCGTTATAATATTTTAAACTTTTCATATGACACTTGAAGATAAACAACATTTTTTAGAAATATTATTCATCTGTCTAAAGACATCTGTCCAAGAGTTGTTCGGTTGTTAGATAGACTTTTTGAAACAGAAATATTGACGCGTGTCCTGTAACTTACGTCATTTGATTTTTATCGTAATATCTCAAAAGGGTTTTCGAGATGGTCTGCTGACTTGTCTCGATCATACAATGACTTCGGCTTGCAAACTCAGATTAGAGGATATTAAAAATGCATATGAACATTTATGTCCCTTTTCGCGAGGAGCGATTCGTTCTCGAACAAAAAGTATCTTATTTTTAGGTAATATACAATATTAAACATTTCAAATTTTTTTGATGGTTTCCGAGTTATATTCTAACAGCCAGAAAGACATCCAAACAAAAATCCAAAAAGAATGTGAGTTTGTTTCTTTATCTAAGAAAATCTAGGCATAAAACCATATAGATAATTGTGGCCTTATGTATACAATATTACAACAGTATTACCAATAAATGATCTCACACACATACCATCGTATACATGAGATTCCATGTATGTGGGTGGCATAGATATACAAAATTGAGAAATCTCAAACACACACGTCCAAAGAACAAATATTTATCTGTTACATAAATGTCTGTCTTAGCCGGAATTCAAACCCAGGACTTTTCCCTCAGCATTCAGGCTCACTACCATCCATAACATAAGTTCATTCTGGTTCATTATTAGTATTGCCTGTCGTAGTTCAGTAAGTTCAAAATGGTCATCATTATTTACTGATACAGTTCGGTAATTTAGTAACGTAACCGCGTTTAATATAAAAATATTCTGTAGAACTCCATCCATATATTTCATAACAAAAAACCTTTTTATTACATTAGTTCCAAAAGGAACTGTCCTACTCCATAAAAAATGGCGATATCTTCGATAACTAAACTGGATTATCTTTTAGGTCAGCACTATCTTCCAAATTGTAAATACTGTCGTCTCTTTCTTTCTCAGCGTTCCGACTTGTTATCTCTCTGTCACACCCTGTGGGTATTTCATAAATCATTGGATACTAAATGACGTGTTCCACCATACTATATGAATATGTTATAAAATGTTTTCAAGTTAAAGATAAAAGTTGAAGAAGTTATTAGCTAATGTTAGACCTGTTGAAGGGTGTTAGGTTTTTCATACTGAAGGAGTCACACATATTTGTGTGTAATTACTATTAATTAAGTGTAATGTGCTGTAGACGACAGACACACAAATAATCGGTGTGAATGTCAGTAAATTTGAATGACATGGCATAATATACCTGATTGAAGATAATTTTAACATAATATTATTTTGTCCTTGCGACTTGCGTCAGCATAGGTATCGAAGAATCGGATTGAGGGCGATGTCATCGCATTATCACCAAATTGCATATAAATATGTATTTTAATTGACGACCCTGTGGACCAGTTGGTAGTGACCCTATCTGTCGAGCGAGGGGACCAGGGTGATTTCATGTCGGAGCAGATTTTTGTGACAGATAATTGTTTTTTCTCAGATCATTGGTGTTTGTGATGTTATATTTGTATACGTACATGCCACCCATAGCGTTCAGAATCTTAGCACAGGGATATGAGTGTGTGAACGTTTGAATCTTTATAATATACTCTTTAGTATTCAACGAAATGACAGAATAACATAATGGAAAAGCCAATCAATCCGGTTGATTGTAAAATCATATCACGGCGGACATCATGTAGTGTAAGTATAACGGGTACTCACAATTTTTGCATTTACACCGATACTTCGGCCTAATTACATGAATCACGATCACGCGAAACTGGTAAAAAATCTTGAGTACCCGCTACAGCTACTAACACATTTCTTGAAAAGAAGCTCGTTCATCGCGTATTTGTTACTGTGAGACTTAAGAGTGACACTAGTGCTTTACGCGACAAAAGCTAACAAAACACGAGTAAGCAAACATAATGATTCTTAGCGTCAAGTAATTTGATATCGAGACGATCCTCGACGATCCTTCTCCCTTATGGGAAGTTGTTAAGCAATTCGCGTGCACGAAATATGGATGAATGATAAATCGTCTCCTTCCTGTGAATGTTTTTAGAATGGCGTCTTATTTTTATTCTGTTTATCACTCGTAAATTTTTTTATGTGTAATATATTTTCAATCGATCTCATACTAATAAAGAGAACACTTTGTAGATAATAGTTCTTAAATGGTTTTTGGTGTAAAGGCGTTGATATGTGTCTAGTCTGGGCCTTTATTTTAAGCAGCTACTTTTGTAGAGGTACTATAACTGATTAAAGGTTTCTTCTTCTATTTAAAAATTTAGTTTTTGGTAGCTCAAGACCGATGAAAACGACGCCAGTTACGAGATGTGATGTCTGCAATTTTACATTCTCTTCCAGTTTCATATCAAAACCTCTTTCAAAAAAATCTTCATCCTTCGGATGAAGTTTATCTTCTCCATCTCAATTTAAAGCGTTTTTCATGCCTCTAAAATGATAGAAGCAATTTGTTTTTGAAAAAGACTCCTTCCGTTCAGTTTTAATTTTGCCTCATTTGGTCGGAAAGAGGAAAATTCTACCTTCATTTGTGCATAAAATCTGACACTAGAATGAAAATGGAAAAAAAAAATTTGTTTCACTTCCGTGCAAAAAATTTAAAGTGTACTCCAGTGAAGCCGTTTGTTGAAGCTTAATGTTTTTTTCAATTCACCTCTTCAAAGTGTAACTCACTGGAGCGTTTATAAAATGAATAATATTTGTCAACGATGTCACTTCTATCTTTATCAAAATTGAATTTTCTGGTACAATACCTTCACAACTTTATTGCTATGATAAGTCTCATCATTTGGAAAAATGTTTGCAAATTTTCTTACTATTTTCAATACATTTAAACCTAAATTAAATTTCATCCATTACTTATTCAACATTAAGAATATTTTCTATGGTATGAATTAGCAAAGTTTCTTTGACTTAAAATTTAAAATCTTTTGATATATATCTCAATATTTGTTTATTTTGTACCCCATTTTAAATTATCTAACAGCATATCCCTGAATTATATCAGTAACTTTAAATTAAATTCGAAGAATCCCGTAATTTTCTCTTCGACACGTATTAATATATAACTCCTTTTATAGAACGCCTTTTTTATATTATGTCATACTTCCCTCTTTATACTTCTTGAATTTATATTTTATGCTTCTTTTGCTATTCGTCAAGTTATATAATTATAATATGATTTATTGCTTGAAACTTTGAAAAAAACATTATTTTATCACTAATATCCGACTCTTGCTTGCTTTTAAATTATCCACGGGAACAATTTCATTTCCTAACACGAAATGTATGTTAAATTAAGAACCGTAATATAAGTTCCAACTGCGCCAAGAATCATCTAAATCCCTTCAGTGATTTCAGTATTTGATAGCATTGTTCAATAATTTCATATTTTTCGTCTTGACTCAGTCCTCAATATAATGTTCTACACAAAAAATTTAATGAATGAATAATCGTGGGTTTTTCAAGACTGCATACAATACAGATTAATAGTATTACGTTCATGCCGTTTATCCTATTCCAAGCATTCAGGTGGTAGCGGAAACTGCGAAAATCTTCTTTTTACCCAATCAAAGGGGTGCTTGATTTAGCGTAAAAAGCGCTCAACCCAAAAGAACGTCAAGCACAAAAAACTTTAATAAAACCCCTGTTGTAATATTCGCGAGCAAAAGCTAATGTGGAACATTTCAAATCAGCAATGAGGTGTGGCAATCGCGGCATTTGTTTTGGCATATTTATTTGTGATTGATATGCAAAGTTATAATCATGTATAATGCATATTGTATATATAAAGCAAATTAAAATAAATAGATAAAATGATGTCCAAAACATCTTCAAAAAAAAATGGTAAAAACGATTGCAAAATTTATTTGCATATTTTAAATTTAAAGAAACTGGATTAAAAACAAATATTCAAATGAAATTTGCTTCGCTTTATATTGCTAAATAGTATGTATTTTTTTTATTGAAAGGTATTATTGGTAGTTTTGCTTGTCACACAACGCTTTATCGTTTTTGGTGAGACAACCGGGAATTGGAAGGTTAAAATCGTAAAGAACCAAGTTTATAGAATTTTTTTTGCCGGATATTTCTGTATCACTAGCTTCATTCGTACAGCTTCAGTCGATCGTATGTAAGCCTCGTATGGGATTAAGGAGTTTTGTTTCTTTTTTCAATCGCTTTTTGCTATGATTTGTTTTTTTTCTCAATTTTTTTCCAGTGTTTACGTCGCGTGCAAATATTTCGATTGATGCGTTCCGGAGATGGTTTTATTCCGGGATGTATAAATAGATTTCATAGTATTTACCTCTTCGTCTACTGCTATTGTAATGTGTAATTTTATTTGACCTAAGGGCAGTGCCTTAATTTTCAGACAATTGTTCAAAACAAGGGTATAGACTGTTTATAGAATGGGTCTTTTTAATGTTACCTCATTAATGGGTATTAAATAATGTCCAGCAGCATTACCTTTACCGTAACACGAAAGTGGTTCAAGACTGTAAATTGTGTCTTATAAACAATTCGGTTTTGGGTATGGCGTGTTTGTATGTGGGCCATGCGCAACACAGGTAGTCTGCCTGCCTGTCGCAAGAGGCGACTAAAAGGGCACTTCCGGGGTTGCGGGCGGTATGAGTGGGAGCTCGAACCATCCGGCTAGCAACCCCGGGAAGAACGACGGTATGTGTGGCCGCGTACCGGCGATAAGATTGGATGGTTATCATGGGACATGTTGTCCCTCCCGGGTAGAGCTCGATAGGGGTATCGCGCTCAGAGGACTGCGGTTGCGTTCCTATGGAGATCCCGGAGTCCTCTACATAGTGCTGAAGAAGGTCACCGGGGGGTTTTAGTGCGGTAAAAATCCCACATAACCCGGCGTTGCTTCCACGGCACCGGGTACCTTTTGAAGGTTTCCCCCTCGAAAACAAAAAAAGGTACCTGCTTATTAATCTGTCAGATAAATCAATTATACATTCATATTATATTTATCTATCCTAACTCACTACTCAATTTCAATGTAGAAACATTGCAAATGAGCTGGTGATACCATAGCAAAGCAATGGCACACACGTGTCTTCAACTGATAATCATTAGGCTTTGTACCAGCCAATATAATCTCGACAGACTATTGCGTAGTTTGTTTCCCCATTTAAACAGTCGTTAGTCACAACCCTCCTAAAAGCAACCGTAAAAAGTTTTTTACGTGTTCCGATTTTCAAGTAAGGGAGCTAGTCAAAATGGAGCCATCTCGTCCACCTCGTATAGTATCGGTGACGGTCATAATAGTACAGATATTTATGGACGATGGTGACCAATCAATGATTCGACTGTTCATTTACGTGTTATCTATATATAAGTAAATATTTTGTTTTATAATAATATATATATATATTTTTAACAGACTCCAAAAAGGTTATCAATCTGTATTTTTTTTTAATGTAATGTAATTTTTTTTTGATGGCGTTTTTTGTTTGGCTCCATATAAATTTGAAGGAAAAATACCGCCCCAAACGATGAAACATAGGATCTAACAACAAGAAATTCACCTTCTTCAAATTGAATTCGGTTGTTTTGTACAATGTTTGCTTGTTTTTTATTCGGTAGCTGTTGAAGATGTTTAGTGCTATAAATTAAAAAAATTCAAACAGAACGTCATTAATTTAATGCTTTTGATCGAGTTTTTGTCACTAGATAAACACTAGGTGTTAATAATAATAAACGGATTTTTTAAAAATCAAAAGTAGTCTCTTATTGCGAAAAGGGAATTTCAACAACTTTATTCACCAGATCTTTTAGTTGGCCGATTATTGATTCATGCAGTCAAAGAGCAAGGTCAATAAATTCATTACACGGTTATTACAATAAATCAACGATAAAGACAAAACTTACAGCGGAACACGGGTTACCTGGCTCGTGCGTCTCTTTCTCAATCACGGCGGGAGATAAAGAGGTTTGGTTTAGACAATTCGAGCAGACTGCAGGGTTGTACAAAAGAAGCAGTTAATTTTTGGTGAAATGACAAATGCTAATATTATTTTGCTTTTTATTAAAAAAAATTCTTTAGTAGGATTCTAAGAAAATTTATTCTTTAGGTACTGCAAATTTTCATTTGTAAATATTAAAAGATTGTCTGTGTATAAAAGTAGTTACTTATTACATTATTTTATATTAAAGTAAGTCGGATTAGTTGTAAATAAAACCAGCTCAATACCAATAAGCACATATAGATGATCTCATATTAACGTAACGGCACCTTCCCATGTGCAATGAACATTGTGGCAACCCTAACTCAAAGAAACCCATGAGACAAACGAATCACGACTACCCTCCCAACTCGCGGCCCAACTAAACACGATCACGACCTGTATTTATTAACTTGATTCGTTAATAAATCGCCTCAAATTGTATCTTAATATTTCTTGATGGCGAAATTTCGTTTTTGTGATAAGACCAAGCAAATACAGAGAACAATCATATTTGCGTGCTCTTCTGTCGGCTCGTACTTTAAGCTCGAGTTACGGAAGGAGATAAATATCTGGAACATCATATGTATATGTATGTTTTAGCGCCCCCTTTCCCTAAAGGGGGTCGCATCAGATGTCGGCTTAAAGGCCTCCAGGCCAAAGCCAGCCTCGGGTGGTGTTTAGTGGGTAGGCCCCTAGGTTTATCGGGAGTCCCACATAACCAGCGCAGCCGGCTGCGCTGGTATGCTATGAGCATTCACCACCTCCCTCCCCCGTTTCCCGGAGGGTAGCCCTTTTTCCAATTGTCTGGGCGCTAAAACAAAAAAATGTATATTACTACATGTTAATTTATTCAGTCGCGGTCAAAAAGCAAACAGTATGCTAAGTGGTAAACCCCATCCATTTAAAAAACCAGGATCATTACTGACGATGAAAGAATTAAACTATAAAGAAACCTGGGCGATCATTGACAAGTTGGCTCTTTTCTAAAATTATCTTGTAGGTAAATTACCTCACATCGATCAGACCATCACAACGACGTGTAAGGCTAGATTTATTTACAGCTACGTGTTCGCGAATTAGCGGCGGTAAAATTAATGTGCTCGGAATTTGACTAAATTGGGACGATCTCCCGTGGTTTAGTTGATTAAGCTGAAGTGATTTTGTGGCACTATTTTGGTGAGAGTATTTATTGATGGAGATTTAGTTCAGTGCTAAAGAGCTGTTATTTACCTAATGAATTTTGTATGCTGCTTTTATTTTGCTCTTATTTTTTTTATTTACTAATTATTTATTTTAATACTAGTCAAATAGTAACTAGTAAAGGTATCCATTTTTACATTTATTAATTGCTAACACAAATATTGGTATAGCATTAAGAATGCTCTGTATTAGAATGCAGTTTTTGATTTGATATTTTTCTCAATAAAAGAAACAAATTAAGTTATTAATTTTTCAGTAGTAAAAATTCATGATAAAACCTTTCATTCCTTGAGATTTTTAAATTTAAGTCTCCAATTATTTAAAACCTTGTATTAATCAATCAAGCTTGTTGGATACACGACGATGTTTTAATGGATATTAGTCACATTGTAAAGTAACCGCCCAAATCACATCTTTGTGAGATACCTACTAGAAAGTTGACCACTCGCCTGGTTCTTTGTTTCTATCGATTGTCTTTGTAAGAGCGGATACAAAAGACTGAATAGTTGAATACCAATATACATTACCAGGACCTAATGAAACAATAAAAAATAGAACCGTAATAGCGTGTTATAAAGTTGAGTTTAGTATAAACTTTTTCTGAGATACAAAGTTAAGTTTGTTAAAATCACTTGTAACCTGTCATCGTTGTCTGTTAATTTGGTCTGTTTTTTTTTTGTTACGCAGAAAGGGATTTCAAGTGTTTAAACATCATTTGAATACAAGAAAGCTGTCTCAGCTTGATTATTCTTTTGTCCGGTGATATATAGACACGAAGAACATAACACAATTATATTTCCGGAACGTGTCATCTTCTCAGAAACACTTTAGAAAGTCAAAGAAGATAAAAAAGGATATGCTTATTTATTTTTCATGCAAGTTATTTAATGTCTAAGTGTATTATCCGCAAACACCTGAATTTTATCACTCGTAGAGTCTCTACTTACCCTGACGACTCTCCGTTTCGGGGCGAAATATGTGACGGTGAAGCCATGTATGTTGATATATACTGTTAATTATTATAAGTGCATGTTTCCTTTGTAGGGGAGAGATGCTGCGCACATTTAAAATCATACAGTACAATTCTCGAAGATTGCAAAGTTCATTAATATTAAGGTATTAACAATGACTTTCCACCAAGTAACCCCCGATACTGTATACTACTCGGAACACTACATATACAAATTTATTTTAAATTTAATATTTTCACATATGTTTCTGAGTATTTGTAATTCAATCTTGATAACTGATTTGTCATTCAATATCAATATTATATTCAATCGATGTCGTTCAATCGAGCCGTCATGTTTATTTCTTCCAAAGCTCACCAGTCATCTTTTTTAACTTTACATTAGTACATAGTCATACGATCGTGTCTATCAACGTGTTTTCTTTGTTTTCTTAAACTTAATAGTAACATTACATGCAACTGTAATGCTTTAGTACAGAACAAAGGTTTAATTAAAATTAATTAAATCATTTAGGTGTTATGTAATAACACTTATGCATGTAATTTATTGCTTCTACTACCGTTTGGTAAAGGAAATTTAACAATAAAGAGCAGCGGCGAAAGAAACTCCTCAGCACAGCTTTTAAAACAACACATGGTTATTACAAAGTAAGTTTAAATCTGGGCGGAACTGGTTTCGACACTATTGTTTCCAGGCGCCCTTATTATTAATATGTTAATATCGGAATAATTACATTAACAAATAATTATTTATCAACCATGTCTAATTTTTATTAGTAATAATTCAGATCAAATTTCTAAAACATTTTTTGGTATTTAGTAACAATTTTGTTATTTCCAATTTGAATTTGAAATATTGGAATAACGATAAGCGATTACCACAAGAGTTTCTGGTGAAGCCTTTTCTTATAAGAACTCAGTGCTATTGGACTTTGTGGTATCCGATAAGATCTATATCCGTAATTTATATACTATGGTTTTTATTAATTCTGTTAAAATGTAATTGTCTTTTGCATAAAGTTAGCATCACATATTTCATTAAATTTAACTGTAACAAATAGGGTTAAGTAACAAAATTTTAATTTATCTCCAACCGGAATCTTCTAAAATTTATAAGGTCACACATGTATAACAAAAGGCCCTAAATTAAATTACAAATTCAGAAGATGGTCCATATACATTAAATTAAGTTGGAAGGTCGCGGCACATTGTAGAGTCTATCGGTCCTGAACCCGATCCCTACCGAACAGTTACCGCAAAAATAAACTCAGGTAAATTAATCACAGTTTCCAAGCACGTATCACGTTCGTGTCTATTAGATACAAATCTAACAGACTTGATCTATCTTTAACGATCTAGCGGTAAGCGATTTTATGCAGGATATTTTTTTTTATTAAATACTGTGCATATGTAATGTTTATAAGATTTTCAAAGTGGCCAGCTAATTATAAATAGATAGATATATAATATTTTGTCCCAGTAGCTTAATACCGGAATAAGAGGTACGGTAACCCCTGCTTGTAGTAAGAGGCGACTAAGAGGGGACTGCCGTGGTTGCAGGCGGTAAGAGTAAGAACTCGAACCGTCCAGCTAGCGATCCGGGAAGTACGACGGTATGAGTGGCCGCGTACCGTTGTTAAGATCGCATAGTGCGGGACAAGACATGACGTCTCTTCCGGGCCGGTCCCGCCAGGGGCACCGCGCTCAAAAGTTCCGGTTGCGTTCCTATGGAGATCCCGGAGTCCTCTACTTAACCCGGCAACCCAGCTGGTAGTCGACAACCGGTTTGCGTTCGAACAATGACATAACAATTATACGAGTAAATTATGCAATTCATTATTCCTTTCAGATAGTCAAAGGTTTAACAAAGCAAAAATGGAGCACAGGAAGCTTATTGATCACATGCAAATATAAAGTATGATATGACAGTATTCACTTTTTAATTGACTGTCAGAATATGTAAATTTATCTGCCTTTATCACCCATAGTGAGTTTTTTAGTTTTTTCATTGAAAAAGAAAGTAAGGCACGTGGTAGTAAGAGATCAACAGTACCTATAGCCATCAGTAGCTAAAGGAATCACCTACGCATTACCGACCAAGATGAAAAAGCGGGACAAGTAATATATGCATTATGTATAAAATATAAAGTCAGTCACTATACAATTTTTTTAATGATCTCTACTGTAATAAAAATTGATTTAAAATATAAAATTATATCCCTGAAGTTCGCTTACCCGATAGTGGTTTCGCAGTTACCTAATAGATACAAATCTAAGCTGAACACCCCAAAAGTTTGTTACGAATTCTAATAAGCCGATGGAGGGTTGGTTCAAAGAGAATATCTGTCTGTACCGACTGTGATAGCGACCCGAATGTGGACGTAACGTGAGGATCGGTTATTTAATTATTGTTTGCTTGTGTGGGATTCAATTAAAATTAGAATTGAAGACCAGAGAAAATATATATATGTAAACACGTTTTAATGATCATTTTATTACAGAGATATGAAGAGTTGAGAGTTGTAAACTCTCAGATTCAAGAGTTGAGTTGGAGATTTTTTATGGACATCGAAATCGATCACTAGAAAATTTATTTTATTTTGTGTCAACAGCCGATAAAAGGGAAAACGGAAAAAAGTAAGTGGTTACTGTTGTTCATGGAAAACAGTAAAATGTAATGATTTTGTAGGAGACTACGAAATAAATACAATAAATACTAACATTTACATACAAATATGATATTTATCTATCACATAAATGCTTACCTCGACCAGGAATCAAACCTAGGACTCCAATATGTGCATGCAGGGTCTCTACCCTTTAGGCTACGAAATTGTTAAATACATCAAAATAGTCTTTATTTGCTTCACATGTCTTACTAGAATTTATAATTCTTCTTATTCTACCTACTACGCATGAAAATTCAGGACGATGAGTTGTTAATGACTTTTGTAATTAATAATTTAATATTATAACCATATAAATGTGATAGTAATTAGAATCTCTTTTGATTATTATGTTTCCATGCTAAAGTTCTTTATGAATTTTTTTTGTCATTTTAGATATTTTAGATACAATGCTTCAAAACCTATATTTTTTATTTAGTTAATCGATTTACATTATTCAGTTTATTTTAAAATTAAATACAAAAAAAAAGATATAAACATTAATAGATTGAAATATTTTATAATATGTTTGTGGACTGTACTGAACATGACTCAACCGGGATTCCAGAAAGAATCGAAAATTTAAAAGAAATCAAAGAGCTGATTTGAATGTTTTATTGATCGGGTCAATTGAATCTCACTGACTAGGAACCTCATAATATTTAACTCTTTTAATTTTATATCGTACATTAATTAGCCGAGTAATAAATTTAAAACTGAGCAATATTATTAATAAGGTGAACATCATTAACCTTGTTGCAAATATAAATAACCTTGATAATTTTGAATGCATGAACACATACCTCCTAATGGTATTGTTATTAATCATTATCTGATCGCAATTATTTTAAAGCAAAGTAGTTTAAAATATAGATGACCAATAACAGACACATCTACTATTATAATATATACATAGTCATAAAACTAATGTATATGATATAAAGAGCGATAAAAGTCTACTCAATAAGACGTTTAATCCCAAGACTACTCAAACAATATATGACCCCATCGTGAACTTTGACTTACAGATACATTGGATACGACGCATTATAAATTTTGGGTCACATTTGTCATACAATTATTTACACCTAAACATAATACCCATCAATACTCGGTGAATTCAAAGGGAGGAATTAGACAATTCATTAGTTGTTATTGTTTGAAGTGAATCAGCGGTTGCTTTGTAAAGACGTAACGACGGAACGGGTAGTAAGCTTAGTCACACGAAGAACACGTTCCACCCGCGCCGATGAACTGATCACGAGTTTTAAATTTTACAAATATAGTTGTATGTCACGTAAATAAAAAAAAAAAATATGTAAAAGGAAATGTATCTTGTATTTAATGATGCAAATGAGCGATTACAATTTCATAAATTGATAATAACTTATTTATTTCATTTTTAGTTAAATAATAAATTAGTGGATTACTTAGGTGAATAAAAGCATACTTTCGCCAGCGTTATGAGAGAAGACCGGAGCCCAGCAGTGGAACATATTGTAATGATGGTGAATAATAATGATAAAATAAAAAATTAAATAAAGGTTTGCACACTCACACCCCCACTGTAGGCTACATTGTGTTGTGGGTGGCTTAGACATACACAAATATAACTTTACAATCACCCATTACCCGAGAACAAACGTTTAACTGTCACATAAATATTTTTGGACCCGAGACCCGTCACCCGGCAGACAGGGTCACTACCAACTTCGCTATGGGATCGTCAGATCACCCAACCTTAAACATTAGGTAGAAGTTAAATGATACCGATATGTCACAAGTCGATGTTTGTCATTAATAATTGTCACAAATGTTTGGCATTAATGGAATCTGACACAATTTAAACAATGATGAGTTTTGTGTAACAAGCTACTAGACAGCTCCGGGCATATTAAATTCTGGACCGTCTTAATAACATAAATATAATTCCTTTTTTGTATTTACATTTAAATAAATATTCACAGATAGGGCAACATTTGGGGAATTTTGCTAATTTAATATATAAAGAAATCTTCACTTCATTCTCCCGCACTAGAATACGCAGGTTCTACGAATAAAACATCGCAAACAACAACGAAAACAAACATTTATTTCGGCCGGGGTCAAACCTACGGAAACTTTTGCTATGCATGCCGGGTTAGTGCGAAATAGGTAATATGTCTATTTAATTATAATTTTTTAACAATAGAACCGATGTGCAAAAAAATGTGTCTCATCGCTTATCATCTCACAGTCCGTGGTACAACAAGTGGCCAGGGAACGTTTCGTAGCATTCCTTCTATTCAGCTATTCAAGTCTAATGAGCCGGCACTTGTATAAGTTGTATAACTGCTAATGCAATAGCTGAATCGCTTTGGTTTCCACGGAAGTCAAAGATTTTAAGTGTGGGAACGATTTGATGAAATTTAAAGGTTCTATAGTTTATTTGTAAAAAAAAAACACTAAAAGATTTTTCTTTTCAGTCATATATTTTATATTTATAGTTCTTACTTTGCACTAGTGACTTACGATTACAAATAGCACATACATCTAAAACGATTGCTATTTATTTTGATCAGGCATTATTTAAATTGGATGTTAATGTTTCATTTAACGCGGCAGCAATTTGCCAAGTCTATAAAAATATAATAATTATTCTTAAAAGCTGCAGAATAGCTGTTAATATTTATTTCACTACCCTCACAATTAAAAATTTATGTTAAATACCGCCTTTTCCGCGAGAAGAGATCCATTTACCGGGATATAAATTATCCTATATTATTTCCTATACTATAAGTTATAAATGCGCTAGTTATTACGCAAATCTGTTCAGTGGTTTTCATGTGATACGTGCACAGACAGACAAGAAACGCAATAAGTAATTATGTTTCCGTATCTGTATTGATCACTTTCACAAAGACATTAATTATTGACAAATTCGACTCAGTTAAATTTATTAAATAAACATATATGTTATAGTTTTGTTATAATGTTATCATAGACTAAACCATCATTCTTCTTCTTCGTCACCGTCAGAAAGGAAATATACATAATATACAAAGAATACCATATGATGTACGTACACAATTGTACACAATTACCTTATTATCCACAATTTTCATACATAAATGGCCATTACCAACAACCATAGACGTCTGTAATAAAAGTCATCACCAACACGTTGCCGATCAAGATTAAAGTGGGACACCTGGTTATTACTTTCCGATATTGCAACCGAAACGCGTAAACATATTTCACGGTTAATTTTATTACAGTGATAGATAGCAAGATGAAAAAATAAACCTGCTACTTGAGTATCGACGGGTCAAACTAGGTGGTATAGAGCTCAGAGATCTACAAGAAAAGGAATCGTTCGACAAATTCTCTTCCGTTGTTAAGGCTGCGCCACAAGCCAGGGAGGTTGGCTTGGTTGGGTTTGGGCTTAAGGACTGTGGACTGTGGAGGCTGTCCGTCCAGTCTTAAAGAGCTGGATGGACAGGCGGCATGGGTCCTTGACCATCCGGCTCGTACAGGTGCTCTCCGGACATGGATGCTTCGGAAAGTACCTGTGCAGAATAGCCGGTAGAGCAACAACCAACCAGTGCCACTATTGTAGCTGCGACGAGGACACGGCGCAGCACACTTTGGAGGTGTGCCCAGCATGGGATAATCAGCGCCGTGAACTCGTCACTGCAATGGGGGACGACCTCTCGCTCGTGGCTTTGGTGAAAGCTATGGTGGAGAGCGAGAGGTCGTGGAAACTCGGAGTGTCCTTCTGCGAAGAAGTCATGTCGCAGAAGGAGGCTGCGGAAAGGGAGAGAGAAAAGGCTTCTGACCTCCAAATCCGCAGCCGGCGAACCGGTTGTAGGAGGAGAGGCACCCACGCCCATCCCCATCTCCAACCTCCATAACAGAGGCTATGGCGTAGGATACGGGGGTGTCCTGCGCCAAACCAACAAGCCTCGAGGTGATGCGCACGGTGTTCCCGCGTGCACCTCGAAGATAGAGGGATGATGCAGCTCCAGGCTCATCCCGATCAGAGACGGGCTCTGTAAAAGAGTCAATGCCGTCGGGACCGCGAAAGAATGCGAAAGCGTACCCGCAATCCCGACGAAGGGCGTTCAGAGGAACACCGTGGGGTTTTAGCCGGTACGAGTCCGGCAAATCCTCTCTCAGTCGCTCCCGAGACGGAGAGGAACCCATGAGGGTTTCCCCACGTAAAAAAAATAATAATAACATTTTACTAGTTATCCAGTGGGATGGATAGCGATCGGGCTGTGATGTTTGTTAAGAAAAAGGATTTTTGAGACATATATACTCCGTTCATAATGTAATATATAACAACAAAAACACGAAACCATAGCCCAGTTGATAGTGACCTTGCCTGTCGAGCTCGGGGTTCCGGGTTCGATTTCCGGCCGGAGCAGACACTTATATATCAGATAAATGTTTGTTCTCGAGACACGGGTGTTTGTAATGTCATATTTGTGTATGTCCATGGCACCCGCAACACAGGGAATCTGTGTTAAAAAAAAAAACACGAAAACTAAATCAAGAAAATTACCGCGACATCAATACCGAAACTAAGGATCCAAGCCCGGCGACCGAAGAAAATTTCACAAAATAATTTAAAGTAAAATGCAAATCGAGTTAACCTTTTTCATTCCAGTGAGCATTAACTTTCAACACGAGCCAAACGAGCTCTGACCTTATTGAGTTAGTATTTAAGTGAAAGATTTATTCCAAACAGTACAGTCGTTTAAAGAGTGACGCCGTACATACAAATGAAGGGAGGAGTGAAGTGAACCGCACTTTGATGCTGAACTTCAAAATGTTTTAGACAAGTTCCAAGACATATTTTGCCTAAGATCGAAACTGAGCTTGATAGGTCGCTGGTCCTATTAAGTCAATATTAGCAAACGAAGCATTTCCTTGTAAGTTGTGGATCATAGGTAATTAAAGCCAGAGGGTCATTAACGCGTTGCCAGCCAAGAAACCCGTGGACAAGGTTACTGACTGAGTCTGTGACTGGAACGTGTGACTGAAATAATATTGCCGAATACTAAAACTGATTCTGATTTTGGTTCTGATACTGATTCTAGTAGTGGTACTGATACTAATACTTGAGTGATCTTACAAAATTAATAGCTTAATTAATACATGTAAAATTGGGATTGTCTCAATTTGAACCAAATGTTTTAAAACGGATATTATTTTATTGAATGTTTATTTCAACGTGTTATCTGTTCAGTATAACAGTTAATTTGATGTAAACAATGATGACATACATACATTACCATCATCATAATTGATTACTCTTCGACTGCTGGTCAAATTTGGATTGACGAACTACTCATGCCTTCAAATATTTTATACAAAATTATCAGGTATGCAGGCTTCCTCAAGATATCAGTCAAGGAAGCATGTAGTAATGTGTAATACACACATGGGAATAATTAAAAGTACGTGTAGTATTCGAATCCGATGACTCCGTGCGATAAACCAATGCTTAAACGACTAGGCTAATATTCAACATTATGCATACATGCCCACTAACTTGTACTCGATACCAAATAAAAAAAACGACAGTTTCACTAAAACACAAATATATGTATATACCAATTGAGGATATGAAACAATTTAATATTACTGTCTTTAATTGTAAAATGAACACCTAATGATCAACCATCTTAAGTTCTAAGTGATCCAAATTAAAAATTTAAGTCTCTAAAACCGTCTTTTAATACTAGAAGATTTCATAAAAACATACATAATTAGACCCAGAAAACCAAACAGAACCTTGCATTTTCACGTTTTTTGTTTATGAACAAAAAAAACAATTAAAATTTGGAAAAATAATTGTTAGCTTAGATATTAATTAATTATGCCAGTATTGAAACCAGCTATTTTTTTTGTATTATATTTACAGGTGAAAAGCAAGGCAGCGAAAATCAGCTGTCTCGCTAGAAACGTCAAAACATCCTTCATAAACGTTATTAAGTATCAAAGGATAATTTGGCTCCTTAATAAAAATTAATGAATGAGAATTTACGAACAAAAGTTCATACTGTGTCCTTGGATTTTATTTTTCACACAAATATACCGGGCGTTTAGCGTGGGCGGTTTTGTCGTAAATATCTCGTAAAATTATCGTAAAAGATGACGCTAAAATAAAATTTTATAGATATTTTGTCTCCTGTAATTCTATTGTGGGTACATAATAATAAAATAAATAAAAAAACTAAATATCCTCCTGTCATATGAAGTAAGTGATTGATACAATTAAACAAGAAAATGATCTTTTGATTTCAATTAAATTATTGTATATGTAATGTCAAGATTTATTTTTTTAATAGTTTCAAGATTCAATGTGATAATAAGTGTATAGAAAATAATTTCAAAACTTCAAATCAATTTAATGATGATCAAATTAATTTAATTTTTCTTGATAAATTATTTTTGACCTCATCCAAATTCTTATCACTGGGAACGAATCTTTGAGGAAACAATTGAATTCCTGCATAAATCACTCAGATACATACGTTTCATCATTAATGATTTTGGAGATTAAAAATTCAGGCCAAACAAAGGTCAAAACACGTTCGTTACAGCCGCGATTCGCATTTCGATAAGCATACGCCAGCCATCATACAGGTATAATTTATAAGAACAAAATTAAATTTGAAATTCACCTGAAAGTCATAGAATGTTACACTTTATCGACACACTTATTATACTAACACAAAGGTTTTATTACAAACAGTTCCAAATAGCGATTTCCCCCTTTATATTATGACAAGTGGTCGGCGCTGACATCGTGCGGGTTCAACAATTCATTAGTATACACTTTTACTTTTTATATAATAGCCTATATCCACCCAGTATAATGTACCTTTGAAATGGTAATAGAATTTTTCAAAAAGGTGAAGTGGTTCCGGAGATTACCTTCCAAATATAGACAAAGTCACTAACATCGCACTCTCCCTTTATGATATTAGTAAAGATCTATCTATATATTTACTCTAGATCTATATCTTTACTAATCTATACTAGTGTTCGCCTAGTTGCCGATATTTGCCCGTAAACATAGAATGATGTTTTGTTTCCGATGTTTTTATCTTGATAACCCTAAAGTTCTTTAATGGCTACCAACAAAACAAAATAAATGAAAATGAATTGGCAAACAAAGGAGAAAATGTTACCGAACTGTTTTATCGTTGCCTATATATATTGTATGTACAGTATATATACAGTATACTTCAAGCTAATCGTGCAAATTCAGTTGTGTTTCCAGTACCTTGAATTGTAAATACATATTTAAATGTACCTACCGCAATGAATAAATTATTAGAATAGTCTAATATTACAATTATCCATTAGCAATAACTGATAATTTTACCAAATATATTAATTTTGGTTGAACCCAAATCAAAGTGGCATACGAATCAGTGTTGACAATAACATTTAGGTAATATTAACGTTGTTTGGTATAAAACACAGAAATACCGCACATAGAAATAATCTTGTGAAGAAAAAAACTTTGTATTCTCTTTTTTTCTGTTTGTCGATCGATTTTTTTTGTTATATTTGGCTGCTACTGCCGAACAGTTACAATTGATTGAGGTCGAATTTCCACCACAACTAACAAATAGTGAGATAAAAATATCAATACTAAAAATACAGTAAAACTATTAACAGACCACAAACTAAAACCTCTATTGTCTTAGCCACCAATGAATTCATTATCCTAGTTTTTATCTCACCTCCAACAGTCGCTTCCTCGCACGTAACACTTAAGTATCTCTTAAAAATGCTATTTAAACCCAAATTATCATATGAATCGCTTTACTCAGAGAGAAAAATTCTCGGACACTACAGGTCATTTGCTTCACTGCACAAAACGACTGCTTGGCATTCAAAGAGCATATCCTTTCATAATTCCGACAATACTTAATACTCACACAACCATCACGGTTAAATGCATTCAAGACCTGCTGAGATACCAAAACTATTAGAAATTCGGACCGAGGTTATTTGAGAGTGAGATCAAGTTACGTTGGACGTTTTATCTCATACTCGCTCTCATCTCTTTGTTTCACGAGGACGTGATATAAAAGATTAACTTATTAGTATTCAGGGAGCGGAAGATCGGACGGGTCGCGGTGCGTGTGAAACGCAAGAAATACGGGCTTGGACACAGTATTGCACCACGTTTACGCGCTGTATTAACACATCCTAATGTTATTCAGAGTTCGCACTTCTTTACGCGTTAAATCCACTCTCAACTTCTATAAAGCTGAACCCTATAGGTCGAGACTAAGGATGAAACGTTAATTTAGGTTATACTCGACCCTTAAAGTACATGTTAATAAATGTCCTTGTACAACCAAACTCAAATGCAAAATAATTTAATTATTTAGGTTTTGTGTAAATACAGTAATGCACGTCATTTTTTGCTTCTACTACAGTTTCATTTCGTAGCACATATTTAATCAAATCCAACACAATCCGTAAAAGATACAGACATCTGCTTAAGTCGATTGCCATCCGAGAATATAATTGCAACAATATGACACTGTCATGTCGTGAACTAGGTCTTTAGTGATTATATTATGATACTGACATGAGAAGTTTCAAATTAATCTATAGTACTATATAAATCTGTTGAGATTTTCGTCTATATCTCGAGATAACTCAAGAACGGCTCGACCGATCTTGATGAAAATTGGTATGTAGTGAAAACACGTGATTGCGCAGATAAAAGACCATTTAAAATCGATATATCTATATAAACCTGTAATGTCTCTCTATCTGTACATTCCATTTTTTGCAAAATTTCATGATGACATCAATTTTACCATTTTAAAATTTTTTGTCTCTCTGTTTGTTTGAATGTCCCGTTATAACTCAAGAACGACTTGACTGATGACTTGCTTAATGATAATTAGTATGCAGTGAGAACTCGTGATTGTGCGGATGAAAGGCTACATAAAATATCAGTAAACCTAAAGATGTCTAATTAAGGCAAATAATACAAAAAATCTAATAATCATGTATATTTAATTAACAGTACAATCGAAACTACAAATATATGTTTGAATTTATGGTATTCAATACTAATTCCCTTTTGTTCATCCTTATCTTTAAGGTGTACCATTCTCGTGCGTCTCTAAGTAAATTCTCGTACTGGTGTTGTTATTACCATCGTTTCATTACAAAGTTCAACTATTGTTTAGCTTTTGGCTTTCATAAAATAGTTATAATCAAATCACCATTAAACCAGCCACAATTTCCATCTGAATTGCAATGATGATGCGCCATATAATGTAAGCTTGATTGCACAATTATTGGAAATAGTTACATTTATATGTAACAAAATAACTTCAAAGGTATTTAATGTTTACACGATTTGACCTATATGTATTTATTCGAATATCTATGAATGTAATCATACGAGATGCATAGTTATTGGTAGTATATATATATATCCGAAACTAGAGTCTAAATAAAACATGTTATGAAAGGTTTTTGCCGGTTCAGCCACTAAATACACTAGCCGCGTCGCTTTCATCTATAGACGTTTTTATTATTGGTTTTCATTATAATACCAAATAATACCTAGATAGTAAATCAAATTGTATTTTTACAATTCCTAAATTATCTAATATCCGTAACCGAAATTGTCCGAATCAATTGGATAATCCGAAAAATTTCATAGTGGTAGCTGTAACGGAAACCGGTAAAATATTATTCATATATCCGTATCCAGACCCGAAATTTCATATCCAAAACATTCTTAGTACTTAGAAACGCATTCGATTTTTACTTAGACTAACGTCGTTTGAGGGTGATTATTGCACGTTTATGGATTCCACAAGCCTCTTTGAGCTCCACATATGTTTTCTGTGAGCATCCCTAATATTTTGTTGTATTGAACTAATAACATTGTGCATGCTTGATTGGTATAATAATATTAATGTAAATATCAATCAAATAATCATTAGTAAGGAACTTAAACATTATTGTGCATAATCATTTTGTTCTTCAGGACACGCGAGGTAGTTCAATCGTGTATTTTTAAAGGTATTGTTCCCATGTAGAGCCTATCTTTCTTATCTACTTGTTCCTTTAAATTATGTAGCCGGTACTATTGTCGATGTAAATAATTACATTATAAATAACAACATGCTTCTATCTGCAAAACATTCCAACAAAGTTGGTTCACAATGTTCTCAAGGAATAAAAGCTTTCGAACTTCCAGCAATAAATAAAATGTAAGCAGTGGAATCGCGATCTAATGAAAGAAATAAAGTACCTTAATTGCTTCTTAAAGATGAACGCGAATGTACTTAATGTTAGAAGCTATCCATTTTATTATCTATTTTTAGCTTCATTGGACATGTTTTTGTATTCATCGGGCGACAGATGGCGTATAATTAATCTTTTGTTTACTTCAGCATTATTTTCATCATTTGCGTTTTCTTTCTATAGTATTCTATTTTAAGGAAGACACTCATTGTTTTAACTGTTTTCTGTTTAATAATATGAGATTTTTTGCGACTTGTGAAAAATTTTGTATTGCCTAGATATTATGTAATATAAATAATAAATAAACGTTTACACTCTCACACCTCCGCACTAGGATTCCCTGTATTGCGGGTGGCGTGGACATACATATATATAACATTACAAACACCCATGACCCGAGAACAAACATTTATCTGTCACATAAATGTCTGCCCCGGTCGGGAATCGAACCCGGGACCCTTCGCTCGGCAGGCAGGTTTACTACCAACTAGGCTATGGGGTCGTCATTTATATATTATATTATGTAATATATTATATTATGTATGTGTATGTATATATATTATATTATACACCGTAATGGGTGTTACTTCGCATCCAGTAATGAGTTTTATATTAAGCCATCTAAATTGTATATTACACGCACATACGCATCTTAAATATTTTGTGAGTTTTAGCGAATAATTAGGCTGAAAATTCGCAGTACCACATTCAAGAATCTTTAAAAAAGTCATATGTGACTTCACATGTGATTTATATCAGATAGCTGCTGGCTGAGTTTGGAATAGAAATCATGAGTCGTACTTACAAAACTGAACCTATTTTCCAACGTTGCTGAAGAAGATTGTGAAATTTATCACAACAAAAATAGGTTTCAAACTTCAAAGTAATTTCTTTAAATTTTCCAAAATTAATCACAATTCTAAAAAGTTTGGGTAATTTTGTGATTACTTAATTCAAACCTAAGCCGTTTGAAAATAAAATTTTAAGCACCATTCTTGCGATGCATAAAATTGCACTAGCTGAAGTGAGATCTATATTAAATTCAAATATTTTTCGTTCGAAGCCGTTTGAACAGATGTGACTGCACTTTTTTCTAGCTAATGAGTTTTTAACGATAATTATTTAAATGCTATTCATATAATTTACCAATGATTCGTTTAAAAGTCTTTGTCTAGATTATACTAATCGGGGGTTTGCTATTTAAAATAATACTAAACTTTTTAAGAAGACCTTTAGTAGTAGTTTTTTGATTGGAATTTAGACCAAACCAGATTTTTCTAATTTTACTATTTTTATAATATTTTAAATAATATATTAAATTTGAACATGTCAGACCGACGCTATAACAAAACAACGACCGATCGGTCGTACTTGCATAGGTGACCTGACTAATTAGGTTACAGAGGGCGTTGCCATTACAGCAGCGACCTCTGTATAAGTTGAAATATTACCACGAGAAGCTTCAGAAAGCAATAGAGAACATCATTAATCTGCCGACGGATACGGTGTTCGTTCTCGTCCACACGATGAAACTGTAATGGTGCTATATTTATTTTTAGTAACCACATTATCCTATCATTACGATATATTATTAATCAACCGATGAAAGCGCAGTTTTTTTTTTGGTTTTAATTGTCTGAATTTTGTGTAGACTCGCTCAGTGTGATTTAAATACTTTATAATATTTCACTATTGACCAGCGGCCAGTATTTTTTACGGCTATTAAAGCCGACAAACGAGCATCCGAGCCACCTGATGGTATGTGATCACTGTCGCCCATACACATCAGCAAGAAAGATATCACTGATGCGCTGTCGGCCAGTGAATGGGAAGGTAAGACAGAAAGTACTGGCTCTCAAGCCCCCAACCCGATCACGATGAGTCGTTTGACAGGCAGGCTTCACGGAAAGATAAAATTAATGACTCAATAATAATACTAATAATATGAATCTTACGCCAAGGTCTACCATTAAGCAAAGCAGTTCCGCCATTATTCTGTATCAACAATTATACATATACATTTGGTATATAGCTTGTCATAATCCTGAATAATGTAATTTTTCAAACGGCAAAAGTATTTTTCAAGTAGGTACCGTGATTTCAGAGATTACATTGCACGTATACAAACTCACAAAAACGCACTCTTTCTTTATAATTTTAGTGGAGTTTTTATGGACAGTAAAGGGCTCCGTCTATCCTCAAGTCTAAGTTAATATTCGCTGCTCGAAGTGCAGTCTGCTAATCAAGATATGAGGCTATCGTCTTGCTAGATTCTGGTGGATTTTATACAGTTAATTCTGACTGATATTTAGTATCTTCAAATGCGTGGCTAGCTTCGATCATTTGGAATTAATTGTTGCTTATATTGCGTCTCAATTAAAGCCTCACGAGAACCAGTCATAAAATGAATTCACTGCTTTGTCTAGGCTGTCAAGGCGTCGCCGACGGTCTTTGTACTACTGATGTGGCTGAGGCGGTGAGAACTACTCACTTCTTCACTTTCTCTATATGTTCTGTTACTTAGACGTAGAATGTTCGTTTGCAAACTATTAACATAAAAAAGTTATCTGAATCAATCGATCCTCTTACGTCAATGTGTTTAATTAATAAAGCATTTAAATTCACTAGATTTTTACTACAATCTTTATGTTACTAAAACCCCCATAATCCATTATATTTTTCATCCATAACTACAAGAACACTTGTATTACTTCCAGTATTACCTATTTCGTGGAGTGGTGTCGTCCCACACGGCGCTCTAGGCGACTTGATGGGCTATGAAATTATTCACATGGCTGCTCTGCGACCAATTTAGACACATCCAGGCAGTGCAATGTCTACGTACTGACGTCTTTATACAGACGCTTCCGGACATAACCTTTTTATTGAAGCACAACATTAGGAGTATATCCTAAACAGGAAAGACAGAATACAGCCAACCATGAAAACCCAAGAACAATGTTGCCCCAATATTTACCATGGCTATATTAATGGTTATTATGATGAGCACTGATCTTGATTTTTATGAAATTATTAACTGAACTATCAGCTTCTTAAAGTATTGCCTGCTTGATGTTTTATAACAAAATGTATTAATTTAAAAAGTATTAATATTTAATTACCCATATATTGGTTTTGAATTATTTTAAGAACAGTTTATTTTGCGATAAATAAAATAACATTAACTCTAGGTTTTAAACTCTTCTCGTGACAAGCCGAGCCTCTATCAACGATGCTAGGATCAGTTAACTTCACGATTAATCTATCAAAATTGTACGAAGCAAACGTATCTATCTTTATTTCCACCGTTTAAGTCTCATATCGTGGCTCGATCTATTACGTTTAGAACTCGTAACATCACACAAACAAACATCGCTGTTGAACTAAACTTGATAGCCTATGAAATTATTCACAAGCCAGCTTTAGTCCCAATGCGGACACATCTAGGCGTTTCAGACATCTACGTGCACTCCTGCATCTTTATTTAAAACTCGGTTCCAGCGCTTCCGGGCATAACTGATTTATTGAACTCATCTATAAGTAACTATGTTGTAGTGCATATCTTCTTTGTTACGAAGTAGCTACTAAATATACTACATAAATACCTGCTATAACCAACGGTAGACTGGCAGAAACTGCTCTTACCAAGTTCGCCTTTGTCTCGTAGGTGTAATAAGCAATGCTAATTAAGGCTAATGCTTTTGACAGCAATGCAAACAATAATCCTATTGAAATTAAAGTCATTCTTCCCTATATAGATATTTTTATTTAGTATAACATAAAAAATTATATTAGTTGCATCGCAATCATAACACATCGTAAGTCAATGATAACGTGGAATCCATACATATAATAAAATTCCAACTAACCGCTTTTTGTACACAAAGGACATATGAGGAAAACTATTATTATGGTCCTTTATTAACGCATTGGAATCCGAAATAACAGTTGTTAGAATTATTAGTATAACATCTTGCTAATATATACTTGTGGCCGGAGTAGTCTTGAAATGACTATAAATACGACAACTTTAGCGTAAAATAAACAAAAGTAATTTATAATTTTTCAACAACATAAATTAATTTAATACTTTCGAAGCAACATTAACATATCACATACATATTTGGAAGTATGATTGATGCAATAGATGACAAAGAACGTCTTTAATTGTTAACATGTTCGTAAAAGTTCCATGCAAAGATATAAAACTGAAAACAACCGGTTTTGGTAAGCAATAACGAATTGTAAGAAGCATGCCGCGTGACACCCGTAGGGCCGGTCAACACTATCCTATTACTATTTGTCTCGGGATAATCTCGGTATAATCATATATGTATACCTGCTATATGATTCGCTTGTAATATCAGTAAATTATATTTATTACGAAATGTGAGGACTTTTGTTCGGTAAATTAATTATCCCCACGTACTTGTTACTTAGAAAGTCAATTAAAGATTTTTTCTTTTTCTGTAACATCATAGATATTCGTATTCGGATTTGATCGTTTGGTATCTGGCGGCATCGGGCCGACGGATTGTAGTTGTCGTCCAACTGCAGGAGTACTGCATGCTCGTTTACATCTTCTAAATGGATAAAACCACAGTTATTAGTACAAAGAATTCATTAGACAGTTCCAAAATAAAAATAAAAAGTTTGAACATAATTATCTACCCTCACGTCCTAGGAGATTATTCATGTGACAACACTTCTGACCTATGAAACCTAAGAGAATATTTCACTAATAGGCCTGTGCTAAGTGAATCACTGTAATCAAGAATCAAGCTCGAAACCCTTCTCTGTCTAAAAACAAAACTGTAACATGATATTCACAGTTCAATTAAAATTAGACTTCAAAAACAAAACACCAAACGTGTACTTTGAAAATAACAAATAAATTGAAGATATTAGTGTAACTCGACCCTTATAGTTCAATGAACCTTAAAATTATAACTATTTGTACCTATTAACTTTGTACTGCTTAGAGCTCTAGTTAAACTGGTACTGTAATAAAGATTGTTATCACTAAAATCTCAAACATTTAATTGAAACTCGATAGTCATATCCGAAATTAAAACCATAGAATACGTAATAATATCTTATCTCAGAAGTTTATTTATGGTAATGTTTTGTACGTGTGGTTTTTAATTGCTCAGAAAAGGATATAAATAATAAACCAAACGATTCTATATTCTAGTTGGTAGCGGCCCTGGCTGCCGAAGAATGAATCCCGAGTTTTTTCTGTTTGTGTACGTTAATGTGACAAATAATGTTTTTTCTCTAACTCCGATCGTGTATGTCCATGTCACGTGTGACACGGCGAATCGTAGTGAAGAAAATGTGAGTGAGTATAAAGTGTAATTGTAACCACAACCCATGATAATCCTACAGCTGGGAGCGGATCGCCGCTCGCAAAGCCGTATGTAGGTCGGTAGGTGTAGGTTGTGGACCATGCTGATGCGTGCGGATTGGACTTCACAAAAGTTTGACAACGTTGTAGAGAACTATTTGTTATGCGAGTATGCTGAACGTGTTTCCCTTCACCGAAGCAAACGGTAATTAAATTTTTATGCACAGGAAATTTGAAAATATAAAGACGCATGCAGGATTGTAACTGGGAATCTGGGCATAGCACCGTTCAAAATACCAGACTATCACTGCAAAACAGTTAATTACCTTTTCCTCTTCCTTTGATTCGTTTAAATTAATTCATAAAACTGCAAAATGTTATCTGGCTCGCTCGGGTGGATCACAAAGCTACGCAGTCTCACGGATGGGGAAAGTCTTATATAACATATTTTTATTCTATACTAGCAAACTGCCCTCGCTTCGCTTCAGAATAACTACCTTACCCTTAGAAATAGCATCTGAATTGCTTTAAGACTGGGTTTTTCTTGTTCTGTGAATTAGAAATACACATATTAATTCCTCAGTTTTTTATTTATGGACGAATTGAAAATTAACGTACTTTAAATATTAAGCGACGCTTACTGCAATACGTTACTGAAAACTGTAAGGAAATCGAATAATCCGTTTCTGATATTACCACGAACAACCGCACAGACAAACAGACAAAAATTGTAACAGCCATTTTTTTTGGGTTCTATTGCATTAATAAAGGCACTCAATAGTAGTTTTTCTCACATATCCTTAATGTACAGAAAGCGATCAGATAGAATTTTACTATATGTATCATATATAGATAGATTTATATACTAATATATATAAATCTTGACTACAATCATGCAAAATCATTATTAAACTAAAATTCAAAGCTAGACGGACGAAAATCAGATGGGAAAAGTTTTGACGTATAAAATTCCCTTAAAATTAATAATAAACATCGCCAGGCATTTGAGGTATCTCAACCCGTTGAAATTCCCAGAGTCGCGTCCAGAAACAAAACTGTAACTTCGGTCCTGTTCAATCGATTTCAGTGTAACAAACGGTAAATTTTAAAGCAGTGAATATAACATCAATCATTGGCAACCGTATTCTAATTGGTAAGGTCATTTTTAACTAACGATAGAACCTGCAGACAGAAAAGTATAAAAAAATTACAGTCTAATCGTATTGTCTCTACATTGCACTCCAAAGATTTTTAATAACTTAAAACGTTTAAAACGTTTAAAAATAGTATAAAACGAAGTATAGTATTTCTGTATGATCGAACGCTTTGTTACTACTACTGCAGTGTTTTTAGCGATAGAAAGATAGATAGATAGATTCATGAAAAATTGTTTTAAGTGTTTGAGATAGACATTTCATTGTTCTCAACAATTCTCGTTTCTCTCGTGTCCATCACGTTTTGGATGGCATGTGTCGGTGTTTATGGAAATGGAAAAAATCGTCGTGTTAAATGATATTTTCCACTTTCCACAGGTAAAGTTACGCGATCGCTGCATCAAATCTCTGCTTTAGATAGTCCCAAAAGCGGAAGCGGCAAGAAACTTCCAAAGAGAACATTTTTCAAGTTCACAGTTATATATATAACTCCAAGTCCATGTCTAAGTGGTTTTAAAAATAATCATATATTTTGTAATTGTAATAAACTTTTGCTTTGCTATGTCTGAATTGGTACAATCAGTTTTTCCTTATAACTAACGTTAATGTTGTGAACATTTCTTTAGAAGTTTCAGAGAATATTTAACCAACATAACATTATCAAAAACGTAATGATTTACAACAGCTAATATGTATTTAAAAAAAAAAACTTCGATCAATATAAGTAAAGAGGTTAAAGAGGGAGTGCAAATTTTGTGAGATTGTGTATACATGGAAGATAATTTCCGGATTTGAAAAATTATTTTACCATTTGAAAGGTACATTATTCCCAATGGACATAGGCTATCATGTATCTATATTATGTAACTATAAGCCAACCCGAACGAACCCGGGCTAACCACAAGTCTGTAATATAAAGATAGATTCAATATCTGCAGCCAGACCGCAGTTTATTACTCTATGAAAGAAAACAGAAGCACGGTAAAATTAGAAATTGCCATCGAAAAAGCAGCTATAGTGTTGCATCGTGAAGTCTAATTTACATATAAAACAAGACAAGGTATCGACTATTGAATTTTTACAGAGCTATATATGGTCAAGTTGGATCTAGGCACATGAGAGACCTACATTCTGCTTTAAATCCTAACTGAATGTGCTGACGACAGCTCGTCGCTGCGGTCAAGAAGGCTTTACAGACGACATCTAGTTTAATTATACTGCTATGTCCCGGGGTTTAATACAAAGATTAAACGGTATACATTTTTATTACGATATTACTGATTCAGATATGAGTGATACAGTGATGTTTATCGGATCTCCGAGTGTACAAAAGATGAATAAACTATGCCTGCTTCACAATTTTTTTATTTTTATTAATTCAGGATTTTATTGTTAGTAACATTGGTATCTTATTAATTAAAAGTATTAACTTTATAGAATTCAAAATTGATTTAAGCTATTTTCTAATTTTTTATTCTAATCAATTGAGATTTAGAACCTTTTTGAATGTCACGTTTATTTAAATTTATTTGCTAGGAATTATTTAGCCGTAGGTTTCTTTACCATTATTACCACGATTCATTTGTTCATCTGCTGGGTTAAAAATTAAACTGGACATAATAATTTCTTATACAAATCTATTTTGATATCAATTTTCTAATAAGCTTTTGTATTGGAGCAGTAATTCGCCATCGCTTTACTTAAAAAACATCCCGGGGAAAAGATCCGTTTCCAGAGATGAGAGGCATCCAGAATTTTGACCTCTAATATAATTTCCAAATATTCGAATAATCATCTAAATCTGATCAACGTTTTTAGTGATGCAGATGGTTAGACAGACAGACAGACAATTATTAAAAAAAATATGTTCAGGCCTTTGTGTTAATAACATACCTACACATATACGTACATTACCTAGATTACCTTTACACACACCTACGCACTAGCATTCCCTGTGTTGCGGGTGGCATGGACATACACAAATATGACATCCCAAACACCCGTGACTCGAGAACAAACGTTAATCTGTCACATAAATATCGGCCGCGGCCGGGAATCGAACCCGGGACCCTTCGCTCGGCAGGCAGGGTCACTAACAACTGGGCTATGGGGTCGTCAAGTCTACCTATATTAAAATTTCCAAGAAATATTCGATATAGTATACACATATTAATAATATTATTTATTAATATATTAATATTCGTATAACATGTTCGAATAGTATAGTATAGAAAATCATCAATTGCATTGACTTATTAGTATACAAGAGATTTATATTAGCACATACAATATGAACTAGGCGATGAAAAGCTACCACTATTACGGATAGCTCAAAATAATAAACTGAATTAAGCATAAGTATCTACTTCAGTCACAGAAGTAGCATCCGAAATCATCTCAAACAGTTTGGATAAGGTACATTTCCGAATCCCTACATTTTGGATATCTGGAAACATTCCCGATGTAGATTCAAAACGCATCAGCGCCACCGCTCAGCCGAGCTACCGATTACGTCAGTACCGTTATCGGCGATACGCTGCCGATAAATCGCTCTGCGATACTTTTATCTTTGGAATTGTGAGAACTTAAATAATTTTTATATCTCGACAGTGACTTAGAGAGCCGATACGTGATCCTTTCCTTTCGACTTTATCCGAAGTCATATCGCGAGTACGTATAAAGAGGGCTATGAGAATTTCGATATAAGAAACATTAATCTTGAAGAAAATTATTATTATGGCACATGGCCCAACAAGAATTGAAGATTCATAACTATGAAATTTGTAGAACGACAAATTGACTGGCGTGATGGTTGGCTGAAGACATTGCCGGGCCACGTCGTTGGAAGAACTAATAACTAATGGGGAAGACGGCCTTGAATGGCGTCAGCGCTTTGGTGACAGAAGCATAAATCGCCGTTCGACCAAGAGTACTTACGACCTGAAGAACAGAGCGGTTCGATTCAAAAGACAAACAGTAATAATCAGCATACATCAGACTAATGTAATGCTATAGCGCTAACGCTGGTACTATTTTCATACAAAAACTTTCATCATTTTCCTCAGTAACGCTATCTATGTAGTTTTATCTCTTGTAATCAAGACATAACCCAGTAATTAATGTTGCAATACTTATCGCTTAATAAAATATATATATTAAAATACAATATATAATATGTTAGTTTCGTCGATTACTAATAATTAATAAGAAAAGGTCATCCTTTGTTCACGAAGGTAAATTGATGACACCAAGGCCGTCAACCGTCAGCGTTAAATAAAAAGAAAGAGCTGAGGAATCCGATTGTTAAATAGTTCATGTTGCAGTAGTTAATAGGACCACCATATACGAAGTTCGTTGGAATTAACTGTGTGGTACAGGACCCGAAGACCTCCACCAAAATGGATCTAGCGCATATCTTATCTGGTGTTCAGCACGGTGCAAAATTAACAAAGGAAGTTGAAACCAATCGGCTTGCACTTATGCGCGAATAACGATTCTCGTCACCTCAAAATAGTGTAGAAGTTGATCAGGTAGATAACTCTACGACCGTGAATGACGACCGTCTGGATTATATAATGCAGGTTTCAGCGACCTCAAACAGGAAAGAACTGACGCACGCCTGAACTGGTGTTCTTATATAATGCAGGTATCAGCGACCTAAAACAGGAAAGAACTGACGCACGCCTGAACTGGTGTTCTTATATAATGCAGGTTTCAGCGACCTCAAACAGGAAAGAACTGACGCACGCCTGAACTGGTGTTCTTATATAATGCAAGTTTCAGCGACCTCAAACAGGAAAGAACTGACGCACGCTTGATTTAGTGTTCCGCAGGGTGCAAAACTACCAAAGGTAGTTGGAACCAATCAACTTAAACTCGAGTACAGATGGAACTCCTTTACACTTAAAAAAAATGCTTGGAAAGAACAAGTGTAAGAATAGATATTAAACATTTAATAGTGATTCCACGAAGGAAGAGATCGCGTTTGATAAAACATGAGCAATAAATTAGAAGACTACTTTAATATAATTATATCATGACCTTAAAATTTAAGGTTGCGATGATATTTGTCAATTTCAATTTATCCAGTTTAAATGACATTTAAAGTTTGTCGTTGAATATATTGCTTTTTTAATTGATTTATTACCGAAACTGCAATTGACTCGAAGTGACAAATCACTTATAAAGTTCGAAATTTCGGTCGCCAGTATAAGTATATATTTTTAGTGGACAAATTTTAATTTATGGAACTATACCATTAGAATTGATATAGATGGTTTATGTGATGGGCAATAAAATCTGCGAAAATCCAGATGCGAGAATTAGGCACCATCAAATTTTATTTTGTCATCTTTTACTAATAAACGAATTTTGCTTTCTTTTATTCCAAAGAATTGCTAGGCTATCTAATTATCTTATAACGGATAGTGTTTTAAGCACATTTTGATATAAACGCAACGAGGTATCCTATGAATTTAGAACTGGTATTTCAGATAGAGGATAAGCGAGTATGTAATAAACTATTAATTGCTTCGGTGAAGTACATCATCCAACGTCCAGCTGTGAAACAGTTAAAGAATGTTATGACGAAGCTTTTTTTGTTGAAAAGTACTCTAAGTACTTGTCACTGATGTATACTTTAATTTCAATACCTCATCACTAAACATAGCCTATTACAGGTATTCCTTATCCGAACTTCATATACAGAATCCATTTGATTTTTTATGGCCCTCTTTCATAGTAAAGTAAAGCTTGATCTATTAGAATGTGGTATGTTGAATTATCGGCTTTCGATGCAGCGTCGGTAGAGTTGCCTCTGGCGCGCTAATCTAATTTTCTTTCTATATCATCAATTCCTTTGGGTTACAGTGTATTATTAATCTTTTCTTCTAGGTCGTTTCTTAATACACTCTTACTTTGTTAGTAAAAGCTACCCTTTGTAAGTCAATGGGCGATAATGGAGGATATCAACAGCCGAATACAATATAGATAATTATAGGTACAATTTATACATATTTCAACTACTAAATTTTTAGTCTACATACACTTCCAATATTAAATATACATTTTAATTATTGTTCAATTAATTTTACAATGTAATAGGAAAAGTAATAACAGAATATAAGATAATTTTTTATTTTTATTTATCTACATTGAAACCGTGCTTTGTTCGCGTTGCCAACATCCTGTTTTAGTATATTTATAGGTGGCCCAGTGAAGTAAGCAGTGATAGCTCATTTCTCATTAACCAATTACGTACTTAATATAACAAGATAAAGAGGTGTTCAGTCAATATCATTGCGATCACTATCGCCGCGCCTAAATATTCTAATATCGTAAGAACGGGAACTACGCTACGGTCGCAAAAAGTTGAGAAGGTGCGAAGAAATTCCTGTCAAATAAATTGCCCGTGTCGCTCATAACACTTGTTCAAAATCGAATCTTCTTAAACTCTTAGAACATAGACAAATATTTCACCACAAACTATCAATTCACGACTCTGGATCGTTCGAGAATCGCACTCGGGATCCATCGTTCTGCAAGGTCGCTACAAACTAAATGTCTTATAAAATTCCCTTATTATAGTTACTATACAATCATAGCACAGATCATTTTATTTTTGTTCGAAAGACCTTCATAAATTTATAAAACGC
The DNA here is from genome assembly GCA_003671415.1 of Megathymus violae. Classification (NCBI taxonomy): domain Eukaryota; kingdom Metazoa; phylum Arthropoda; class Insecta; order Lepidoptera; family Hesperiidae; genus Megathymus; species Megathymus violae. The sequence continues at coordinate 1,480,448 of PDGT01000029.1, forward strand.
AGTTCGTAAAACAAAATTGAACGATGTGGGGCTTGAATAACGGTTATCGGGCAACAAGCGGCGTAGCATTGGGTCGTACGCTCGAATCTAATTCGCCTGCACGGAAACTGAACTCGAGAGTAACATTACTATTCCCTTTGGGGCAAAGGCCTGTCGATGGTGTTTTTTGATTACCAGCTCGGCCGGTACATGTTGTAGTCCGCTCATGTTTTGTGAGAAAGGCACGATTTATTCGATTCTAGGCTGCACGTGCGAATGCTCTGCCAATACATGTCGAATGCATGGTGTGAATTCTGGCTAAATCCTACGATTTGTGTAAGATTTGTTTTGTCACTATCATTGGCTTTTACTGTTACTATTTGTATAAAACCTTACTTAATGTCTATATTTAGGTTTTTTTTTACAAAAAAATTAGTCATCTAATATTTGATAACAATCCCGCCCGATGGTAAGTGATGGTGAAGTCTAAGATGTTGAACGCATTAACATTAAGTCTTTGATATTTATAATATATATGTTATATATATGTTACAGGGACCATCGAAATTCATATCCAACTTCAAACATTACTAATGTTAATTAAAAAAAAAAAACTAGTAAATCATTTAATTATTTTTCTGTTGTTGTTCACTTGAACGTCATTTATAAGCTGTTAAACATATATTTGATTACTCAAATCCAAATTATTACATTTTTTTAAATAGATCATACACTTATGACGTACACACATACTGTAACGTAGGTTTTGTTATATAAAATTAAACCGTAATAATTCTCTAAGGTCAAAAATTTGAAAACCATAAAAAAATTATTCACGTGTAGCAATCAACGCTAATGCCATTTCGATACTGTATGAGAAAGAACGTTATCATTATAATAAATATTATAGACAATTGAACTTCAAGGCGGTTTGGGTCGCCGGTCCCTTTGCGTTGATTTTTATTAAGACATTAAAGGTAAACTGAGTAAAAATTTTATCGCTAATGTTCTCTGTTGAACTGGAAATAATTTATTTAATTACACACGCGAGAATTCAAACCCATTACAAATGAATGGCGTTAATAATTCAAACCGTGAGAGATTTAATTAATATAGTTAATTCGGGGCCGATAACGAGTTTATTGCGCGTTTGTAGCAGGTCGAACAGAATAAAAATTTGGAGACATCAAACGAAACTGAATTACAAATAGCTTTTATCAAAGAAGTTACGTGATGGATGATCTAAACAAAGGATAAATAGAGTTTGATTATACTCAAACAGACCATTATTCTATGTGGGTAGTATCGGAACCCAAAATCAAACTGAAGGCTGAAATAAAATTTATACATAACGATAAAAACCCCATTACACTGGAATAGATAAAAAGGAATCGAGTTAAAGGCATCGGGTACTGTAAACTAGAAGGCAAAACACGGAAGTTCCTATTAACACGTTCTCATTAGCGTTGATTTTAATGAAAGAGGCACTCAATAAAATTTTACCAAACGATCCATGAATGAATAGGGGCTCGGGCTTTCTATGTTAAATTGTTTTACGCCTTCAGAGAACGCAGTGTGCTAAGTGATTTTTACATTTTACTATCAACGATGGGTGGCACCGCGGCACAATAGGGGATACTTGAAGTGTCTTTTAGTTATTCTTTCTCTATTTGCTTTATTACCGGTTCGAGTGCTGTTAGACATTGTTGAATTTGTGTTGCTTGTTTGTGGGATTCCGACACTTTTATTGTTATATCATTATGATTTATGTCACATTAATGTAGATGTTGGTTTGAAAGTCCTTCAGTTTATTGAAGACTGAACAAAGTTATATTTTCTTTCTTTTGTTATGTAGATACTTATCTTGTGTTGAAATTTATTGTGAGTATTTTGTAAATAATTCAATCATTCATATTATAAAATATAAAATTTAAATCTAATAAAGAAATTCCTTTTTTATATACTCGTATATCTGGAAAGAAGGGCATCCGATTTCATTATCACAACGTGATGAATACAATTCGTAGTATGTCAACTCATTAAACTTTTAAATTAAAATAAGATTCTTTAATATTTCTCAATAGTTCTATTGGCAAAGCTATCGGTTTATATCTTACAAACACTTACTTACTTATAGTTTTTACCATCTTATTACGAAAATGGACTAATACTTTCTGAACTTTTTTCTAAGTTACAATTTTTTTTTAATGCATAATATAGATTTATGTTCTCGCAGTTTGTGTTTTTGTATCTGGAGTTGCCAGAACTTAATTTCTTTAATTCTGTTCAGTTTCATTATAATATCAAGTCATTGGACAAAATAATTCACAATAATCTTTCTTTATCTGAGTATTCACAATATAAGTTCACAATAAAATGTAAGTTAAAAAAAATATTTTGTCAAATTCGCAGAATAATACGCATTTGGTGGAGACGATGTTGATGCTATCAGCTTGTTTTCCAACAAATTCTGTAATCTCATCACTTCCATCAAATTTCGCCGGTCCAGATATTTCACGACGCTCACTAAAAGATTCGGTGAGGAAAATATTTAATATAAGAAGATTGACATCGTCGAACAAACTTGTAACACCGACTGTGGTGACATGATGGTGGAAGTTTTTTAATAAAATATGTACCTACCGCACACCAGGCGTTCCGGCCTTTATGACCTTCACAAAATTTTATTACGCAAATTTTTTGATAATCTCCAGTGTAATTTGCCTGCTACTCCCAGGCATAAATTTGCGCTTATTATCATATCTATTTTAAATACGAACGATGATTTCGGAATTAATCTAGGATCAAGATATTAGGAGACCATATCATAAAAGACATCAGTTTACTTACATTAATCATATAGGTGATATTTCAAAATCATTATGTTAGATTATTTCATTTACATCAGTTACGTTTAAAAAAAATGAGTCATAAATGCAATTAATTAACATAAGCCAAATATTACCGTTACTGCTAGAAACGAAAACACTTTTCAAAGTAATATTACTGATAAAGTAGTATATAACTCTAGTTTCCTCCATAAATGTTCCATGTCCACAGCCTTCAAACTTATTTCGAAGGCTTTGACCCACATTCCGTTACTTTAACTTTTTCAACGTCCAGTATATCATTCATTTACGACCATAATTACCCTCGGCTACGTCAATACTGCTCTTGAACGTTGTTTATTACCGTCATAATTTAATCTGGATAGAAATATTATACCGACGCAGATCCGAATAGACGCATCCGACCATAAACTGTGCTTTACGACAAATTTGTTCAATATAAGTATCGTAAATCAAGTTCGTTGGTTTTTTGAGAAAGAAACGGAAGTTTTAACTGCATCCAATGAAGAGAATAAAAATAATCCTTTAGAGAACGCACTCCGAATAACCAGTCGCGTGGCAATAATTGTTAGTTGCTATCCAATTAAGTGTTATTGGTATTATAAATGAAGAAAATATTATTATGAAATATGTACTATTTGTATTTGTAAATCAATTTTATAAATATGAATGTTTTGAGTTGATAGATGCAAATTGTAATTGCAAATTGTAACGTAAGTCTGTATAGATGATGATGACAATGATAAGGATAGTGATGATGATGTAAAATATTCGGAGGAAACAGAAACAATAACAGACATTGGCTAAAAAATTCTTTAAACAAACCCGTAATCATTTTCATTCTTGTGAATCTAATATCGCTTTATTGCCACCATTGAGATCAAAGCATTAAAAATAGATCCAGTATACCCCATACATCGGATCGAGTAAACATTCAGTAATTGTAGCAACGTAAACAGAGAACGTGGCTCTGAAATATGAATATGAAGAATGAATAATAATTGAATTATGTTCGAGATACAAATACTGATTTGGGGAATAAAAAGTAAGTTTTGAAAGTCCTTTGTTATAGTTTATTGTAATTTGCCTAAAATTGTTATTTATTTGTAAAATGTTATTTCGTTTGTAACAGTTTATAATTTAAAATTCTTAAGTTTCTGGTGATCAAATACGTTCAAAAAAATCCTTTATTATTTGTTCAATATTGTTACTATTGTTAGGATATTCTTTACATTTAAAACAGGGCGTAACTGAAACTTGTAATCTAAATCGTTTTATTTGTAAAATGTTATTTCGTTTGTAACAGTTTATAATTTAAAATTCTTAAGTTTCTGGTGATCAAATACGTTCAAAAAATTCCTTTATTATTTGTTCAATATTGTTACTATTGTTAGGATATTCATTACATTTAAAACAGGGCGTAACTGAAACTTGTAATCTAAATCGTTTCTAACAAATTAATTGTATTTTTGAAACGAATAAACAAATTCATATGATCGCATTCAAATTGTGAGGTTAATTGTCTCATAGCCATTAAAACCTTAATTATGCTCTTTATTTTAAAACTGATGCGCTAATAACCAGACAGTTTTTGAGATACCTAGGCAACTCTTCGAACGCGATCAGTAATTAAAGAATAACAGTCAACAATTTTAATTCTTGAGCTTACAAGCCTCGAAGGACACGTAGAGCCGTCAATCCTGGTTATTGTTGTTTGATAGCAGTGTTTAAATCATATCGAAGGCCTTCGGGCGAGATAAGAACTTCTAACAATAGAGCTGACGATATAAACTCTACACAAGTTCGCGCTGGAGAAAGGTGTAAGGGTAAGTACGCTCTTAGCGACCTTAAGTAAGAAGGCCCGTGCCCTACAATTAACCACATTGGTGGCCGATGTAACACTAAACTCTGTAACTCACGAAGCCATCACAAAACATTTCATAATAATATAGAGGAACTAATCCAAGGAAATATTTAACTTAAAAGGTCATAAGTAAAATCGAGTAAGAGCAAAGTCATGCAATTGAAATTACAATATTATCAGATCGTAGCAAATTTAAAATGGGAGGACAGAAGACGTTCAACATACAGAATATGTGAAATCGTTAAAATTATTAATAAGCGTAAAGTAGGTATATGTAGTTAGTGAACAGACTTTTTTGTAAGTCCTGTTTAAAATGATTATTGACAATCTGCAGGCCCGTTAATAGCGATCCAATGAACATAGATACGGATAATCCTCGATAAAACTTGTAATCAACATCTCCGAACGCCAATTTATGTACACGGACTAGACTAATCTGCTACTAGCTCGATACTGGTATTTAGTACAATATTTAGTTTTAACAAAACAACAGCACTAGCAGACTCAACGGCATTAATATGCATGCAGCTTTCATTGCACTAGTAATTAGCAATTGCAGCTCAATAATTTGAATGAATCACGAATCTAACCTAACCTAACCTAACCTAAGTGTCTACTCTAGTACAGTGTTATAAAATTGTCGAATGTATTAAACAGTATTACAAATTGTATAAGCAAAAAAATGTGATTTAGATTTTCATATAAATTTGAAAAATATATTACAAATATCTCTATTTATAAAGGTAGATGTATCTATCTGTAGGGTTTCTTGTCATTTATTGGTGTCTTATATAATGTTATATGTCATTTATAACTAGGCTCATAAACCAATGCTTATAATACATCGAATAGTTAAATCATTCATGATTATTGGGTATCTTTCACAATTTATACAAAATTTTTAAACTTTATTCATAATAGTGAAAACTAAAAATCATCCATCCCAAATTATGTTCGTTCATAACATTATTGTCTGCTACACGGCATCTTACACAAAAAATACCAAAACTATCTTGGAGCGTCATGAATCTCTCTAATGAGCTGGATTGCTCTAATCCTCTTCGAATCATTATCTGGACGTATAGTATCTATTCAAATTGGTCGCCAATGTCGCGTTTTATCGTAGCCGGCTACCATCAGACCCACCTCCGAGTACGGTCAGCCTGATACGTCTAATTGAATAAATGCAAATTTATCGTTGACACTGAAAGTGTTATACATATATCAGGAATCTTGTTAGAGCTTTTGGTTTTATACAGTAGTATCTATTGCTTTAAATATAATAAATTAATTAATATTAATTTATATAAAAACATTGAGGATGGATTACTTAAATTTAGTTACGAAATTCATTATGAATTTGTAGAATAATTTTAATAATTGATCATATAAACACCATCTAAAACTGATTATAAACCTGTTATTTTATCTCGTTCGTACGTAGAAACTGGAAAAATATATTCTTATAATTTACGTTTATAAGTTTGAATAATGATATCCAATTGCCAGTTTGTTTAAAGCAGAATTATTTCAGCTAATTCGTAAAATTATTAATCTTTGTTTTTTTTCGATTAACGATAATAATATTCCAATATAAATATCTTTCAATATAATCGATGAAAAATCGATATGTTTAATGAATTTCAAATTAAAGTAACACAAAGATTTATATGGGTTTGGTTTAGTTGCTGTCGGTTAAGTCGTGCCAGATCTTCCACTTAGGATAAATGTAGAGACACGTTTTGAATAACATTAAGTTACTTATTTCGAACTTGGTCAGATCGCTCTGATTACTCTAGTTCAGTGGAAATTCAAATCCGATAGAGAAATACGTGAGTTATTACTTGCAGTTGAAAATGCTAGGTTTAAATATGAGACTGGCTTTCCGTATAAATTCATGGAAATTGTTGAGACAGAGGGAACCAGAGTTAAATAGAAATTAGATTTTATATTATGTTAGCAGTAACTCGACTTGGCGTCGCTTTGCGGAAAATAGTCCTTAACAGCACTACTCACTACGTCTGTATACCATCAATATTATTTAGCTTGAGATTTTTGATAATAATAAAAAAATCTGCATATGCCAGCCTACAGAAGCGTTAGTACCGCGCGTTAAATATAATCATTGCAACCGAAGCACGTAAAAAAAGTAACATTGAGATTAAGCCGAATAGTACAGTGGCGAGCGATCTCCAGTAAGGGGTCAACTGTCATTCCCTCGTTCATTGTTCAGCTGGTCATACCACGAGCAAGGAAGTTAGCTTGGACTAAACGATATGAGAAACCCCTTATACGCAAATACTCACAAATGTATATAACATTCCAAATAATTGATCGATACCCGATTATAATAAACAGGAATATAAAAATGTATTATCATTATCATCAATTTCCCCGTTTCTTCAACTAAAATAACGGTCAAAGAGCACAATGTCCAGTACATCGTAAAGAAAATCTCTTGTACACAACAAGAGTCAACTTTGACAGCGTTAAAAATGTATTCAAGATAAAATAATGCAAAAAATACGGCGCCCACAGAACTTCTTCAGAAGCACAATATGGCCTCCTTTATTTATTTTTCATTTTTCATCCTCCAAACTCTAATGATGTCTGATGAAAGGAAGCCGATACAGCCTCAATTTTCATGCCAACGACTAGTTTCACAGAAAGCGATAAGCGACAAACTTTATTTCAATCTAGGCTGAATTAAAAATTAAATAAAATTAATATGTAAGTAAACCGTTAACTTCATTCATTATATATATTTAGATACTCATGACTTTGACAATAATTTAAAGTTCAAGAAACTAATTAATTGAAGAAGCAAAAGCATGGCGGAAGTGACGTAATATCATACGTATTCGGATTACAGTCAACCCTATAGCTCATTTGTTATTGACTCAGCCTGTTGAAGTCTTGAGCTCCATTTCTACATGAGATAGATGATTAAATATTTAACAGACTATAAAAGTTTCTTGATATATAGCGAATGAAAAAGCGAATCTAATGTCAAGGCTAATGTTTAAGCAGCAAAATAACAATAAATGTATAAATGATTATAACACACTCACTACTTTCCTTTGGTTTTGATAGCTTTGACATGCATTAACGCGATAAGATATAACTTGTATAGCACCATACAGCAAACATTTGTTTGTTCATACCGAAGCAAAGAATTGGTTCGGCAAGCAAAACTACCTAAGAACCATGTTAACTACAGATCGGTTAATAACAATCTATCTATTTTACATCAAATGATATTGGACTGCGTGTTAGATTTCAGACTTGTTTCTTTGTTATGTGACGAAAATCCATCCCATGTGTGCGTGCGCAGCTGTAATTTTTCAAATGATGTGCGTATTACAAGTGAATTAGCACATACTTCGGTGAAGAAAAACATCGAGAAGAAACCTGCACGCGTAAAAGTGTTCATGTTCAATGCACAATGTTGTCAAAGGTGTATGAAGTCTACCAATGAGAGGATACCCAGCAGTGTATACGGGCCTTATGATCGTAAGTGATTATACTTCAGTGAGAGAGACACGGACAAGTAGAAACTGTAACTGTTTAATACAGAAACAAAAAAAAACACGCTTAGTATAAATAGTTATCTATAGTATCATAGTTTATCTATTACCATCTAACAAGTGTCTAATTGTCTAGACTTCTGATGGTTTCAAACTTATAATAGAACCTTCATTGATTAATGATCAAAAGTATTAAGATATTTATAAAGATGTAAGTCACTTGGGAAGATATTAAAAGTTTATATTTGCGTATACTTCAGCGTTTAGCTGATCGTTTCCGAGAATATTAATAAATAATTCAATAGACTGTTACCTATGCTGAGTTATTAATAATTTGTGAAAATAATATTTTGCAATCTCAAACAGTAAAATATGCGATTAATTAAAAAGTAATGACTTATTACAACATACACCGAAACACATTACTTTTCTAATGTTAATGGACGACAATCCAACAGAGATAGACTAGTAATTTGAACGTCTTGCAAGGAAAACCTGAGTTCGAATCTCGCCCTTTTTCGCGAATTTTTCATTGCATGTGCGTATTATAAATTACTTATCACTTACTTCAATGAGGGAAAACTTCGTCAAAAACCTATGTAGGTACCAGAGAATGCTCCTTAATGTTCTTAAAGTATGATCTTAATTACTCTTTGCGTGGACAGCTAAGCCCATTTAGGAGATAACTATGGATTGCAATGATGGTGAACAGTTGCCATTGCTGTTCATAGACGTTATTAACACCCAAATCATCACTGACACGTGTCCAGCCATAACAAAGACTGAGAACTCACTTTACAACATCATCACGTTATCATCACTATAACCCGTATGACTCTTCAAAGCTACACCCAAAACACTTTACAACTGATTCTAAAAGGAAAGTGGTAACTAGTCAGATAGATAAAGAAGTTGTCAGCTTGCATGATTGTATTTGGGATTAAACTGGGTCAAGCCAAGAAGCTTCCAACAGATAACATCTTGTACTATAACTTTCGTTCCATGTCTAGTAGGCGGCACCATGAGCAGGTGAAACAAAGTATAAGTACTTCGTTCCATATTATTATTGTTGGATAATTTTATTTTTATTTATTTTTTACAATTATATTTTGTATCTTTTCGGCCATCTAAAGTTGTGAGATAGGTCTCTTTTGGCTAGACGGATTGCCTGATATTACCGTCTTCATATTAAAATTTCTTAATTCTGCTTACATTCAAATACTTGTAAGAAAGTATTAAAAGTATACTTAAATATATGCCTAATTTAGTGTGTTAGTGAGTGTGCGAGAAGATAGATAGATAAATTCTATATCTGAAATGAGTCTAATGAATTGTAGGGTTTTATTAATGATCGAGTCTGAGGATTATCATGTCAAGCACATGGAAATAGGCAATGTTAGGCCTGTTTTCTCGTGGGAACTATTTTCCATTTGCGCCTATTGAAGAGGGGAGAGGCCAAACTATTAAAAATTTCTCGTTAAGTGTGGTTCCAAAATAGGTGGGAATCATACTCATTAAAAATCTTTTCACAGCCATTCTTTGCATGAAGAGAGACTCTAGGGTCAAAGATGAACGCACTGGTGGGATTTTAATGCCTTCCTTATATGACAAACTAATTCTCGCCGAACTAGGATTCAGTGTGCTGATAAACGATCCAAAGATCCAACCATCCCTTCGCCTTTGGAATTCCACTGCTGAACTTAGAACCCACTTAAGCTGGTGCTCGCAGTGCTCCCGCGCGTCCCTTATTGAAGTCGGGATGGGAAAACTCCAGTTCTATCCCAACATCGAAAAGTGTTCCCGAAAGGAATCAAATAATGTCGGGATCGCGGATAAATGTGAGAGCGTAGCCGTGATCCCGACCAGGGGTGATGGGGAAAATCTGTGGTAGTTTTAGACGTTAGGAGTCTGGCATATTCTCGCGACGAAGTGACAAACAAAATGGATTTCCTTATGTTAAAAAAGGGCCTTATTTTACTAATGCAAATCTTAACTCTTTAGATATGCATTCGTCATATTTTCAATATTCTTCGATTCATCACAAAAGATGTATCCTGCATGTAACTGTTGTCTTCAGCATTCATCGGCTCATTAGTCCATTTGATCAGGTACATTTCATATTGAAACATATCAAGAATAAACATCTGTCAATAAATCCACTGCCAGGAGTCGAAATCGGAAACCCTCACTGGACATCAAGGTCACTATCACAGGCTATATCTCTACAGGGATCTCGTAGTAGCAGACAATATAAATTAGTTATTAGAAACTAGATATTTACTTTACAGATAAGACTACTTGGACATGGGATTGATTAAGATTTTATAATTATTAATTTACATATATTATAAGTAAGTGCTTTCTGTAATGCTGATAGCAAAAAAAAATGGGAGTTTTATGCCGCTTCTTCGTGTACACTGCTTACTGTAAAGATTTGTTTAAACGATGGCGTAGTTTGCTTTAGAAAAGTGTTTGTAAAAATCAAGATTGAATAAAAAATATTTAATTCATTAAGTCATTAAATATGAATCGCAATATGATTTTAATAGTAAATCTATAAATCAATACCCTGACTAATCTATTTCTCATGCGTTACGCATTTGATACAGAAAGCTGATATCAGCATAGCTGATTCGATAATGTTCTCGCTCAGTACTAGTGAATGAATACGCATTTGTAGCTAGAACATCCATCAAATAATGGTCAGTAGTTTATAGGGCGACCAATTTAAAGAGAAATCAGGACAGTTGTAATAATATGATGAATATATAAGTGGCAAGGGCGTCTGGCATCAGTGTTGCATTCGATTCCGCGCAGGTTAAAATTTACTTTGTAATTTCCATATGTTGCGTTAAAAGATATGTAACCGAGGAGTTTCTTTCGCCGTTTTTTCTTTTTTTTCGAAAAGGTAGTAGAAGCAGAAAATGACGTGCATAAGTGTATTTACAACATACTTGAATGATGAAACGATTCTGAATTTGAATACTTAGCCTTACTTTACAAACAACAATACTGTAACAAAATTGAATATAATTGAGCCTGATTATACTTAGTATTTTGTTAAAAGTGAACCTACTAACATAAATATACTAACCTGACGAATAAACTAAAAGTAGCTACACAATACATATAGGTTTGTTGTTTATTTATTTAATTAAGCAAATTCTAGTCTAAATTAAATTATTTAAACAACATACTCATATTTAAATATTAACAATAAGTAAAATACCTTTTCAATTGCACTTCAACTGTCAAAATTGAAAATTATTCTTGAATTTCACAGTTTTCTTAAAATTCCAATACGGGTCTTAAAAATAAAATTATATACTTTATATGCATATATTAAAGAAAGGAAATACTCAAATAATATTGTTCCGTTTGATTTTATGAAACACAATAGTTCCTCTAATCCCGAGAGAAAATTCTTGCAGACCAGGCGTTCCATAAAAACCTGTCGCTGATCTGCTGTTTTATATAATTAAATATGTCACTTCCGTTTATGAATAAAGAGTTATTAATAAACTTTACTACAGCATTAGCTATCGAATCCCATCATATCTATAAATTATAGTTCCAACGATACAACTATAATGAATATGACTTTAAACAATCTAATCGCTTACGAGTACACGTGCCATAATCTGCGAACGATACGGTAATTAACACAATGACTGCCAACGATTTTATCATATAACAAATATTGAACGATACTATGAAAATCTACTTTTTCGACTGAAGTATATTTTTTAGGTATTTTTGAACACCCGTTTCCAGGACATAAAAAGTAGGACGTCCTCATTAAACCATTCACTTGGCAACACCACTTGCTGGCTATATTTTAAGAAATGTTCAGTTTGAAAAGCGTTTCGTATGATGAATCTACTGGGGATTGAGGCCGCTTTTTATCCAAAGTAAGATTCTATGCGTTTCGGAATTTCAAACAAAGGTACTACTTAAAAGCAGTTTTGTATGGAATGGAAGCGTTTATGGAGAAGTCTATTCATAGTTTCGTTTTGTTACGTGTGTGGGATTTTTATGTATAAAATATTTATTATTTACTACTATACTGTTCTGGACAGTTTTTATTAGCTTTGGTTTGTATTTTAATACTTTTTAAATTCGAGATTTGTTTTATTCGTGTATTAAATTCACATACTGGCCACATCTCAAATTTTTAACTATCAAATAATGCAATATTATAAATATCTACGAAGATGCCATTGTTCCTCCAGTCGTACCTTACCACGACAATACTTATCAGGGGATAAAATAGGATTAGGAATTCTTATGTCATTTTCTCACGAAATATTTTCCTTGTTAGACACAATATATAACATTATAATTTTCATTCTATTATAGAAATCACTATAAAAACTTTTATTCAAATAATTTTTTATATAATATTCGCATAATTGAAATCTCTTACGCACGTAATTTTATTTATACATAATGTGTCTTGTATGTATCAAGTATAATTATCTACTTATATAAAATACTAGCACACTCCGCGAACTTCGTTTCGCCTAACCTAAAGTCAATGAATGAGCAGACTTATGATTTTAAAATTAAAACAAAATTATTAAGTTAAATTTTTTATCTTATTAGTATAATAATAAATTATATGGGAACTGGTAGGAAGAGTGCAGTCTTCAGTGAAGCACCTTGTGACATACGACATTTTTCGTTTTGTTATCAGGCTCAAGCAACAAATAAAGCAGATGGTTTTCCGACTCCTGAACATGCCACGTATATAGATATAATATTTTACAAAAATCATAAAAATCAGTCCAGCCGTTCTCGAGTTATAAATGCAGGAACTAACACGACTTTCTTTTATATATATATATATATATATATATATATAATATTTTAATGCTTATCATCCTATTCCCGACGAAGACAAATCCAAAAACACAAAAATCATAAAAATTAGTCCAGCCGTTCTCGAGTTATAAATGGTGTAACTAACACGACTTCCTTTTATATATAGATTTATTTATTGAATATCTAAATAAATTTCGTACTATCGCCAAGGATTGGTTGGTAGAAAATGCTATTCAGCATTAAGTCCGACCATTGTGATTCATAGTAGTTTCAATAAAATGTAAATAAATTAAATATGTATGTTAATTTCTGCTCACATAGCCATATCGATTTTAAATGAAAAACATTTACTAAAGGAATGAAAACCGAAGCAAAACAGAATGATTCTCATTTAACTTAACAGCCCCCGGCGTCACATGGGTGCTATTTACTAACGAAGAAAACAAGAAGGGCGCTTAACTTAAAATATTAAATAAACTGATTTTTCAGTACTTTAGGCTGTGTTTATCTCTTAGTCGACAAGTCAGTTCATCCAAAAGGGATTCCTCCAACCGAATTTTTCAATGAACAAAACTGAAACTTGACATAACATTTTACTATTGACATTTTGTTACAAAAATATCATCCATATATCCAACTTGTCGGGTAGATTTTCAAAAAAATATATTTCATACAAACTTTCTTCTCGAGTGATGATATTTCATACATGCGGCAGTAGGTGTTTAGAGTACCCTTTCTCCACTTAAGCCCTCCCTTAGAAATAGTACACTTTTCTATGTTTCTCGACATTACAGCTGCTTGGGTGCCCGTAAGCGTGTCAATAGCGGTAACAACAAAATCCCACAAATCTCACAAGCCGATATGTCTGACACAAAATTGTCATTTCCATAGGTAATTGCGGCTTATAAAAATTGTTATAAAAATTCTTATAAAAATGTCAACATACAATGAATAATAATTAAACAAGGCTCTGTTTGCAATTTTCTTTCTTCATAAAACTGAAACTCACTGCCACGCAAAAATATTAATAAAAAAATCAGTTCACAAAAAAAGAGAAAAAGGTACGGAATTGTTTCGTCTCTACTTATCTATAGGTACCGAATTGTTTCGTCTCTACTTATGTATTAATACCTACAACTTGAATAAATTTATTGAAACAAATAGGTATCATTAAACAAGCAGATGTTACTATGGGGTTTTAACAAAAATTTTTCTTCTCTAACAATAATATTTTAAAAATAGCTACAAGAAAATATCCAATTTTTATAACTGTAAAGAATATTCGTAACATACTTCTGATTTGTGACCAAATCTATGTAGTCAACTATTCTCAAAACATGATCCGAGATACTTCAACGATTTATCACTTTACTATACGCAGGAATATTTTACTTTATACTGTTGTTATGTGTTTTTATATTATTGTCTTCCTGACACGATTGTGGAGTTATTTGAGTTTATTGTTGCCAGTTTGCTGGTAGATACGCGTGGGTGTCATGAGATCTGTTCAATACATTTTCAAAGCTAAACCATCGTGTACACCTCTCACGGTTAATGTTTCCTCTTGTAATGATAGATAATGCTATAATTTTTTTGTGATCTACATTTTTATTACATGTTTTCTATGTTCGTGTCTCTTTATACAAACTTTTTAGATACATTTGTATATTGTACTATTTTGTCAACGCTATAGCCTTTCTTATTAGAATTAATTATCAAAGACAATAAACATCCGCTTCAATTTCGTTATCAATCATTGTTGCAATTTCATTAATTTTCATATAGAACTTGTTTTCTTTACGTGTTGATTGTTTAGATTATCGTATTGCATTCACATTTCATTTTCAAGTTTAACATGTAAATTTCTCATTAGAAACAGTGAGATTAATATGTAGGCAATATTTCCTTGCAACTAAAAAATGTTTCCGCTCTGATGCTACATTAGTCCATTAGGTAATGGGCAAACAATAGCAACTTGTTATTGACATCCGTTTGAAATTTTTCAATCAGTAATTGTTACGCTTACAATAATTGATTTTGTAAAGCTTAGCGGCATTGTCCAACCCACGGACATTATTCTATTATAAATAAACTAAATGAAACTAATTTATTGACAAAAACATGTAGCTCGATCACAAACAATACCCTATTGTTATAATGGATTGCTTCATTACATGTCCCTAAAAACTGCTTCTTCATTGTTAGCTTCTATTCCTCCTACATGTTTTAATTTTACTACTAGTTATGCCTATTAATATTCAATTAGCCTAATTTTTTTTCTATTCGACGCGCGCAAATTTATATTCCAAAGCTCCTGAGTCAACTTTTTTTGTGCTGTTTATTACAAGTTACAAACGAGTTGACATTAAATCCGTCGTTCAATTTGGCAATATCGTATTTCACAGTCCCTAAATGTTTCTGAAACTCATAATCTTTCCCTGAAACTAAATCATGTCATGTTTCCGCTCTGATGTTACATTTGTGCGTTCGCTCGATTCGTTAAACTGTTGTCAGTGGCCAACAAAGTCGGCAACATCACTGCAATATTATATTACTGATTGATGTGTTACTGTTTACCTTTGATAGCATCAAATGAATTTCAACAGCATCAGCTTACATCAAGTTTGAATGACCACCAAACCGACCACAGCACTTAAACTTAACTGACGTGCGGTCTGAACACTTGACTGTTAAATGCGTTTACAGCACTATTAATCCATTGCGAGTTAGAGTTTATAGGACGCACTATCTCGGAACAAACATCCTTATAAACCGGTGCACGCTTACGGTTACGATGTTACGCGCGGGTGATCCGACGGACAACGAAACACCACCTACAGCGGTTGGAAAGCGACTGGCTGAAAATTGTTTAGCGGGATAGCGGGCTCCAAAGACTAGTGCATCCGAGTACAGACGAAAATGACCGAATGTAATTTAAAGGTGAGAGCGAGATGAGAGGTTTGTTGTAGACGGCGGAAAGGGATGGTTGCGCAGGTAGGGTGGGAGACAGCTGCACCGAGAATAGAGGGTTTTGTCTATGCAGGTTTAAGATTGAAAGAGTGCATTCGACTGTGAGAAACCGTCTGATAGGTATACCTAGGACTATAATTCTTATTAACATTTACTGCCCTAATGCGGCACCCTAAGCACCTAAATAAATGATGAATTTGACTACCAGCGTAAACGTTTCCAATAATAGCGAAAACACAATTTATGCCGTTTATTAAATACTTAACAATTTGATTTGTTATTTTAAAGACTAAATTTTTTTTTTGGAAAAATCAAATGCAAAAGAACAATTAAAATTAAGCCTCTTCGGAACCGACTGATTTTTTTCAAAAACATCAGCTTACTAAATATTTTGGTAAAAAAAAAATTAAAGTCGTCTGTGTAAAATATTATAATGACGATTATTTTCAAGATTAAATATTTAATTTAATTTATTATAGAGAATAATAGAAGAACGCTTAACATTTTCAGTAACATGTCAAATATGTATCCCATGATCGTGAATGTGAATTGCGTAGGATTATGTCGGTTATTTTTTTTTACATAAAATAAGTTATTGCTTCCTAACAATCCGAACGATGGTAAGCGATGATGAGGTCTAAGTTAAAAATATTCTAACACACTAACTTATAAAAGCCTATTCACTTTTCTTTGGAAGACTCCCACATCATAAGTAGCAAGGAACACCGACTCGAGCAAGCTTTTCCAGTCCTTTACAGAGTACATAACGAATCACGACGCAAACTGCGTAACATATTAAGCTGAATTATTTAAAAAATGTCAAATAACACCAAGTAGGGTGTATGATGATATCCTTTAACTATCTTTTATACAATCTCTTCTCTCGGAAGCGCCCCTAGCAACCTTCAAAACTTCTTTACAAGAAAAACTACAGCCAGAAATCGAATTGACCCTCTTACCAAAAAAAAGCATTTCGTTTCACTACACAGTCATAATTGAAACTTTCTCTCTTGCCCAATGATGATCCTCATGATTACTTCTGTGTGTTCTTTTTTCATCCTCATGATTACTTCTGTGTTCTTTTTTCATCCTCATGATTACTTCTGTGTGTTCTTTTTTCATCCTCAGATTACTTCTGTGTGTTCTTTTTTAAAGACATTGCAACCGACATTACAAGTCACACAAACCTGACACAAAAGGAAACTAAATTATATTCGTTTTGACTTTCAATATTCTGTCTAACATGTAAATTTAAGTTTTACAATCTATAAGTTCCATGATTAAATCGACTTCAAACACTTCTGGGAAACATAGTATTTTTCTTTTATAGGTGTATTTATTTATTTTTAGATGAATTATAACCCTTCATTCGGCAGAGCTTTCGAGTGTATAAATTCAATAAAATGATTGTATGGCTATTTATGATCCTTAGGTACTACAAAACTCGACAATAATTAAAAATAAAACTACTCTTTTCAAATAAAGTTCATCCCATTGAACGTTGCAAAATGTAAGACCAAAAATACCACTATTATTTTAATGTTTGCTGAGGTGAACCCCCGCACGGGAGTTACGAGTTCGAATTCTGCAGGCACCTTTAATTTTTCCAATTTTGTGCGTATTAATTACTACTTGTTTGCTGAAGAAAAACATCGTGAGGAAACCTGCACACCTAAGAGTTCTGCATACCGTTGTCAAATGTGTGAAGTCTGCCAAGCCGCACTTGATCAACGTGGTGGATTATGGTCTTAATCCACCTAACTGTGACAAGAATCCCGAACTCAGCAGTGGAACATTTATGGGTTGTAATAATATTACAGAATCAATACAATTTCGTTGGATTCTTGGCACCGCTATTATTAATAATACTCACTTTTTATTACAATAATATTATTTATATGAGTAATGTAATCCACCAATTTTATTATTATTTATTCTTAAACTTACACACTAGCGAAGTTTACTAAAACTTCGCTTCAAAGATTTCGGATCTTAGGTTTTAACCTATAATATATGTAATTTCGAAATTATACCAGTCATCTAAATCTGTCCAGTGGTTTTAATGTTATACCTGTTACGACAAACATTCTAAGCAGTATTTGTTTTGTAGGCCTCCATATAGATGATAACAAAGTCTACCTATTTATTTGTCCCTGTTACAGATTTCTTATCCATTTAGTACACAAGATATATAAGGTCATCAGAAAGGATGCCTATTCAAAAATTGTAAATGTCAACAATTAGACAATATCACAGTCAAACATAAGTTCGTGTAATCACATATTGAAAAATATTATTATACAAATCCTACAGAGTTTTGACAGCGTGATTCAGCTTTCTGTACAACGCCATCTATTGAGTAATTTTGTAACAAATCTTATGTCTTGCAATTCTTGGTGAAGATTGAATTACCACAATAATAACGAATGCATTTCGATTCTTGAATGTTTATTATTAACCTGTATTATTTTGTTGCGTTGTTATTTAGCAAAAAAATGAGTCATTAATAAAGAAAATGCTAGGCGTGAATTCCTAATTTAACGCTGCAAATTTTCATCCAATTCTCTATTTTACGCTTTCAAGGAAAAAGTTTATAAAAGTAATTTGCTAAGATCTACGCATATCAGCTGCCAAGTGTAAGTTTGTGAAATCTGTCGTTTTGGGTGGCTGCCTGATTGACTTCTACATCAATAAGAAAAATTTTAGAGTTATTAGGAATTAGTGGCTCCCTCTGACTTCGTTCGTGTTCAACAATTAATTATACGTGGGGCGCACTAATGTTTTCTAGAATCGATAATAAAAAAAATACTAATAATGGTAAAAAATGAATTTATTATTTCTAAAAATATTCTCATTTAATTTAATATAATTTGTGTCAATGCACTTTTTCATACGTGGAGTTCATACGTTTCATTTTCACTTTTTCATGGAGTTTGTCAATAATTTCCGGTAAACAAATGGTCGTGTACCAGTCACTGTTCACGGTACGACGATTTTCTAAAGTAACAGTCGCCACGTGTCCAGTTTTATTAAAAAAAGAAGCAATCATCCGCTTCGAGGCATTTTTCACGCGCGCCACCTAGGTTGGTTTCGGCTCATCTCGAAAGACCCATATGCTCGATTGCCGCTTTGTTTTGGGATCATAGCTATAAATCCATGTTTCGTCACCTGTTACTATGTCCCACACCAAATTTGAAGCACCTTCGTTGTATCTGGCAAGCATAGCATGGCACCAAATGATTCGGTCCGTTTTTGAGCATCAGTCAAATTGTGTGGGATCCACTGAGAACACAACTTTCTTACACCCAAATGTTTGTGTAGGATTGACTGTATTTGACTCATTCCTATGTCCAAAGATGTCCCGATCTCATAGTAGATCACATGCCTGTCTGTTTCGATCATACGGCGCACAGCATCAATGTTTTTGTGGTTCACAGCGGTGCATGGGTGACCTTTACGAATTTCATCATGTAAATTGACATGACCGCGTTTGAATTCCGCAAACCAGCTATAAATAGTTGTCTTGCATGGTACTTCTTCGCCAAAAGCCGACTGAAACCGCACTGCTGAGCTGTGAAATTACACTTAAAATTATAAAAAAGAATCCCGAGTTAAATCCATTTTATTGTAATCATGCAATTTTTAAAATGACGCCACTCTGTGAAAACAATTGACAATCTGATGAAACAACTTGTATTCTAGGGCTAAAAAGTTCCATTTTTAAATGTAGTGTTAACTTTTTAAATATTGTTTATGTAAGTGGCCAATTCCGGAAACATTTAGTGTGACCTATGTATACGTAATTATTGAACATTTTGCATTTTTTGCCTTGATACTTTATCTGCATGGTTTCAACGCAATCTCCTAACAATAAATACTTCAATAATATGCTTCATTACTTTTAAAGCTAACAATAAATCTAATAACAATAAATAGCACAAAATAAAATAAATAAAATAAAATAATAAAATAAAATAATAAAAATTATTTTGTGTTATCCCTTTCAAACATTTACTGCAAAAATTTATTATTAAACCAAAAAAATGAATATTTGGCAGCTTTATAGATATAAGGAACATGTATCTTAATCAACAAAATTCTCAACTAAATCATCTACACTAATAAAAGGTTTATCAAAATAAAAGAACAAGCACCAAACGTAGCACCCGACGAGCTAGCTGTCTTGTCTCACCGAAAACTAGGGCATTATATGGCACAAAAACCCTCACATATGAAAAGCGATACACACAATTGTGAAACAAAAAATAGCCATTATTTTATTACGTCTTCATATCACCTTAAAAAGGTCCAGCGTCTTTTATGGGGCTTAGAGTTTGTTTTTACAATAAGGTTCCAAAGTTGATGCATGAGTTACCTATTCGAGTATTATAAGTATAGATGAATATATTTACCACAAGGATGCTTGGAAATAATAGTGTCAAAACTAGTTCCGCGCTGGTTCAAACTTACTTTGTAGTTACCATGTGTTGTTTTAGAAGATGTGCTGAGTTGTTTCTTTAGCCATTTCTTCTCCTCAATGTTAAAGCTCCTTTTCGAAACGGTAGTAGAAGCAAATAATGATGCGCATAAGTGTATTTACAGGATGCCTAAATGATTGAATGATTTATATTTGATTTGATTTAAGCGATTTATGTCTTTTTGACAATAAATGTCTATAAACTTAACAGGAACTTGATTAGACATTATTAGGTTTTCATATAGCCTATCATCTGCGCAATCACGTGTTCGTACTATACGAGTATAGCAATTTTGATTAGGGTTGGTTAAGCAACGGGACGGTATAATGAGACATACAGTACAGAAAGATAGACAATAATTTTCTAAATAGTCAAATTGATGTCAGTGAGATATAAATCGAATATTTATCATAAAATTAAACAAAAAAATGTAATGTACAGACAAAGAGGCACAACAAATTTATATGGTAGTATAGATAAATGTAAGAAATTCCATTAAATATATTTTGACCTGTTCCTACATCGATAAAAAAGTGTACCTAAGAAATGGATGAATTTTTGTGTGCAAATATTTTTATTTCTTTATCGATAAACGAACAGACGGGCCGCCAAAGCACGTTTGTAATACTAAAGGTGCACCATGCAATTTAGTACCGTTCAGATTCTACCAAACGCTACTGACTTTTCGCAAGGTGTTTTTTTATGTAAATAGCTGACAAACAAGCAGACAAGTCACTTGATGGTAAGTGGCTACCGTCGACATGGACCTAAGTAAACACCAAAAGCATCACTATTACGTTGTCGACCGAGAAGGAAGAAGATAGAAACTCAAGCTGGAGGGTGGTAGCTAGCCAGGTCGGTTTAACGGAAAGGTAATAATTTCAATAATAATATCCATAAGTTGGCCATCAGCGACGGTGACCACTTACGATCAGGTGGCTCGTCTGCTCGTTTGTCGACTGTTTACATAAAATAAAAATAATATTGATAATAATAATACTCGAAACCCTACCACTTGAAAATAGCCCAATACAGGGCACAATATAATCAAAACAATTTTTAACGTGACGTTCGCTATGCAAAAAGTTATTCAACATTGTTTATAAAACAGCTCACTAGATGGCGTTGTACGGAAAACTAAGTAACGCTTTTGATACTATAGGCATTGTAGTGTTCATTAGTTGTAAAATATAAAAAAAAAACAAGCCTTTTTATACCAATATGTTTATACAGGTGACCTTTCTGATGTTCTTTATTATCTACACTAATAATAAAATTCAATATGATTCGAATTTGTGCACGAAATATTTTACTCTTTTAGGAATCTTACTCTAGGTACGTGAAACTTTGTAACCGATATAGGAAGAGGTGAAAATAATTATGTTTAATGAGATTTCTTAAACTTATTCTTAATAAAACTAGATTTATTTATTTTTTATTTATTTTATTTATCATTATATATAACTAACATAAAAGGTACACCTAATGCGTTAGTTTTATTACTTATATAATTATTATTATTTAATTAACTTATTACTACTATACATATATATTTACTGATTTCATTACATATTAATTATATTACATTAATTCATACATACAAAAATTCAATTATAATCAAATATTTATTAAATATCCAAGGATCATTTATATTTATTTTCTATAACATTACTAACAGCCTTTGTCTACTTATTAGAAATATCAAAACAATCTGCTACCTCGTTGAGAATTCACAACGCTCGCATGAGTACCTCTTATTGGTGTAGAAGACTTTAGGCTGTGACCGAAAACGACGGATTTCACAGACTTGCCCTTGGCACTGCCACTTTGCTGCTGTAGTGAGCAGAACATAACAAATTCCTTTCATAAAATGTCCTCTTTGAAAATGGTAAAATAGAGGATTGTATAAAAATTCGCATATTTTACAACTTACTATTATAAGAATTGACGACTGGCATTTCCTTTAAAAATAGCCCGTAAAATCAGTAGATAAAAACGCAACAAAACAATTCAGGAAAAAATAATAATTCAGGAATCGGAATTTATTCTAATTATCGTAGTAATAAAATGTTCAATAAGAATTGTAAAACTTAAATGCATGGTTATAAAATCACTCAATAGATGGCGTTGCATAGAAAGCTCAATCACGCTGTTGAGACTCTGTAGGATTTGTATAATACTTTTGTTTGAACTACATTAAAACATAGCTTATCCTACGTTATTAGTATTTAAAATTTTTGAATAGGCATCTTTTCTGATGACCTTAATTTATCTTATGTGCTAAATGAATATGATAAATGTAACAGAGATAAATATTAGTATAGGTAGACTTTGATACCATCGATACCAGGTGTAACATTAAAACTACTGGACAGATTCAGATCATCCATCCATCCATCCATCAGCCTTTGGAGGGCCACTGCTGGACATAGGCTTCCCCTAACTTGCGCCACTCTGACCGGTCCTGTGCCAGATAGATTTCTGTGTCCTGTGTGTGTCTGTCAGATTCAGATAATTTTGATATATTTCGAAATAATATTATAGTTTAAAACCTAGGGTACTTTTCATTTCGAAAAAATAATCAATTCCTGTCGAAATTTTTAAAGCGTTGTTAGGTAGTGAAAATTTAAAAGGATAAATAATAATAAAATTGGTGGATTACATTACTCATATGACTAATATTATTGTATGTATTAAAAAATGTGTATTATTAACAACATCTTTGCCGAGAATCCAATACAGTTTTATTGGTTCTTTAATCGTCATTCATTATTACAACCCATAAATGTCCTAATATTGAGCTCGGGTTTCCTCTCACAATTAGAAGGGTCAGAGCAGACTTCACACATCTTTGTGAACATCATGGAGAACTCTCTCTCAGGTTCCCTCACGATGTATTCCTTCACCGAACTAAGTGATAATTAATACGCACATAATAATTTGAGAAATCAGAGGCCCGTGCAGGATTCGAACTCGGGTCGCTCCAACGGGAGACCGACCGCCGTTCCAAACACTAGGCTATCACTGCTTCAATTTAAATTACGTATTACAAATTCATTATCACTTATTTCGATGAAAGGAGACACCGTGAGGAATCCTACATCCTTCGTAGCTCTCCATAAAACTGTCGAGTGTGTGAATTCTACCACCGCGCACTTGGCCAGCATTACAAATTATGACCTGAACCATTGTATGTTGTATGGGTTGTAATGATAACGATATAATTTGAAACAGCAAAGGTAAACATTCATTACCACTAGGTTAAAACTTTAATTGCTCGATTTCACACAAGTATAAGTATGATTAAAGAAGTGAATAATATTGGAAATAGCATGTTTATATATAATAACAATAATGGTTATTTATTTACTCTCACAGTCTTAGGTACATCTATACATGGGTTGATACTAATTAGGGATGTTATGGATATGTAATTTTGGATATGGATATGGATAGACGAATATTATTTTACAGGCTTCAATTACGGTTTAGGGATATGACATTATTTCTGTTATACGATTGTTTCGGATAATTTGGGTTACGGATATAACATGATTTAAGAGTGGGAAAAATGTATAATATATTTAGAGGGTTTGACTTTATTTCTAGGTATTATAATCACGGAAATAAAATTAAAAAAAAATAAAATAAAAATAAATTAAATAATAAAAACTGTCTAAAGATAGAGCGACGTGCCTAGTGAATCGGCTCGGCCGGTGAAAACCGGACATAACGTGTTTTATTTAGATTTTGCCTCTATGCGAAATTATCCGAATTTTTTTATCGGTTTCGGATAAATTTTTATTGCGGACATCCGATACTTTCGGTTACGGTTACGGAGCTCCATTACATCCCTGATATAAATAATCTATTCTTACTTAGTGAGAGTCTGGTACCTGGTGTAAGTTTATGAAAACCTGAGTTACAGGTTATCAGTACCCTCCCTCACAAAGATTGATGGTACACCAATCATGAGAATGTTTGTATCCTGCTGAAATATTATTAAATATACGTAGTAATAACTTAAATATTAGGTACCTACTGTAGAAGTATTGGCGTGTGTCTGAGTGTGCGTAAGTGTGTGTGTATTATGTGTATTAAAAAATGGTTGTAATTAATATATTATGTGAACAAATGATTTTTAAATTGTAATACTATTACAAAATATTCCTATCGTATTTCGACGAGGTATTAGGGACACAAAATATGAAAAACGCATTGTTAACAAAGAGGTAATAATTATAGTACAGGGTATGAAATGAAACTTTCAAGGGATCACAAGTAATATTTTACATTCAATGAGCAAAGCAAACATTCTTTTATTTGAATTCCACTCATTTTCGTCAGTACCTACTCAGCTGTCTTCGCAGACTTGCTTGATCGTTGACAGTACGAAAACTTAATTTTCTCAAGTAAGCGCTTTGTATCTATGTGTGTACTTCACAAACATTGATGATTATGTAAATTTTGAAGTTCGTGTGACTTGCTGAGGTGTTGGAAACGAGAACTCGTTTTACTTTCATCTAGTTGTTATAAAGCGAAGAAATATTAAATGATATGTGAGATGAATTTGAGTCACATTTAAAACTCTTTGTCCTCATTATTCGATTTAAAGTTTGAAAGATAGCAAATGCCTACAGATTCTTTCTTAGAGTACCACAGATATACATAGTATAGATTATCCTTTTCTATTTCATCCGCTTGTAATTGAATTAGGTATGGAAGTTTGTTAAGGGTTTTTTTGAACTCGTCCATTACTTCCTTAGAAATTTGTGTAGTGAATGTATTTTTGGTAATGCATTTTGTAAAAGTAGCCGATAAAGGAGAAAACTAACCACCCGATGGTAAGTGGTCACCGTCGCCCATGGAGTTCCGTTACATCAGAGACAACACCGACGCGAGCCGACCTATAAGGACGCGGCGGATCCGCTTATTTCTGACTCTTCGACGCTGCAACCGACTCTCGTTTTCGGAATTACGTAAATTATATTACTTTTAAAACTATATTTTTTTATGTCAATTGTCGACAGACGAACAGACTAGCCACCTGATGGTAAGTGGTCACTGTCGCCGATTGACATTGATAACACCAAAGGCATCATAATGCGTTGTTGGCCAAGAAAGAGGAAGAAAGAAATTATCTTAGTTAGAGCAATGTAGCCTCAAAAAACATTATTAGTAAAAAAAAAAAAAACATAGGCGTGTATTTAATAGAACAGAATAGTTTTTTTTTTTTTATTAAAAATACTTACAATTTTACTAGAACTTAATTTTTATTTTTACTATTTTATTTTTAATTTCACTAGAAGTTGAACGTGAGTGCAAAAAAGAATTCTGCTAAACATTATCCTGGAACTCTATACACAACCAGCGCTGGTCTTTGAAGGTAACTTCTAAAAATAAATATAGTTTATATTTAAGTATATAATTAAACTCTAACTGATCGCTTTTAGCACATGAAGGATAAATGAGAAATAGTATAATTAGAGGCATTTATTAACGCAATAAAATCCAAAATAAATGTTGTTGCAATTTTTGTCTGTTTGTCTGTGCGTTTGTACGCTATACAGCTTAGTCAATTCAGTTATGGTTTTCATTAGTGTAATGCAGTAACCATAGCTTTATATTTAAAGTTCGTTTCATTTCAATCTGTGCATGAATAGAAAGGTTATAAATTAATATAAAACAATGCAGGTGCTTCTAAGCGTAAGGTGTAGTTTTTCTGAAGGATCTTCAGGGAAAACCTCAGATAGATCAGATAGATTTTGCAAGTTGTCAGGCGATTCTATGTAACCTGCGACGTGACTATGCCGTTATACAGCATTTGGCTTCCTTGCAATGTTAACCTACACCGAAGCTTATGATAATAAACTTTTAACCTATAAGTGGAAAATGAATGCCTACAGAATTATAACCCGGGCCTCTCGTGCGGGAGGCCGGTTACGAACCGCTAAGCTATTAATTATTACACAGTACTAATTGTCACAATTGTTATTACAAATTTATATACTTTGTAAATTTTATTAAGTAAATGTATGCTTGTATTGATCAACTTAAAGCAGAAGGAGCCTATTAGCCGCCGGACAGAGACTATAAAGCCTAGGATACAGTGACGTGCTCCACTCTGTCGTCGGGTGGACACGAACCGCGACCCGACGACACGCTCGAACTTTCGATTTTAGCCGTGTATTGACACGCCCTTCCCCCACCATTCTTAATTGTCTTATGAATTCTTCAAACAATACAGTAATCAATTAAGTGTTTATCTTTGAAATAAGTTACTTGTGTAAAAGGTATGTCAAGTTACAGAATAACAATCAAACAGACAATATCTCTTATTGATATCGCGATAAAATCTGACCACACTCTGTGAAGAGAAGGCACCATGAATTAGTTTAGTTCTGCTCATCCAACTAACGCGAAGCAGTTTGAAGATAATAAAAAATGTTAAGTGAAGAGAAAAAAAATATTGAAAAAATAAACATTTCCCTCGCTATACTTTAATGATAAGAAATGACATACGGAATTTTGCAAATTTGACATTAAACATATTTACTTTTACTGTAAAATAATATAGTAATTACGAGTATGTTAACAATATACAACTGACGCAATATATAATGATAACGCCGTAGCCCAGATGGTTGTACCCTGCCTGTCCCAGGAGTATCGGATTCGATTTCCGGCCGGGCAGACAATTATATAATATTATATATTAATAATTGGAGAACTCATAACATTAATCACATAATTGGCTTTTCATAGCTTTACGTTTAGTGTCCACGAGCAGAACGGTCACCCACGCGAACATTTGGCGCTTATGCTGTGTTCGCACGAACGAGACGCGGCCGGCTCGTAGGCGGAATCCCCATTTTATTGCTTTCGGCTTTACATACCAGCTAATATTACCAATGAAAGTGTCCGTTTGCTCGTTTGTATATCGCTTACACAATAGTGCAGCGTCTGCCTCTGTTACGATCATTTAAACGGTGTTTACTGTTTCATTTTTGATTAATACGATCGCGGTTATTACAAGTTGTTCGATTTGACTCTATATTTTTATTTGTATACTAGCGACCCCGTCTGACTGCGTTCGGGTTGGACTATTAATTATAATTATGTAGATGATTATTGAAAGTTTAATATTTATTGTCTGGATTAGACATTATTAGGTTAACTGACATTTTATTTAGCCTATCATCTGCACAGTCACGTGTTTTCACTGCATACCAATTTTCATTAAGATCGGTCAAGCCGTTCTTGAGTTATCTCGAGACATAGGTACCCGAAAATCTTAGATTTATACAGTACTAGCGGCCCGCCCCGACTTTTCACGGGTTTACTTTTATTTTTAAACATTTTGAGATATATTTATAAGTTTATCTTTATAAAGGACATAGGTATGTATTTTTTTTCTTTATTACATATACATATGCTATGAAAATAGTCAAAATATTTAATGTTGCATATGTCCATTGGGTAAGGAGCCGACCGCGCGACTCTCTCGTCGCCTTGTCGTCGGCCTACGCTACGGCTGCTTTGCGTGGGGCCACACTGGTCATTGCTCGGCGGCGGTGCTTATTTTCCTGAATTCGTAAAATCTTCTGAACGGAATGTCCGATTTCAGTAATTCAAAAAGTTATCTATAGGTATTGAAACTGTTTTGAATATGAAATGATTTATTTGGATACGGATTAATGCGAAGGTATGGTTATCATGGTCTGATTTTGATCAGCTTTTCAAATGTAAAAAGTGGTTATAGTGACTTTATTTGGATACGGATTAATACGAAGGTATGATTATCATGGTCTGATTTTGGTCAGCTTTTAATTTAAAATGTAAAAAGTGGTTATAGTGATATAACTACAATAGTTGGACTTATGTATAGTATCGCGAAGTTATTTGTAGATGTCGATATGTTCTCTAATATTGTAGAACATTTTTTTGTTCTATCATCAATAGTTACAAACATACAAAATTACAAAGCTTTGCTCTTTATCATATTAGTATAGATACAGGATATTATAACCTATGTCCATCCAAAATAATATACCTTTCAAATGGTGAAACGGATGCCGTAGTTCTGAAGATTAATTACCCTTAACATACACACACAAACTCACACAATTCTCACAAAGTTTTACTAGCCGAGCCTCTGCAGTCTCAGAGCGGAATATATTCTTATACACTACTTCTTCATAAAAGACAAACAGCTGACAGTATTAATCTATCAATGTTTACGAGGACCATCCTGTATAAACTCAGTGGTACGAAAGCCAACTCCTGCTGCTGGGGGACCTGGTGCCATTGATTTCTCCATAGCTCAGCAGCATGCTACGTGACCAGGGGAGGCTTGCCTCCAACCTCCCCTGCTCGTAAAACTCCAATGTGTCCTTAGGGCTTCTCGTCGTTGGCCATTAATTTAACTAATCGCATTCTTTTACATCGGTACACTATTTACTTAGAACCTGTAACTCAGCTCTAGCCCAATCCAAGTGTTCAGAATTCCATTTGAAGCCGATGTATCGCTCCGTTACTTGAATCTTGGTCCTTGTTTTTGACTTGCGTCAAAAGATCGTATTTTGAAGCTTTGTGTGAGCGTTTATACTCCTACCTTAGTATAAATATGTAGTAGGCTGGTATCGACATGATTACACTTTTGAATATAAATAAAAAAATACACAATTATTATCTTCAATATAATAGCATTACCATAAACCATAACTTCCTAAAACAACTATATTGTGTGAGAACAATCAGTCAAGTCATACAGAAACAACTCGACTTACGACACGATTACGAGACGATTACGACGCATTAACAAATGCAACATCGTTTATCGTTAGTTATCGGTACAAGCAATTTAGTCCTTTCAAAAGCCAACAATTTGAGTAATGGATTCAAACTGACCAATTTATCCACTCACCAGAACAATCAACGTTTCATTCACATCATTCACAAAGTGCATCAAATAATTCATTCGTACGATCGTCGCGGTGATTTTTATTAACTGTCAAAACAAAACGCTCGCGTGGTATACGAGGTATTGTTTGCAAGTGTAATGGCTACCGGCCGGCCGTCATAACTCGTCGGCTTGTCGCGTCGTAAATAGACGTCTTAGTTGACGGTTTTAATACGTAACTAGTATAGACAGAGAGACGCTGTTAAATGCTATGTCGGTGCAAACTTTAGGTCTGAGACGCTTTAATGGCCAGGTCGTCTGCTAGAACTTTGTGAGCTGGAAGATTTCCAACAAATCAATTTACGATAGTAGTGGTTGACTGACAATGGGTATTAAAAATTATCCTCGTAGCAACTCACTAGGTAGTTAGTTGGTGTGTGTGGGCAGAAGAGAAGTTAAAAGGTGGTTTGAGATGTAAGAGATTTATTCGTTCTTGTAGTGGAACTATGGCGAAGGAGCTGACTTGGACGTCTTTTTTTGGAAGTCGCTGAGCCGAGCGTATGTAACGTATAATTACATACGTGGTTGCCTATCTCCCTCCTAAAAGTGAAACGTGATATATTTTTGTCGATCGCCATGTTCGAGAGCATATTAAAAGGGATATTTATAAGCCCTTCCTAAATGGCAACGTACTTATGAATCTCTCACTGATGTTACATATTGTACAGACCTTAACATAATGTAAACGTTTACATACTTATACCTGCACACTAGGATTCTCTGTGTTATGGGTGGAATGGATGTACCCATGACCCATGACAGACCGATGACTCGAGAACAAGCTTTAATCTGTCACTTAAATGTCCTGCCGGGAATCTAAGCCGGTACCCCGCGATTGGAAGGCAGGGTATTTATTTTATCGATATGAAAATAGGAAACGACGAGTGGTCACTGCACACTCATGGACATGCTTATGACCAATCTCAAACATTTGCACACTTCTTTGAACTCCGGATCAGATGTATTGCTGATGCTAAAGACTGACAGACTCATCAATTTATTTATTAGTATATCTACTATTTATAGTACTAGGTAAGTAAAGAAAGTCAAGTAAAGAAAGTAGACTTAAAAAATGTAAAGTACTTATATGCAGGAGCAATATATTTGTTATAGAAAATTTCTACAAAAAGTCATTTCCTCGCTCGGAAGCTCCAAGGCAACCTGTTCCTTCAGCTGATAATGTTTTCTTAATACAGGAAGTATTTTTATCTTCAATATACTATTAATAATATTCAATTGCTCATACTATGGAATCATGAGTGGCCGAGTGACACACCTTCTTTTTTTTTTTTTTTTTTTTTTTTTTTTTTTTTT
>PDGT01000029.1:1516951-1553684 GCA_003671415.1 Megathymus violae
ACCTTTCAAATGATGATAAAATGTCAAATAGATTCTTTGGTTCTGGAGATTACTTTCCACATACACAAACTCTCAAAATTTCTCTGTCACCATAATACTCATTTACATTATTAACATTGATGTCATAAAACGTGATGCTTGAAAGTCGCCATAATATTCTCAAAGATGAAAAACATCAGCAGTATACTTGTGAAATTAAATACAGTGGTTACACAACCCCATGATCTGTCTGTATTGTTATAGCTAATGCTACATACTTACGCCCCCACAACCATTCGCTGTAACGTGGGAGGTATGGTACGCAATTGATCATCGTTTTTTATCTTTCATAAATATTCTACTGAGGTCAGAACTCCTCATAGAATAAGGGCTACAAATTATAGTTACGCAGAAAAGTCACCAGTGCGTTAATATGAGGTTCCGAAGCCTCTCCAAAGATTGCCTTGGATGGGTTAGGACAAATATTTTGAAACCTTTCTACTAAAAGGTCGGGTATGTGTTTAAAGAATTCCTCTTTGACAAAAATGTGTAACATCACCAGGCTAAGTATAAATTATGATTACGTCATCACAAATGACTAATGTTCAAGTAGTATATTTATCTATCACAGATGTGTATCGAATCTGGAAATTCTCGTAAGACAGACAAGATAACTGAGTGGCCTGGGATCATTAAAATGTACTTATTGGATTGATTCGTTCGACTCTCCATTATTGCAGATTCACCAGTCTATCATAAAGTGGGTTCTGCTCTTGCTTTTGCAGGACAACACATCAGTGTCGTTTTTGTATTACGGGCGGCATCGGATGGCTGTGACCACTTACTATCAGATGACCCATTTCCTCGGTTGTCAGTTGTTTTAGTTAAAAAATTAGAAAGTATGCCTTAGTCTCAGTTATGAGGACAATTCTAATACAAGCGGAACAAAAATCAAATCAAACCAAAATCATTTAGATATTCTGTAAATACACATATGCACGTCTTTTTCTGCTTCTATTACCGTTTAGAAAAATTGCTTTAACATCGAGGAGAAGAACTGGAAAAAAACTCTGCGCTTATCTTGGCGGCTTGTCTCGATTGCGATTGAATTAAATACTAAGATCAAAAGATTTATAGAAATTATGTTCTTAAATTAGGAAACATTATGAGTTTCTATATGATGTCTGAAACCTCACTTAAATTAAAACGTGCACGAGGATATGGGAAATAATTATTCGTATTTCATTATTTTATTTCCTCGATAAAACTATAGGCCACTCCATCAGCAGCTTCACGAACAGTTCACACAATGGGGTATTTACGTTACAAGTGGCATCTTCCGGATAAGGTTCTTTGAGGTCTTCTTGAGGCGGTATAATGTGGAAATCTTTTGTTAGGCTCTCAAGGTGTGAACGTTAAGTAATTATGTCTAGAAGAGACAGCACTTGGTGACGATATATGTGAAATAGTAGAATAGAAAGCTAACGTAAATTTAGATCGGATAACGTACGATAAAAGAAAAAAAAGGAAGAGGAAGGAGAGACATTGTAATGAAAAAAAATCACTGGCTGTCCCGGAACCCCCGGCACACATGAAATATTTAAGTTAATATTAGGATTTATAATTAATAAAAACTAATAAATAAATATGGAATAAAACATTAAAAACGATATAGTTCATAAAATGAATATATTTATCTTATTATTTTTACAATATATTATTTATTTCTGTTACAGAATATATATACTAGTACTTAATACAGTCGAATAGAAACAATATATAGCTCAAACATATATGTAGCTCACACAAGCAATAACGTGTATAGTATACGCGCGCGAACACAAGGGAAACGGCAGCAGTGGCGTAGAGAGGTCATGACGGCATGAGAGAGCATCACGCCGTTAGCCGTCACGGCATACGAGTCGTTTCTAAAGCCAAGGCGCGCCCATACATGTTTCACATCAAAAGCCAAGAACAAGAACTTCAAGAAAAATATTCAAAGACGGTGACGCTGGTTTTATTTGCCTTCTAAGATTCCTACATTGTGTGTATCTTATAAGTAATATTTAGCTATAATCGAATTATATTTCTTACTCATTAGTTAAACTTTGTTACTTGGATTTTAGAAGACTATTAATAATTACTATTCTGGCGGTATTGGGGCGGCCTGGAATACTCCCATGCTGGCAGAACAGGGTGTCGTAAGAGGCGACAGAAGCCAGCCTGCTTGGTGGTAGGGCTTTGCGTAAGGATTATATTATTAGCATTATTATTATGTCATTAATATTATTAATGGTATTATTATCTTTCCGTGAAGCCTGGCTGGCTAGCTACCACCCTCCTGCTAGACTCTGCCGTTAAACAACTCATCGTGTTCCGGCTGGGGGCTTGAGAGGCAGTACTTTCGTTCTTACCTTCTTTTTTATTATTATTTCCTGGCCGACAACGCATCAGTGATACCTTTGGTATTGCTGATATCCATGGGCGACGTTGACCACTCACCATCAGGTGGCTCGCGTCTGCTCGTTTGTCGGCTATTATTTATTTATTTGTTTGTTTGCTTGTTTGTTTATTTATTTATTTATTTATTTATTTATTTATTTATTTATTTATTTATTTATTTATTTATTTATTTATTTTCATTATCATAAAAAATATCATCATTATCATAAAAAAAATAATTACTTTCCATTAATTCTCAAATTGATCGTTTGTATCTATAAATATGGTTTCCTGTTGTATATTCTATTTTTTATACCTGTCTCACTACGTTACTCGACTTTTACATATTTCTACAAGTTAATGCTTCCTTTAAAAAAAGAATATTTTCCTTATACTATAACTCTGGTGTTGTGTGGTTTTGTCTTATATTTTATAGTATATTATTTTTTTTTTTTTATAAAATATAATAGTTTATTTTTACAATGAGTTGCTGGCTGCTGTAGAAGTTTATTGATTATGAACAATAGCTCCAATAATACTACTTGAGACCACGTGCGATTATCGCTAATTTCTAAGTGCTTGACATGTAAAATAACTTTACAAGCACTAACAAATTACTAAACCGTAGTACTATAAACGCTTCTAGTGTCCTTCATATATCTACGAACTCCCCTTTGTCACCGTTTCCTCTTTGTTGGCGAAACCACAATGCAAGTGCTAAACTGCGCACTGACGGGGCCCCGAGAGCCTCGTCTACCTCTTGAGTATATTAAAAGATTTGCCTTTGTTTTTGGATCTTGCGGTCAGCGCTGACCACTGGAGAGGTACGAGGTGTAATTTTAATACTTGACGTCTCTTTTGTGCCGTATTATTGTGGGTGAGAAGTTTATGTGCGAGAGTCGTTTTTATTTAAATAGATTCCTTAAGGATGTTGTAGATAACAGGCCGTCATATTTCAAGATTTGAATAGCTTTTCATGAAAATAATGGCTACCGTTGTGCTGTTGAAGAAATGGATAGAATATTTACATCTAGAATGTGGTACAAACAAATGACAGTAACAACATTAACCATTCTAAATCTTTAGTGTTCTTATTAATTACTATACATGTAGTAAAATTAATCGTTTATTATTTATTACATATACTTATTTAATGTGACATATCAGTAAATTAAAAATATTATTCGTTAAATAAATCACAATAAACAGATATAATTCGAGTTGTAATAATAATGGCGAGCGGTTATAATAATATAATTAAAAAACAATCCATATTTAAACACGTAAACCAGTGGAAGCCCAGTGGTTAGAGCATAGGTCTCTTGAACGGGAAACGCCAGATCGAAACCTGTAGCCACCTCAATTGTTTTATATGTATGTATTTCGGTCGCAGTGTCGGAAAGCCAGAGAGATAGACACAAATGAAACAATGCGGATCTGCCGAGTCCTTTTCGCTCAGCGAAGCCTCGATGACGCCTTTGGTGTTACTGACGTGAATGGACCACGGCGACCATTTACAATCAGGTGGCTCGTCTACCCATTTATCGATTAGTTACATAAAAAAATTTAAGTATTTGCAGTTATCTATTGCTTGCGTCGGTGAAGAAAAATGTATAGTCACAAACCTGGACACAAGAGAGTACCAAACATTCCATCATATTGTTAAATACTTTGAATTCAACACGAAATATTAATCAATTTACTTAATTTGATTCGAATAATAATAATAATATACTCTTTGTTCTGTAATAGTACATTATTTATTGTAGAGATTTTTAATACATACTAGGATTATTTAATACATACTAGGATTCCAAATGTATGTAATGTACATATATAGCCCAAGTATAATATAAACTTTGACACACTCATACCCCCGCACTAGGATTCCCTGTCGCGGGTGACATGGACGTAAAAAAATATGACATCACAAACACCCAGGAATCGAACTGAGTACCCCTCGCTTGACAAGCATAATCATTTCCAGGAGAGCTACGTGGTGGCTGAAACTATAGAGAATATGCAAGTATGATTTTTATTTTTTTTATGATAATTTATGTCAATGTCAAAACTGTAAACAAATGTTACCATCATAGAAATATCAACATATATTTTCTGTTAATTTTTTAAATTTTGATAGCCTTTTAAACGCCGCCATTATGGCGCTCTTCATGGTAACGTCAGCGTGCACAACAAGATCATTATGTTATATTTATATTTAGTGTGAAGCAATATTTTATAAATTTCGAGCTATCTAAAAGCCCGGAGGAAAACATAAAACCATATCGGAAGTAATCTTGTGCCTGTATGCCAAAGTGGAATAAAAAATAATCCTGATAAATTAAAAGTACGTTAATAAAATGCTCCTTATAAAGATATTATTAGGGCCGCGTAAAGAAAATATTTTATTAAGTAATAAATTAAATTTGAGAAATCGTAAAAACAACTACTAATTATAAAAAAGCACCCAGCCTCCCATACCTTGTTGATGTCAAGTCGCGGACGCGTACGTAATGTTTCTGTTTAGCCAATAGCGTGTGTTTTGACATTTTAAATTTCTCTTGCATTTTTTCCAGTTTTTATTAATTAAAATTATATAAAACAATATTACATGCGTCATTATATAGCAATAAAGGTGGCAAATAAAAATATTTGTCAATATTTTAATGATGTGCATGTTCACTTTATAGTCGCAATAAAACATGTACCACAAGAAAGATTTAGGATTTGGGTTCATACAGAATATTTTAACTTAAACAAAATATCATAGATATTATGGAAACATCAATAGATATTACGTGGCGCAAACGTGACGTTGCAGCTTTCAGCCATTAGCATCACAAAGGGGAACATGAAACACAAATCCGGGGATCATTGACTCGATGGATGATTTAAAAAGATAAAAGGAATATTTAGAAATGGATGAGATAACAATATTTGAGCACAGGAAACATAAAATTAATATATTATTTATTGTTTCTTTTAAATAACTGCTATCCAGTTAGTGTTTAACTAATATTCACTCGTTATATGATTACATAAATTTCACAAGTATTACATAACTCAGTTACTTAGAATATTTTCAAATGTTTTTAGTTCATTTTCAACGTATTACTTTTTCAATATGAATATATAATTTCTATAAATCGAATAACGGTATCATCAAAGTTGACGCCATCCGAATTATATGTCTATTTCTTGTATCAATAGCATGAACATGAAACTGTTAAGTTGATGATCAATGATCACTAATTCCCATGGACAACTGTCAAAAGGCACCACTGACGTTTCGCTTGCCAAAAAGGAATATGACAAAACCAATTTTTAACCGACTGCTGCCGAAAACGAACCGAACTTAAAACATTTAAAACAAATTCACGATATATTCTAAAAGGCGAGTGGTAGTAATCCGGCTTTTAGGTGATATAGAGGCCAGTGTCTGCTTGTTGGAGGGACATGGCGCCATAGTTATTTTAGCGACACGCAATTTTTATCTAATCATATCATTGTACCAAGGCTTAGTAAATCATTGTAACAACAAACAATATGTATTCTAAAAACGGTAACAACAGTAAACTGACATTGCATTTTACTAACAAATACTTGAATTAATCCACTATGTTGATCAAAGTATTTGGCAACATTACGAACCATATTTGACGCATATGTCAGTATGAATTATGAATGTCGAGCGTACCTCTATTCAGTACACAATGGGTCGCGGAACATAATTGGATCTTTCTATCCCAATGTCCCGCTAAATGGGACACAAGCTTTTTAGCAAACATATAATTATACAGAATTAATGTACACTAATGTATTAAGGTGTTTGTACAATTGCGGAATAACGTTAAGATTGCTAATTCTTCAAAGACGTTTTTTATGTAAATAGCCGCCAACACGTTGCCGGCCAAGGTGGTTGCTAGTAAGCCACTTGTAATCTTAACTCCGACATTGAAACCGAAACATATTTGCTTAATGTTTGACAAATGTTTACTCTCACCTTGTAAACCGATTTCAAAAATAATTAGGTTCTTCATTCTATCTTACGAGTTATTGTTGTCATTAAGACCAGTCCATATGGACGGATTATTTTTGGGAATCAAATTTTTCTAATTGAACAGATTTTTTATATCAGAAACTGACAAACAACCTGACAAACTAGCTGATAATAAGTGAACTCCGTCACGCTTGGAAATATATAACACCGTAAGTATCACGTAAAATAGTACTTAATGTAAAAAAGATGGAAGAGTTAAATTAAAATAATATTTATTCGAAGTTGGCTTTTACAAACACTTTTCGAAAGTCAAACTACACCATTTCTCCAACAAATCCTTACCATGAGTGGTATCGAAAGAAGAAGCGGCAACAAACTCTCAAGGAGTTTTTTTCTTACTTAGTTACAGAAAGCACTTATAGTTATATATTAAACTTATGTCCAAGCAGCCTTATCCTTAAATTAGTAATCTAGTTTGTAATAACCTTTCACCATAAATTCTTTTGACGTCAGGTTTTAATGTTCAGGTTGTAATATCATTTATAAAAAATATTGTTTACATGAAATAAAATACTAACCATGTAATGCACGAGTTACATATATAGGTACAGCGTTAGAAATAACATTCATTTTAAAACGTTGTCCAACAGGGGCTAGCGTGTTATTTACAGGTTGTTTTGTTTTGCTGTGTACTTTTTCTGTTCTTCAGTTGTATGCGCACCAACCGTGTACACACGATTCTCATTAAACTGGACTTTGGTGTTTATGTACCGAAGAGTTCAGCACGATTCTTATTACGATTCTCTGAGGACTAATGTAGGGATGTTTGTTGCAGTAAAGTAAAAAATGTCGTCGGAAATGCTGTCAACTGCATTCTCCAATTTAAGAAACAGTACGAACTGTACGCCCCGTGCAACGTGTAACGAACGAAGGTTTCTATGCCTTTTTTTTAATTTACCCAGTTTGTGGCTAGTATGTTCCATCGCTTAATGCGTCGTGACCCAGTTCTATTCAGACATGAGGAGATACTGTGCTCAAATGACTACTGTAATATTTTTCCATAATAAATATGTTTTATTGCATTCAATCTTTATTTACAAGCGTTATATGAATACTATAAAAGCTTTTTATAAATATACTTAAATATTATACAAAATTAGTTTGAAACTTAACTGACTCTTTATATTTCTTATAACAAGTATTAATAAAATTTCGAATTCAAATTCACTTTGAACTTAATTAAAAGCTAAAATATATTTTTTTCCAAATCCTTTTTTCCATTCATTATCTTAATTGCTATTTTATTAGCGTATTCAGAGACATACCTAATGCATAAGCCACTCTAGAGAATTTATTTTAACGCATAAAGTCCGCCATAACCACCATTTTGTGAGACTCGGCTCATGAAAAGGATTATTCCGACGATGTAACATTACCGCCGGTTTTATGAATTCCGTGATGTAACACGGAATTTCTATTGTGATAGTTTGATATTTACGAAGATCGTGTTTCACTTTAAGTCGGGAAGCTACCTCGTTGTATGCTACATAATTGTAAATTATTATTAGAGCAGCAGTAGGAGGGCAGTTTGGAGTTTGATTCAGTGAAATAATATTTAATTTACTTGTGATGCTCACAAGTAACATTTAAA
Source organism: Megathymus violae (assembly GCA_003671415.1). Lineage (NCBI taxonomy): Eukaryota > Metazoa > Arthropoda > Insecta > Lepidoptera > Hesperiidae > Megathymus > Megathymus violae. The sequence continues at coordinate 1,525,024 of PDGT01000029.1, forward strand.
TACAGATGGACATTCTGCCGTACGTAAACACACAGGATAATTTGCAATTATGTTAACAGCTGGCAAACTAGTAGTCAGGCTGACTTGTCACAGGTGACAATGAAAAAAATTGAAATGCAAAGCCATGCTACCGTCAAGGTTAAACTTGGTGGTTAATCCAGCCTTCTCCAAGGAGGGACCTGGCACTATAGGCTCATTTGTTGTTAAGCTCTCGTAGGAATTTAACTTAAACTCAAAGATGAATAAAGACCCTTAAACCATGTAGCTGCAGGGAACAAACTAAGCCCTGGAATACAATATGTTGGTAAGGTTTTTTCTCGATATCCAAGATTTGCTATTATCTAAATTCAAAGTTATTTAAACCAGACCTCTAAAGCTATGATCACGAGAGAGTTCTTTTCCATTGTGTGTTCTAATGGTCTACTGCAATATCCAATCTATTCCTTACTGCCGGTCAAAATATTGTACCAAAATAGCTAATAATTACGCTTCAAATGAAGATAGGTACGTATTGACGACCCCATAACCCAGTTGGTAGTGACCCTGCCTGCCGAGCTAGAGGTCCCGGGTTCGACTCCCGGCCGGGGCAGACATTTATGTCACGGATAAATGTTTGTTCTCGGGGTCATGGGTGTTTGTGATATTATATTTGTGTATGTCCATGTCACCAGCAACACAGGGAATCCTAGTGCGGGAATGTGAGTGTATAAACATTTATTTATTTATTCTAGTGCCCTTCCATGAAGGCTATATTCCATTATCATAGATACCGTCCATATGGCTATTAATCTTAATCTATACTAATAAATAAAATTGGAGTGTCTGTTTGTTATATTAAAATAACCGCTTTTTACTACATGCATATGAATATGTATACGGTACATATACAAAAATAACATTTTTTACGATTTTTGTCTGTTTGTCTGTCTGTTTGTTCCGGCTAATCTTTGAAACGGCTGGACCAATTTTGACAGGATTTTCATTGACAGCTGTTGTAATAAGGAGTAAATTTTTTGTTAAATTCCACGCGGACGAAGTATAGTATAGTATAATATCATTATAAGTGTCTATATGATTCGGTGGAGTATTTTTACGTAAATCGGTCGTAAATTTGTTAAAGTAGATAGTCATATGAATGGGATATCTATATACGTATCGCGACTCATTTAAAAATATGTATCCAAGTAATTCCAGATACACTACTGTTTCAGTGTTTATTTTTATGTGTGAAAAATTTATGTATACTAATAACAAGGTGTAAGGGGGCCGAATTTGTAAATTTTAATGTGTACAAACAACATAGAGGCAATTTTTTTTAGAAATAGTATTTTATCCACTGAATAGTTTTAGAGGAATTTTAGCTTAGTAAGGACTAAATAAGATTTGTTTCGGTGTGGGTGCATCTTTGTACGTTAGGCATAGGCTTTTTGGGGTGTAGTGAAAAACAAATTACTGCTATTATCTCACTTGTAAAGCTAATTATTTCCCTGATATATGTGAATATTTGATAAAACATCATCCTGTATATGAACCGGGAGTTTATTTCCAAGGAGCTCTAGCGATGCGATTGTGCGATAGCAAGATGTGAGCGATTTTATTCAACGGCCCTTGATTTATATCTTTATTGTGAAGGACCGGCCGGTCCTCTCGATAATAATATGGCTATAGCTCTTGTACTGTAAGTCTATATCCAAGATCAATTTAGTAATTTTTACTTTATTTAATCTTTATTTTGCCTACGTGCTTTTTAGTGGACATAACTTTCGATAGGTCACAAAAGTGCTTAATCAACGTAAGCAGTTTCAAATCTGGAGTTGGATGGGTGATTTCTTGTAATTTTTTTGATATTTCTGTTACATCTTCGGTGTAGCATTATAATTATGGTCAATTTCAAATTGGACTGCAGTGTAAAAGGTTGTTTAAACTTGAAGAAGTACTACGGTGCGCGTTTTGTTAATTGAATGCAAAATAATACAATGCAGCAACACCAATCGTCACGCGATGGTAAGACCTTATCTCCGGCAAGGGTATATATCAATCAATCCATCAAAAGGGAGCGGCGAACTATGTGTAATATTGGCTTACCTTTATTGCATGAAAAATAAAACATTTAACGTTTGATTGTAAAGGAGGATGGTAGGTAGATCTAGAGCTACGTAGAACATGGTAGTAGGTAAAGAACTCTACCATCAAGCACGAGTACTTTAGGGATTATATTAGGTAATTCAGAGTAAAACGACCTCCAACAGGAAATAAGAACACCTTTGCTTCATAAGGGAGCACCTTACATCAGTAACATTTCATTATAGATGCTCTGTAAGGGTATAATTCATTATAATTTGAAAATACTAAACATTAACTAATTTGTTTGAACTCTCACTCAACTAAAAGGGTTGTTATAAAATATTGATACTCTAATTCACCTAATTTTATCCACAAATGAAGTAATACTATACAGACGCTCAGATAAGAGTAAATTGAATTGCCTAGGAAATACTGAGAAAATTTTGTTAGCGTGGTTTCCACGTAAAAATTAAAACTTGGAATTTGATATAGCTATAACCTTTTATATTCAAATTAAATGTTGGACGAATTGTAAATATAAAAAACTATATTTTTGATGTATTTAAAGTTTTTAATTGGCAAATGAAAGACGGATTATCTGATAAAAAGTGCTTAATTAACCAACAGATCACTGACGTATTGCTTAATAAGAAGGAATAGTTTAAACCCGGTGTTTAAATGAACATATGAAGAATACATTTCGACCACTGTAATTGATATAACTTACCAAAAGATGTGAGATTACACCAAAGTATTAACAGAAATTTTAACCTCTACAGGGATTCGGAACTTAATATTTTTTCTTAAACAAAGAAGGATTTACAATATACAATAGTAAGGTATGTTCAAAAACCATTTATTTTAATAATGTTTCTCTGTTATTTTCGTATCTCAGTATACGAGTGCATGTATGAAGAATTATTATATGTATATTAGGAGTATGTATTTATTATTACAGACATACAATACTTTTGAAGCTAAGAGAAAAGTTCACTCCGCACCGTTAGATATAAGCTCATATACTATCTCCATTTAATAAAAAAACCTGTTTAACCACACGCAACAGTCTAAGGTCAGCCACACGACCGTCTGTGTTTTATTACATTTCGCCGAACCCTAAAACTTCGTAACACGACTTTGATTGAAAAATTGTTGTACGAATTGTTCGGAAAGCCTTCTTTGTTCAACTGTTGACCATCGACGAAGTTAACGGTTTAGTGATTTCCGAAAGTGTATACATACTGACTTTACACGCGATTCTGAGAAACGATGTTGGAAAGGTAATTTATATTTTATTAAGGCGAACTAAAGTTTATCCCGTCCACTTCAAGGTTTCGTGGTAACAATAAATAATTTATATGATGATTTTTAGATGATCGTTTTAAATTTTGTAAGAAATATTTTTGTTGTAATTTAACTTTACACAAGTCTTAATTGCTTATTTAATTAGTCAATTGGAGTAGTACTAGTTTAACGATGTACGTATGCCATATAAAAAGGTCGACAAAGTTATTTGACGGTAGCTGAGTGAGGGTCTACTTCCAAGAGGAAGAATACCTAGAATCGTCGTTTCTTGCAGTTATTTCTGGATAGCAGTCATTAAGTCATGTCAAGGTGCTTCGGTGGGTAAAAATTTTAAGCACATAAGTTTGTCAATATTAGTACGCTAGAGTACCGTGGTGGATTACTCTTTCAACCTCCTCCGTGTAGAAGATCACAAAGCCAAATCTACACACTGATATAAGATCTACCTAACCTTAAATATGTATCAAGCGAGTTCAAGCGTTTCATTTATAAATACCTTTAGTTCAAACATTTGTAAAATACGTAGTTTCTCTTAAAGATTTACAAGTTTTAATTGAGCTGTTGCCGTAAATATCAAACTACCCTCAACAATGAATGTAGCAGCATACTTCGTTTGTGAGGAGCCTATTACTTTCGCCGCGGTCTGTAGCGCTGATCTGGCGCATATTCATTTGCCCGTGCCCTCACTACTCGACTGGGTGACTTTGTTCCACATAGATCTTAAAGTGGAAAATGTGAATTAGGATTTTTAACAAAATAAACAGAGAAAGAGTATTGTCAAAATATCAAAAAGTAAAACAAATCCAAATTGTCAGATTGAAATGAAACGAATTTAAATATCAAGTAACGCTTACTGCGATACAATAATGAAAACCATAACGAAATCCGTGATTCCGTTTCTGAGATTAGCGCGCACAAACGGACACAAAAACAGAAATTAATTCTAACAACCATTGTTTCGGATTCTATTGCGTTAATAAAGGCCCTTTGTAATAGTTCTTCTCATATATATTTATATATCCGTCATGTACAGAATACGTTCAGTTATAATTTTATTATACGTATAGATACAAAAAGAAATAAAACTGTTTTATTTATGTTAACATTCCTTTTTTTATTAATATAGCTGTTATCCGGGAAAGTGATCTTTTGTATTTGCTACTGTCCCGGTAAATAATAATGATGGGGAAAATAAAACTTTCTGCTGCCCTCCTAGTAAATTAATAATTACAGTAAATGCAATCGCTAACTTCCGGTATTTGTGATATTATAATAATAAAATCATAAAATACATTTTATATTAAGAATAATCTATAATAATAACGTAGATAGCAAAATTATAATTAATTTATAATGTCAACAATTGGGTATTAATTAGTGTTCCATAAACTGGCGTCCGCTTTTTTGTATGACATTCACAAAACAGTCGTCGATCTGAGAACATTGTAAAACCTCGCTGCAACAGTATACTATTTATTCATCTCCCACTGATAGTTCTTACCAACATACTTAAGTCTTAGTTAGAAAACTCTTCTGCAGGTGGAGCGACAACCAACAGGGTTAAACGATCGTCTAAATGATTCTGGGTCCAGTAAGGAACGTTGCTACTGCCATCCTCACTATCGCCCGATCTCGGCTGATCAATAGCGGCGGCTATCGCGATTGCGATTCGCTAATTAATTGGACGGCATTTAGCTTAAACCGGGTAGCGATCCAATGTCTTCATTAAAGGATTTTGTTCAATAGTGGCGGTAATGAAATAAAAAATAAAAATAATAATATTGAAATTCGAGAAAAAATGTACATGGAAAAAGATGAAATTAACATAACATAGAGAAGGTGAAGTTTTTTAACGAACAATGCAGTTTTTTAACGAACAATACTTAACACTGCTGATTAGAAGATTCTGTTTATTTTTGTGGAATGTGAAGCCAATATTTTCGAAGTAAGCAATATAGCAACGAGTATATATTTGTGATTTACAGTTAAACTGTATACGGGCCCAGTGTGTGAAATATTATCAAAAACTTTTTGATAATTTTTGTCATACATACTCATGTTTTGAACAATTATGAATTAGCAGCTGAAGATTAAAATAAATAAATCGATAAAAAAAATAATTAAATCGATAAAACAACTGAATTTATGTTACACAATTTGAAACTTGAAACTGATGACATTATTAAAAATATTACAGTTTAAAAAATATCACTTTTCTAAAATCTGATACCTCTTCAACAAATATTTAAATATTAAAACGACCCTTCGAACAAACCTCAAGGTTTCAATGTCGAGAGCTGGCAAATATTTCAACGAAAAAAAAACTGGTTTCAATTTTTAGAAGGTAAATTTCTTGGTTTCATGTCCTATTTTTTGCACTCCGAGGTGATATTTTTTCTTCAAACATAAGTGGGACTAAATAGAAAGTAGGTATACTCTCTGAAACAAAAAAGAGATTTCTCCAAATCCGTTAATGAATGTCAGAGTTCTAAGGTACCAAACGTAAAAAATATAGACAAATTGAGAACCTCTTTCTTTGTCGAAAACGGTTAAATAGAGGAAAACGCTGAAAATCGATTATATTTCAATATAGACATCGTATCAAATGGTTCAAGGCTTACACATTTAACTTTACACATGTAACTTATGGTCGTATTGAGGTGGCCTAGAATCCTCCCCCAAATCCCATGCTGGCAGAACAGGGTTTCGTAAGAGGCGACAGAAGCCAGCCTGCTTGGTGGTGGAGCTTCGTGTATGGATTATATTATTAAGTCATTATTATTATTATTGGTATTATTATCTTACTGTGAAACCTGCCGGGCTAGCTACGACCCTCCTGCTTGAGTTAGCGCCAAACGACACGTCGTGTTACGGCTGGACGCTTGAAGCTTGAGAGCCAGTACTGTCTTTCTTATCTTCTTCTCATTTCCTAGCCAACAACGCATTAGTGACGCCTTTGGTATTACTCATGTTCATGGGCGATGGTGACCACTCACCATCAGGTGGCTCGTCTGTTTTTTTATCGGCTATTAACATAAAAAAACTTAATCTTGTTCTCGAAAACGTTTTTATCTAAAAGAGAAAAAAATATGTAAGGTAGAAGACAACATATGCTTCCAATCTTTGAATCATATGTATACGAATACAGAAAACAGCTCGCACTCTTATTGACCTTTAAACCGATGATTGTCAGATTAATGACAATTATTTTCTTTCATTATGCTCTCTTATTTCTTCGTCTCTAATAAATAAACAAAATCGCAACAATTTTTTTTTTAAATTTGCATTTGAATCTAAGTTAAAAAGTTTAAAAAGTAAAGTATTTTTAAAACTTGGTAAACATTTAAATTATTGTCATTGAAATAAAAATGATATTTTTATTAAACAACATGCGACTCACCCCGAATTACTATATATATATAGCTTAGGACAATCCGGAATAATTTATCTTCAAATTGTAAAATCATTTTTCACATAGGTGCCGTGGTTTCGAAGATTACCCTCCGCATAACACAAACTCACAAAATTCGCACTTATAATACATTATTTTCTTTTTTTTTATAGATTTTGTAATAAAAATGTATGTCCAATATTTTTATTAACAAAAGCCATTCTAACCTACACAAACTTCAATCACCAGATGTTTCACAGGTTAATCAAACTCTCCCACACCGCTATTCAAATTAAAACATTAAACATCTAAAAAGTTGCTAATGAACCTCCTGCCTTTTTAATTTTGCATAAGTATTCAGGATTCCTAAACGCGAGCTACTTTGCTACCATTATTTCATCATTTAGTTTAAATACTAATTAATTATTATGTTCCATGTAGGTCATGGAAAAATTCTTAATACTAGCACTAAGATGTATGCATTCGTTTATTATTAATTATTAAGTTACTGATAAAGGGTATAAGATTTCTTGGCTTCATTAAAGGTATTTTAAGTCGTGGATTTCCAAATTTGACGCGGTTACCATCAGGAAGATTTAAATATCCCAGTCACCTGCAATATTTAGGAGTTAACTGCGTTATTTGAATTATTAACGCTAGTTCCCTACATCTGTATCCTTGAAAATTTAGCGCAATGATAGCAAAAGTTTTTTGTTTCATTAATTAACATGAAACTTTTTAATCTTTGAGATCTTGAATTGATTCCACAGGAAATTCAGAAGTGATATTTATTATTAAACTTTAAATTTTCCATGCCGATCGCAGAATTCTGTCACCTTGAAGGCAACCTTTAGTCTCTCAAAAAGTTCCGGTTGATCTGTCAGTTTGTAGGAAGCCTAACCCTTGCGTAGAGGCTGAATTTAATTTTAACCTTTCGATAATGATCCCCTAGGTATTCATTTCGCGGTTCAGAATTTGGTTTAAGTAATTATTTCATTTGTTTAACACAGTTTTATTTTTTCTAACCAGGTTTTCTATAGACATTTAAATTTCATATTCCGGATATACTCAATAATATAAGCAAAAAATAAAATTGAAAAGAAATAAAAATTAAATTCTGTAATAATCATTGCTGTTGAGCTCTGGCTTCCTCTTATAATGTAAAGTGTCTCTTCCCCATGATGTTTTTCTTCACCGAAGCATAACTAAGAAAAACAATGAAAAATGTTTTATTTTTACCGTAGCCCAATTGGTAGTAACTCTGTCTGCCAAGCGTCCCGGTTTCGATTCTGGAGCAAACCTTTAAGTGATAGATATATGTGTATTTTTCCAAACCACCCGTAACACAGGGAGTCCTAATGCGAGGGTGTGAGTGTGTAAGCGTGTTTGAATGTTTCAAAGTATTATTTACCTTTTATATTGACAGACAAATGAAAAAAAAATCAATAAACACTTGTCACCCACATCTATCCACAAGACCAAGGTAGTGCTAGAATCGTAAAACACGCGTCAACGGCCAAGGCAAAACCCTATCGAAATTTCTGCAATATTGCAACCCAAGACATTAAAACATTTCACTGGCGAATCAAATGGAGGTCAATACGAGCCATTCGGGGGTCACCAGGACTAAATTGCACGAGTACTGCCCGCATAAGTTCGGTTGGTCACAAATTAGTCACACAGCCCAGCTAGTTCCAAAAGCGGAGACCTGCCTGTCCATATGTTGGTCAGCGAGCTGCAGCACGCGATGATGGTTGATTTAGACTTCAAAATCCGGCGGTCCTTAATAATCCTGACTACCAAAGTAAAACGTGTAAACAATGTTCCGAGATTGTCGTAACTTTAAGCTTAATTCCGAGTTGAGAGACAAAGTTTCAAGCGTCCCGTATTGGTAAAGAAGAATAATTTATACCTATTACTGCAGTGGGGTTCAAGTTTTTAATTAAGCCGTCTTGTTTCTCCTGATTTAGTACCATTTTGTTTGTTTTGTCACACAATACGAGTAATTATCCCTTAAATATGCTGTTTTTAACGGATCGTTAACCTTATCACAAGGGTAACAAGGTTCAAAATGATTGCAAGGTTATAAATTAAATTGAACAATAATTCCTTCATACACGGCGTTGGATTCAAGGAAAATAAAGAGACGTGTTGCGATGTAAGCGATCGCAAGTTATTAGGTACTTAGCTGCAGTTTAATCGAGCAGAGAAACTTTTTACAATATTTCTTCGTGTTCAATGTAAAATTAAACTTAGAGCAAGTAATTTTTTCTTATGATATTTTGTAATAAAAGTCTCAATGATATTTACAGTGCGATCTTTCAAACTTTAAACCTTAAATAGAGGGTCGAATATAATTGTTAAAATTCTATTGCTTATAAAGACAGTTCAAAGGTCTGCTAATAAGGATGTTAATAACATTTATCCAGAACCACGCTGTTCAGTGTGTCTTCTAGAATAGAAAAGATTCCATATCAGATAAGAAATTTTGTAATACGCGAATTCAAAAAAATGGGCAGGATTCAAACCCAAGCATTCCAAGACAGAGACTGATATTAAACCACTAAGCAAACAGCTAAGCCAAGCGGAACGTACACATAACACAGACAATGCAGTCGAATATCTTATTACTAAGATCAGTGTTAAGCGAGAATGCGAAATAAACTACGGAGGCTTTGCGGGAACTCCATTATCGATTCTATTCGATACCGATGCAGCGATAACGGTAATCGAATCGCGAAATTTATTCGCTATCGCTCGCGGCTTCCGACGATTGTTGCGAGGATTTATCGATGCTGTGGTTATTACGTGATGGGGATGCTGGATAGGATGTGTGGATGAAAGATGGGCCTATTATAATGTTACCTAGCGAACAATTTAATATCACTAAACAGTCGAATAATGGTTGAATAACGAGATGATTGTATCGTAGACATAGGTATATCTCGTTACTGCATACTTTATTAAGTTGCATGGATAAACCACATTTGGAAATGTCATAGTAAAATATATACATTCTGTCCGGAGAGGAGGAAGGAGCGTTAAATTACATTTGAGAACATTTTTTTATCCACTGAAGTGTTAAAAATAAGCTTGGTATTTTATTTTTAACTGTCGGTCTGTCCCGACATCATTCGGGATCAACAATTAATTATTATTCATGATTGTACGCTTATGTCCAATCGGAATAATGTACCTTTCAAATGTTTTTTTTTTTTATTTGGATTTTTTTTTGGATTTTTTAATAGGTGCCGTGTTTTCCGAGACTACTGCCCTCATATACACAAATCCACCTCTGTTTATAATCATTTAATGATTTAGGTAATCTACATATAACTACACTAATGCGATTCATTTTTTTCTTCTATTACCGTTTCGAAAAGACGCTTTAACATTGAGGAGAAGAAACGGCGAAAGAAACTCCTCAGCACATCTTTTAAGACAACACATGTTAATTACAAAGAAAATTTAATGTAATGGTTTTAACTCTGTTATTTCCAGCCGTCGTTGTCATTAATATCAATAATCTATACCATAATATCCTTTACCTACAAGCTGTGCTTTAACAGGTCGCTTAAAAGTTCCAATAGGTAACTCGCGTATCAACTTCGGAAACTTATTGTAAAAACGAACTCCAATCCCCGTAAAAGAATGCTGAACCTTTTGAAGACGTAACCAAATTATGCCTATTTCTTGTTTCATGATTGTGGGAATCACTATTCTATTTGTACATATTTTTTTATGAATGCTAAATTACTATTACTGACTGGCTAATACAATACAAATTAGTTTTATTGTTATTAAATGCAATAAATAATAATAATTGTGGAGATCCTTGGGGGAGGCCTATGCCCAGCAGTGGGCGTTGTCCGGCTGACATGATGATAATGATGAAATGCAATCGTACGCGTAATAATTTGCGATGACGTAAGTTTAAAATCACTTCTACAAATCACCCATTTTAAGTTTTTTTGCAGCAATCCATGAGCTGTAGATATTATTTTACATATTGAATGATTTGGAAACTAGTTTCCACTTTGTTTATCGTTAAAAAAATTGAACCATACAATATAATATTTTATTAAAACCATTACAAAATTAAATGCATAAATTTGCACTTGCAGGTACTTACTTACCTACTCATGCCAATAATCCTGTGATATAATAATACTACAAGATATACTTAATTTTAATGTTATTCATAATATGTTAGATTGTGAAACGATAGCGCGGATTATAGAGTAGGGTTGGTACCTAAATGTAATCTAAGTATTTGTATATCCGAATCCTGGTTTTGAATTAATTCGATATTAAAATTGCACTTACTTAAAATTTACACATTTTTAAATGCACTTAGTGAAGCCAAAGCTCAAATGTTAATAACGCTCTGAGTATGTTTTTGAGTATAAGTAACATTTATGCCGGAAGTAAATCGTTCTTTCTTAATTAAAATTATGAAATTTTATATTTTAATTACAAGAGTTAACAACTTAATGCTTATATATTTCTTTGGTATACCATAATTGGCGTTACCTGTTCAAATAGAATAAACAATAAAAATGAGCGAGAACTCTCCAGTCATCCTTGAATCCAAGCTAACTTTCCCTGCTTTTTATGTAATGTGTAATGTCAGATACCTTAGGTGAACAAGTATTTGCAATAAAGACCCTTGAAATAAACAGGTTAGTAGGCACTAACAGTCTACATTTTTATTTTATTTATAGGATTTATTTAACTAAATTATTTTAAAAACTAGTAAACTATCACAACTTTTAATCCACAACTCGGTTTAAAAACGAGAAAAAAATATTTGCAGCTTCCTTTCCCAATTTCTGAGCCATTGCTCAGTATTAGCATCTCACATTTTGTGTGCGGGTGGTAATTCTGTCACTGTCATTTTTATCTTCTCTCTTCAGTCATCTTCATAAACACCGACCTATTTCTAATCTGTGCTTTCCATTTAGTCCAATTGGTATATAGAAGTTGGTCAATGGCTGGACCTACCTACATATATATTTATAACTGCTGCCTCCATTCATCGGATAATAATTTTAGATATAATATCTTGCTCAGTCAAGTAGAATTTGCTCGAATGAAGACTAGCAACGAAATCATGATATTGGCAATTCTACGATCAGACCACGCTATCAACATAACAATACATCAACTTTCCTGAAACAAGCTTACTTTAGGCAACTTGATTCACCGCTTAAATATCCATATTCGATATTTCCCATCCCTAACGATCCTTTATATATGTATGAGGATGGAGCTAACGGTGTGCCACAGTTACTGCATTCCTACACAGATGACCAAGATTAAAGCAATATAATATACATACTTATATCGCAATAATACTAGTAAATAAGGATTATGAAGGATCACATCGGTTAAATTATTTTTATGAAAATGTTATTGTGCGGTCAGAAGATTTATTTAATACGCTTTTATATTATACAATTTATAATAGTTGTCTTGGCACAAGTTGTTGTGTTGTTGTTTTATGTAAAAATATATCGTTTCCATTTATAAATATAAAATTTGTTAATAGCTGCACATCTGTCCAACTGTCAGATTTATAAGCTATGAACAGTTTTCTCTTAACAAAAATATATAATTTGTTTTTAAATTAGGGATGATATTTTTTCTTCAAATTTAAATGAGACCAAAGTATACCGTGTCAAACAAAAAAAAAATTCCAAATCGATTAATAAATGACGAATTCTAAGGTAACAAACATAAAAAAAATACTTCAAGTTACTCGTGTTACTCATTACAATATATTTTTCACTACGAGTATTAATATCAGACAAAACATAATATATATTAATAACAAAACAGGTTGCTGAAAAGTTATCACGTACTCATAAATACGAAAATGAAATTGTAAAGGTACCTTGTAATACGCCCAAACGCAAATAAAGTATTCGAAACGCAATTATAAATCCACTCCCTTGCATTAATTGTGATTCGCGATTGCAGTACGAGGCGCCGATTTGAGGCGTAACTTAAAATCATTTTCGATACACTGATAAAGACGTTGTTTATTACGGCCGTGCCGGGAAGGCTATGGTTATTTTTTTTTTCTTTTTTTTTCTTTTGTATATGGCCGGCCTGCTTTCAGCTTAATGTGTATCCTCTCATAGCAACAACAGTTACGGTCGAATATATGTACATCTCGTGGTGACCGATCGTTAAGTCATTCAGTCGCGATTAATAGTTGAATGGGTGAGGGAAGTTGCAATATTTTATGTAAATAGGTGATATATGAGCGGATGGGCCATGATGATGTGCTACCTAAGTGGTGGTACCGCAGCGCATGGAGGATAGCAATACCTAATGCGTTGTCAGGAAACATACAGCAAGGAATTTGCTTTTAAATTGGCTCTCCGGCTCTGCAACCAAAATAGTTCACAACGTAAAGGTTGATTTTTGAAGAAACTGATTGATAGCCAAGCAGGTAAATATCCGCGCGCATGATAACGTATCGATACCGATTAAGGAATGTTAAGTCGGATGGTAAAGGATGCAGCTTCGCCTAACAGGTATTTGATGTAATTTCAGTTGTGGGTGAAGTGGGCTCGAACTCAAAGCTAGGTGGAGCCCCTAACAATGTTGTGCCGTTAAGTCAAGCGATGCTCGACGTTCAGCGATCCAGCGTGACCAGTCTAGTGGACCGCCAGTAGAGCGTATGGTCGTGCCGCCTGGTGATTGGTCCACGGTAACCCACGGCCGCTGGCAACCAACCGGCAGCCGCTGGATGCCTGACGGACTTCACACGCATCCTCAATCAAAGATTATTCGTAAAATGTCCAATTTGTCCGAAGAAGGCATAAGACTTAAATCTTGAAACGACCTCTAATCCTTTTGTGGTACCCACTGGAGCCAATTCTTGAAGAATTCTCTAGGCATCCATAACAATTAGAGACCAGTAAACTACAAAAGAGTGAAGTAAACCACAAAAGAGGTTAAACCAAATTTAATCTAGGCATCTCGCCCTTAAACCTCGTATCTCAAAATCTGACTACATTCGTTCGCAATATACACAATATGCTCGCATTACCTAACCTAAATAAAAATATTTGAACGCGTTTAAGAATAGCATCATAGTGTGGGAGACTGTAATTTCGCCTTTTTATACTCAGAGCATGTGTTATTGCGTCCGCATTGAAAACGCATCGGTGGGCTGGAACCGGTTCGTATTATACCCACCGCGTGTCTGGTACCGACAGCAGTGAAAATGAAGTAAAACTAACAGTGAATTTTTCTCGACTCTTCTGAAAATCATAAATTATAGTAGGTACGCAGATGATAATATTTAATAATAATAGTAATTAACTATTTGGTAAATATTTGTACGCACCTAACAGTAAATTTAAAATGACTACTGAATAGGGTTAGGTGTGATCCTGCCTTCTAGATTGGTACAAATAAATATTTGTTCTCAGGTCTTTTTGATGTCAAAATATAGTTATCTCAAATGCCATGCACAACAAATATTATAATGCTGACGGTACCGAAACACAAATATCATACGGCATATCTGATAAAACAAAACTGTGCCTTCATGGTCTCCGACCTGAACACCGAAATCGCCGAACTCAATAATTTTTATTTGTTGCGCTTATCACATCTTAATTTATTAAATTTAAATTTGGAACCGAAGTCATTCATTCCCTTTAATATCTTCGCTGTTTTTATAGGCTGAAGGCGTATAAAGTAGACGGGCCACTTCATTGTATGTGGTCACTGGTGCTCATGAGTATCGATAACCCAGAAGAGATATCAATACAAAGTTGGCCCTCAAGAAGGACTCTTTTTTATACTCTGTTTTATACGTTTAATTAATAATCTCATAGCACATAGGGAATATATCTGAAAAACCTTATTTGATTTAACTAACTGAAAAAATTAGATGACTTGCAAAAAGAACTTTTTAACACTTTTCTTTAAGATTCCCATTTCCTATCTCTCTGGAAATAGTTATATAAAAGCCTGATTCTATAACTTGCATGTACACGCCGAAAAACCATCTAGTAAATAGCTTTTATTAACTGAATGAGTTTATTTGCACGCAGAGAAACAGACGAGCATCTAAGCGCGGTAAGACGAATGGATATATGCCGGGTTCATCCACGTGGTGAGGAACTCGGTGACCTTCAATAGAAGAGAATTATTGCTATTGCTTCGTTCGTTCGAGAGTATAATACACTGAGTAAAAGATAGGTTGGCTTGGATCCAGGAATTAATGAACTTGCTTACAAATTGAATTAATAAATAATTCTTTCAACATTAACAAAGTTACGTTATTAACTATCCGCTGCAGAACATGGATGTCTCGTCGTGGCTGATAGGCTTGAGGCAGACTTCAATTGGTGTACCAGTGGGGAAAGGTGAAGCATTTTATAGGCGTTTCAGATGTCCGCGAGCATTATGCCTTGGAAGCGTTTAACAATACTTAACGGATTCCTTAACGTGCCCGCTGAGGCGCGTTTGCGGCTACCCATCCAACTCCAGGCGCTCCGTAACTCAGATCGTTTACGATCAACACATACCTATGGCAACAAGACCTTCGAACTTAATTCGCAAAACTCTTAAAATATATACCGTATTTAAATAATAAATAATTAAACTGCACACATTCACACTCCATCACTAGGCATTACACGTAAGATACATTAGACACAGCCAGAACTCGAGAACAAAAATGTTAAATATATTAAAATCGAAATCACGTTATCACAGTTTAGCTTCAGAGCCAGGACCTAAGGTTAGAAACTTCTTCTCATTTCCTAGCCGACAACGCATCAGTGATACCTTTGGTGTTGCTGTTGTCCATGGGCGACGGTGACCTCATACCATCAGGTGGCTCGTCTGCTCGTTTGTCGGCTATTAACATAAAAAAAATCAAAGTTTTTTACATCGTTTGTATATTACAAGTTCAGAATTATAATCATCACACGTTGGTCAATAGACGTTTTATCATCCAAATATCTGGTTGAATCGAAAATCGAATTCACAGCGTCTTTACTCTGTTATAATATTAATAACTTGAAACATACAAGCGCACGATTGTCCGCCGTATAAGGCCACGTACAAACACGCTACCGACGCCTAATAGCGGAGGTGTACAGAAATTAAATGAAAAGTTATTCCATTGTACACAAATCCACGCGTCTGTAGATGTCATTACATCACTCAACGCGATGATAATTGTGTATTAGGACTGTGTCACATCAGTCTGATATATTTAGCATCGAATGTTAGTACGCTCTGGGAACGTTGCGAATGGAAAATTGGTTTTGCAATACTCTGGTACGGTTTTAAGGAGAATCGCGGTGAACGAATCTCTTGCATTATACCTTTTATAGACTTTAAAATGTTCCCACATTCATATTACCTGTGCTGCAGGTGGCATAGATGTACACAAATTTGTCATAACAGCATCCATTTCCTGAGAACAAACATTAATTTGCCGCATTAATGTCTGCTTCGGCCAGGAAACAAATCCAGGTCCCTTCGCTCGGCAAGTAAGGTACCAACCAGGCTACGGACTCTATATCAACTGCTTGATAATTCTCATTCTGTCCTATATGTGATAATTATGAGTTTATAAAAACTGCTTCATGCTTCAGGAAACTCTTTGTATTCTTACACAATATAAAACAACAGCGCAGGACCGATCGTCGTGGAGATCCTTGGCGGAGGCCTATGCCCAGCAGTGGGCGATGTCCGGCTGAGATGATGAGGATGATGATGATAAAACAAAGTTTTTGTCTGTCTTTTTTATTCACGACGAGGTAAAAACCATGTTTTTCGAAATGAAACGGGTGCACAGCACTAGTAAATTGATAGGGATATTGTTTTTAATAAATGAATAATTGTGTCAACGAAACAGATCGATAAAATTTGTGCATACCCTATTACAATTTTGGGAACGATCTCCTTGAGAGTCGTTTGTGCATGCGGGCGGAAATCTTATATTTGTGAGTGATTCTGAACTTGGCGAGAATTAGGTCCAAATTTGGCGAAAATTTACACGAATTATACAAATGTAATGGGGCTTTATCTTCCAAGGATTTTTTTGGACATTTTAATGTAGGTTGACTTTGGTATACATATGGACAACTACAAATTTTTTTTGAATTTTTGTATGAAGTATTGATAAAATATTATTTATTTCCAAAAGTTGATTGACATCTGGATCTTGTCATGTTAGCGAACTTCACCTCGAAGCGCATCGAAATGGCGGCGTTTAAATTACATTTTATGCCGACTTTTCTCTAACGGTATTATTTTAAGCACAATGATACAAAATAAGAAAAGCAGTACATGCCTATATGTGATTATAATCAAAATGTAAAATCATTCAATTTCCACAGAATCTAGAGATACAATTTAAAATGTGTACAAAACTTCGTGTTCCGCCTGCGCCGTCTGTAAAGAGCTTTAAACTTGATATTTTAACGAGCTGTGTTTTAAATTTATAATGTAACTTTTGTATTCAACACTATGTGCTCGCCAAATTTGCGGCCCCTGCTGTATAAGAAGGCCCATGAGGGTAATAAAAAAGAAGTAATACAGAAGTGAGGCACTGCAGGCTCGTCGGATCTTTGTACTCTTTGTAGAGCTTGGTTATCCTTATTGTGTATCGTAATTGTATTCGGTACTGGAGTTGGCGAAAACCACCGCGACAATGGTGGTGGCCTCTAACAGTTTGTGTGAAACCAGATCCAGACAAATATGCGACAGGCATTTCAACGGAAAAAAACACTTCACTGAATACTTGCTCACGAAAAGATCGTTGATTCCTTAAACTTGAATAATATTATATTAAATAAAGATATTGAAATCGTTAAAGTTTTAGATAAGGACCAAGTTTCTAAGAAATAAAATTAAAAAAACTTAATCGAAATCTGTCTAGTACTTTTTCTGTGATGCGTGGACAACCGCAGATCTCTATGATTTTATGTATGTAGATTCTATAGTAGATAAAATAACGCATTTAGACGTAGCTATTTTCCCTACTATTATCAAAGGCGGAGATTTTGTAACATATTTACTTAAACAATATACAGACACTAAAATGGCTTATTTCGTTGATTTTCAAATAAATTTAACTATATAAAGACACTTTAAAACGTAAATACGTATTTGATATTTCGTGAGAAAATGACAGACTCTTATTATGGCATCTTGCTGGTTCAGCAAAACTGCCAAATTCTGAATAAGAGATTAGGCGTCACAAATTGAAATTTCAAAAAACTGTTTTCCCATTATATCAACATTTCATAAAAGTCAATCGATCATCACGGTGGGATAACTTTTTTTTTAACAAAAACCTTAAATAGGCAGGGGAATAACTTTAAACGAGTTTTGTCGGATTTAAACGATTTTGTCTATAAAGCAATTTTCTTAATTAAAAATTGACGTAAATAAAGGGATAAGCGTAGCTAATGTCACGAGCCACAGATAAATAAGCGTCCCTGGACAATCAGCCACTGATACCGCTTTTGATCAGTTACGCCCTTCCCACACCAAATCAACACCTCGTACCGACGCAACGGAAACAAAAGGACGGTAATATCCCATAAACACAATCCCAGAACATTTGCGCCTACGAGTAGAGTGGCCAAGCTTCGAGTGTTTTAAGGAAAATAATTATAATTTCCAAGAACCCGTAACATTGCCAACAAATTTAAGTCTGTTATGTTTATGTGAAGATTAAAGTAATTTTAGGTAACTACCCTATATTTTCAGTGAGTGTCTTAATAATGTCTTAATATTTGTTAAAATGTCTTATATGTAAAATTATTTAAATGGCATCGTTTCTTAAAATACTCGTATGTGCAAAACTTTCAGCATAGCTCATAAGTGCGACTGAAACATCTAAACGCGAGACAAGGAAGCCGCCATATATATATATATATACATACATATATATATACACATACAATCGAAACATATTTCGACACATATCATTAAGATAAGAAAGATAGATTTTTATCTGCGCCTTTGTTCACGCTAATCTCAAGAACGACTTAACGGATTTCATTATAGTTTTCACTCATGTATTACAGTAAACGTTACTTAATATATTAAAGTTCCTTTAGTTGCAATCGATCCATAAATAAAAAAGTTACAAATTAATACATCTATTTCTAATCAACAGAACGAGAAAAACTCACTCCTTTCCACTGTCCTCACTCACCCATGCAAGTGCTTTTTCTAAGTTCAAGGTAGTTTTTCTGAAGCGAAGCAAAGCGGTTTGTCAGTTATTATTAATAATAATATACTTGAAGATCTATGTAATGTGTTACTACGACAGTAACACTGCTTTGCATTAACTTTTTGTCTGTCTGCTTGCTTGTCTTGTCTCTTGACCTAGTTCCGAAAAAGAAGTAAAAGTAATTGTTTAACGTCCAAGGATGTAATGTAAATATATATTTTATATTTCTCAACTTCCTCAGTGCAGTTTAATTAACAATGTTATATTCATATCCCGTTCCGTCAGTACATGTAGGGTAGTCCACAACACGCATAAACATCAGGACGCGATCATTACTGCACTATACAAATCACGGTATTATTTCCAACTAGCGTTTGCCCACGGTTTCGCCCACATCCTCTCTTAAGTAGTACTTTGTTTCCTGTTCAGTGCTCATAATGTATAACCACAATTCTTAATATCATAAAGATGATCCAGTTTTAAATGGATTTAAGGTCTATTTCAATAACCTAATCCTTACTGCTGGATGAAAGATTAAAGTGTACCAGCTGTAATTGCATTTCAATTAACAAAGGTAGATGTATATATCTATAGATTAAAAAAATTTGGAGGCAGTCATGAGGACTGCTGTCAGAAGTGGAAACTTAAAACTGTAATTAGAATTTTCAAACTATTAAAAATTCAATTAAAAATTGAAAGTTCATAATTTTTTATATAGAATTATTAACATTGATATGATTTTCACATCTATGGGCACTCCGAGCAACAAGTATATATATTTATATAGTTTATTAATTAGTTATAACATTTGTTCGTAAACCCAGTTTAATATATAAATGCAAGTTAATTAAAATAATAACTAATATGTATTTATATTATTTTTAAATGAGATTTTTATATATTTAATTTTATTTTTATATTTTTCAATATATATATATATATATAAACAAATGAACCTTAAATATAAGCATTTTTCTGACGCGAAACCATAAGATTTTGCCTTGCCAAAACACGTCTAACGCACCTATAGAAGCTTCCACTTCCAAAATGTAAAGATACGTTTTATCAAACAAAAAAGGGGCTGCCAAATATCACTATGGGATTGATTGATATCAGCCGTTACTTCGGCCGGATAACATGTCATTGACGCCTTGGGTACCACAGATTTGTATGGTAGACTCACTACCCCGTTCGAGGAATTCCTGTTCATGGTGACATGGACTTATCGCATCACAAACACCTATGATACAAGAAAACTATTTATCTACCGGCTAATGTTCCATTAGCAAGATTTCTATCAACTTGGCTATAGGGTTTAGAAAAAGAATGTGAGGCTATAAAACTGTAATTTATGACAATTGGTCAAGTGAGGCCACTCTATTAATTTTTTTTTTCATATGTACATTCATATTTTTATTTATTATATTTGATTCCGTTATAAGGACTACAATTTTATTTAATATATTTTTTTATAAATATTTTTCACATAAACATTTCTTTTATTTAGGGTATGTGTATATATATATATATATATACGGTCATTGGTTAAGTCAATCCTTCATGAGTAAAATTTCAAACATTTTCCGATCAAAACATTACAAGAAAATCGCGTGTGATAGACGTACAGACATTAATATGTCATGATAACTTAAATCGCAAATGGGCAAACATTCTCTCAACAATGTCTCTATATGGAAACACGTTAACAGCCGAAACACGAAGAAAAACGAAAATTGCCTCCAGTTGTTAGTGAAAAACACTGTAATTGATAATTTATTCGCAAAATTTGTAACGCACTGTTCAGACCCAAATCTCCGGCGCCGTTCGGACGGAGCGAAAGTTTGAGTTTCAATTACAAGGCCCCTTACAGCACTTATGTCTGTGGGGTTGTTCAAAACTTTCGTTATCTTGTTCACAGACGGTTGCCCGAAATGTTACAAAATTTTATTACTCATATTAAAAATAATTACTTATTTACTGAACTGTGGAATGCGTTGTGTATAACACCTATTTTTTTATTAGTAGAGGGATAGAAAATATATATTTACTGAGAATTAATACTGTAATTAATGAGTAACTTATAAACTCATGCACAAATATAACTAACCAAACTTTACTGACGATTTAAAAGATGTGCCGAGGAGTTTCTTAGTTGTTTCTTCTCCTCGATCCCGAAGCACCTCGTCTAAACTATATTAGAAGGAAAATTTACATGCGGAAGTGTATTCACAAAACCCTAAATGATTAAATGATTCTGAATTACAATTAACGTGAGTTTCAATTTAACAACTCGAGAGGAATCGATGGAGGAAACAAGATTTCCAGATATTGGCCATGCATCTATAAAAAATTTCCATGCACGAAAACCGTGTGACGCAACGTATTCCGAAATCAGAGAACCTATTCCAATTTCGCCGGCGGTTCTCCCAAATAAGCCAAAAAACTTCGCCCTTATCGCCGGTCGCGGCTCGATTTTATTTTTTGACAACTGCCATCTATGCCTAGTGCTATTGTTCCGAGGCCGTCATTGGTCGTGTCGCGGCAAGACCAGTTCTGACTCTTATCTGATGTTTTTATTAAATCCCTCTAGAAACACTTTTACCGCGTTGGGAATGCTATGGCGTTTGAACGTTTAAGAACATTAGATATATGACGATGTGGTAATTTTAAGTATACCTAAATTAGCAAATATATTTTTTTAACGAGGCTGGTACCATTATCACAGCTGATTCTATTCTTTTCAATAGTCAGTCACGGTCCAGTCAAATCATAGGCATTTAACACTGTAGGCATCACTCATGCGTTGCCGGTTAAGAAATATGAAGAATGTAAGACAGAAAGCAGAAGAAAGAAAAGTTTGCAAATGTCGGGTATTATAAATATAACCTGTTTGTGTATATCTGTAGCAACGTAGCTCTCAAACTGATGAATGGAGTTTTATTTAATTTTCTTTGTTTGAAAAGGTGACTTCATCGACATGTTCTTAGCTCTGATTGAAGAAAATCTATTCAGTCTTTGGAAAATTATCGGCTCATTTATAGTGGATGAAAGAAAGATTGGGAAAGTTATTTTCGATATTGGTATAAACTTCACATTCATTGCATTTACTAATATGTGATTGTATTGGGTGGAATATTTTAAAAACAAAAATTACAATTCAATGAAAGATTGTGTGAGACACGATTATAAAAATAAGGCTACAAGTCTAGTTAATGCTTAAAACAGAAGCAATGAAGTAGATGCAGGGGCGGATACCGACAACAATGGATGGTTGGAATTTAAAATTACGCGTGAACTTCAGGGCTGTGCATCGGCGCAGTTTCAAGGGCAATAGTAAACTTAGACACTATACTGATATACTGCTACTATAGCAACTACACTTATTTAATATGGACCTATTAAAATTCACTTTTATTACGCGAAAAACTACTGAAGGCGAATTTATCTAAGATGATTTATTTAAGTTATTTTAAAATTTCTGTGATAAGTATTTAAACAAATAATAAGTTAGACATTTTAGGGGTAAATAATGAAAAAATCTTAATGCATTTTAGAACTGGTTAGATAAGTTATGAAAAGGTAATATTAAATATCTTTAATAAAAGTTTTAATAAGAAACATAATTAAAATACAAATTAAATTAATGAAAAAAGTATATACTCGTAAGCATATCAAAAGTCATTCCTTATAAGAATTTAATTAGCAGATAATGTGTAATTTACCTATGATATATTCTCTATAACTTCGTGTAATTGAAGATTGAGAAAACATAACGCCACAATATGAACTAAAAAATATATATTATGCTCATTATTCTTTATAATATTATAAGCCCTAATATGGTTTGATGGTAACTTTGAAGAATGTACTCGTTACAAAAATTCATATAGAAGCAAAATGTACATAGGTAAAATTTAATAATTAGTAGAATCATTTCGCCGAAACTCATACTAACAACTAGCAATTAAAATTCATAGTGTGCTAGTTACATCGGCGAGGGCGACATTCATGACACCTTGAAAACTGTCATGTTTGTGTCGACAAAGTCAAAAACGTTTGATCATTTTCAATAACACGTCATAAGAATAATAACTTCAGACATTAAGTGGTTCTTGATGTTATTGCTAGAAAATATGCTCAATACAAAAATTAGTTTAGATTACCTTCTGTTAGAGGCGCTTTAGAGTTTTCATACAAAATCATGCTATGTATATGTATTTATGGCATGCTACATGTATTCCACATAGCAATTAAAATAAAGCAAGAGCACAATATTGCGATCCAGTGTAGTTTTAGAATTGTAATTAATAAATTTAAATTCCAAAATTTTCCTAAGTGTTACAACAAAGCTAATAACCAACATTCTCCTAAAAATACTAAACGACTTCTTTAATATATTACTGAGTATGTAATTTAGTAACATATTAAAGTATGTAATGTAGGCGGATTTAATGATTGTACTAATAATAATTCAGCTGCTATAAATATAATCTCCATGTATGTTACATTGCTATACCATCATTCTTGTCTTTGATCTAGTAATTACTGAAATGGATGCTTTTTGAGTTCACGACACAGTGTCATAAATCATACAGAATCAGTGACGTGAAATCAATGAATTGAACTGAAGATTCGATTATAATTATATTGGATAATGTGTTTGTTTGTGCAGTTAATTTGAGATTAACCGAAAATTAACAGGAAATGGTAGAAGTTTTTTTGGGTTTATTGCCCGTTGAATGGATCATATGAAGAGACTGGCATGGTAAAGTAGTTCAAGCTGTTAATTTTTTTTTAAATTTTTTTTGTTAAATTAACAATACACGTATAAAGTATCTTTGCTTATGGTATAATATTGATTCGCGCAATGATATTTTATTACAATGAAAGGTTCACTTCAAAACAAATTTAATTTATTCATAGGTACATTCGTTACAGGATACGTTAATAATGTATTACAAGTTTTTGATAATCGTGTTAATTATTAAAATATACTCAAAATAAAGTAGTTTCACTGGATAGTTAAACATTTTTGCCTGAGGAAGAACGGTCTTAAAAAAACTTTTTGGTAATTTAATTATGCATAGTTTATGCGCAGATGTCATAATTTTATCTACTCAATCCTCGAATACAAATAATTTGCAAATTATTAAAACCTATTGTCTTATCGTTATCCTTCACAATTTTAAAATGATATTCCTCCACATAATCGATTGTTTCACTTTGTAGTACCTTAGTCTCTATATCGATACATCGAGCGTTATCATTCGGTCTAGCAATTTCGACTTTACGCTGTACACCTTATGGGCTTAGCTAATTAATGACATCTGTACCGGCTTCCATGCCAGTGACATCTCTATGGATGAAATCCCCGCGATAATAGTCTTAAGTACCTCGCTGCGTATTTTCTTTTACAGGCCAGTTATTGACAATTCATTAGTCATGATTGCAATCAACGACGGGATTATAATAAAAAGAAGTTTGACAAATGGTTGGAGGTTAAAATTTTACTCAAGAAATAACTTGGCAACCGGCCTTGGTTAATGGTGGCCGCGGTCAGGTAGCAATTACTATTAATAATGGTAACACTCTCGAATCGCACTTGCTCG
The DNA here is from genome assembly GCA_003671415.1 of Megathymus violae. Lineage (NCBI taxonomy): Eukaryota > Metazoa > Arthropoda > Insecta > Lepidoptera > Hesperiidae > Megathymus > Megathymus violae. The sequence continues at coordinate 1,549,622 of PDGT01000029.1, forward strand.
TTTTATGATTCATATTTGATAATAATTCTAGTTTTCAAAACTAGTTCTTGAGGATCAGTAAAGATTGAAGTTGGCTGTATTCAGGCCGTTCTAATCTTGCCTATTAAACCAATAGTCTTGAGCTCGATTCCAGGCTGATTTTACTATTATTACTATTCCAAGTATTTGTGTTACTCATAAAAATGTGTTTTGAGTTAAGGTTGCCAGTCATAATTACGTAAGCCTAAAGTGCGTTATATGACACTCATAATACAGAGAAAAAGTGCAAGTATACGACCGTTCATTTCCAGCCTTGGTCAATATGTATGCTTTTACCACTTGTCATTCTTAAAATAAGGCATGCAGTTCTATTTGTACTATTGTGACTTATGCATCTCACTAATATTTGAAGTCAAAAGTGAATAGGCTTTCACTGAATTTGTTCGCGATACCGTCAAAGGCTATTGGTTAGTCGTGTCCGTGATCCATGCAATAGAATCAACATGTCGTTGTACAAGTTAAACTCGTATATCGCTATATATCGTAGTAAAATTCATGACAGGTTCATATAAAACAATCTTAAATATATTCAAATGTATTGTTACTTCGACCTCAAGAGTTTTGAAATGTAATTGTAAAACCATTTTTAAGAATCTGAAGAAGATTGCTTGATATAATCTTCAATTAAGCGACAAGCAAAGAATTGTGCTTTGCGACGAAATTATAAGGTGTAGTAGCCGACTCGTCTCTGGTAAACTGTACAAATGCCACCTTCCCCACCGCCACCTTCCACGTATCAAGCTATAAAATGCAATTCAAATGTTATTTAAAATATGGACATTGACAACACACTTAGACACTTAGATTCCTTGTGCTGCTTATAGCATGAACACATATAAATAGCACATCTCAGACACACGAAATCTGTAAACCCACACTTATCCAACAGAAACAGATAGAGTCGAAAACATTTAAGTTTTAAAGCTGTTTTGTTATAAATGACATAACTGCTTCAGACTGAGAACAAAAAATAAACATTTGTAACAATTAAATTTACACAACCCTAAATTCGTCTCCCTTATGCATGTATGTACATACAATTGGTTCTGGTTTAGTTGTGTAGCTTGTTACGAAATGTCGCCACGCACAATGTGTGTATGTCTGTCGTCTTGTAACTTCCGAATACTGGTTTTGATGAATATCTGCGCTGTGAATTCGAAAATTTTATTTAAGCAGATCCATCGCCTCTACCAAAGGAGTTTGACTCAACTTCCAGTAAAGCGTACATGCCAAATTCCTACGCGCTTGGTTAAATGTGTTGATTGATCAAGTTAATAACGCCAGGCCCTCTCGTTGCAGATCACTAGAATCTGTGCGACAGACTGACACAGTTTAATTGCGAAGATGCTCGGGCAAGTAGTAAAATTTTCCATCTTCATGGTTGGTTATTACACTTCGTCTGTCATCACCATATCAACCATAAAATGTTTTTGATCTTTGTAGGGTACGGTTGACAAGTTGGAAGGACAGTTAATGAGCTCGTGTGTTAATTATTTTTTAGCTTCGTGTTCTTATCTTGATGCTATGTCCATAGGTTACGGTGACCGTTTACCATCGCGTGGTCTATCTGCTCACTTGCTGGTTTGAATATTAAATATGGATTGATTTAGTAAAATTTTAATGAAGTAAACAATTACTGTAATCTATGTACTAAATATGTGTATGTAAAACGATTAAAAACATAATTGCAGTAACTCATACTTACGCAGTCTCTTGCTAAATTAAGCGTTTAAAAATTAATGAATAATTATATATAATCGGTCGATGAAATATAAACCGCAAATAAAGAAGTTAATGTAATAGGATCTTTATAAATAAGATTGTTCACACTTTCGGCGAACCCAATTGTCTCTTGGACTCCATGCGGGTCGTATAAAGATTTTGAAACTCTGAACCGATTTTTTGTGCAAGTACTTATATTATTATATATTTATTGCCACTTGGATCTTAAACTCTAATAATAACGTGCAAAAAATATTACTAAGTGGTTATTATTGTTTTAATTCATATGAATAAATTCAATCACCGTATGTATGAAAGATGTAAAAGTTTATTTTTAAATTCCTACTATCAATGTTTACACTCTAGCTATACGTATATAATATCTTGTTGAATTTTTTTATTGTTAATAAAATACTTTTAATTCATCCACTCAACTTCAAATATATATTTTTTTAATTAGAGTGGATGAGATTTGATGTTAATACAGTTTTTTCAAATATTGATTAATTAATTAAATTAAATTAGTTAATTTTAGTTTTAAATTAGGATATAAATGTATATGAATATTTATATTGATTGTAATTGTTTCATAAAAATTATCTTTTTTGACTTGATTAATTGATGAATATTGACTTAATTTTTTATTACGTTCATTACTTTTAGGATAAGGTTGCCATAAGATTTTTGCAAAATTCATCGGAGACGATGGAAATGAAAAAATGTAATGTTGCTAAGCGCACATTTCGTTCCTTTGTTTTAAAAAAAATTAATGATGAACCTTTGCAAAAGGATGCCCTGTGTTTAAAATGGACGTAGACGAACATAAAAACCACCAAGAATACATATATTTTATCTGTTGCAAAAATATTCGCTCTGGCCGGAAATCAATTTGAAGACCTTACCCTCGGCAGGTTTCACCATCGACAACTACGCAGTGCTCGTCTTGTATTATATCATTAATCAAAACACGTATTAATAACTTTATGATATAAAATAGTTGCATTTTATAGCCTTAAGAGCAGAGGGGCTATTTTACGGTATAAACCGTCGGTTATCGACATGGGCAACACTAGAGGAGTTCCTAATGAAATGCTTATAATTCATTTGAAATGTTTTAAAAATCATTCATTAACGCTGGAGTTTGGACTGTTTACTTGTTTACCAAATTAAGTAATCGGCAAATCGAGGTATCTCCTTTGTTATCACCGGATATCTTTAAGTAACTTTCTGACCCGAAAGTAATGACCCTAATTTGGTTCAGTTTTTTGTAAATTAGAAAACTACTATGTATTATAGATAATTCGGTCCTGAAATTTCATTCCAATAATATTTAAAGATGATATTTCTTAAATGGTAAAACTCCGCGAATTATTCAAGAAAACATTTACATGCACTTAGAATTACTAAATAGTGTATCTACTGAAAGAGTGTTGAACCCAATTTTTTTGAAGACGCTATAAGCGAAGCAATAAATGTTACTGGCGAGCGCTAAAAAACTATGTTACATGAGTTCTTGATTGATCTAGTTTGAATGAATTGGGGTTGGTAAACCATTCCTTAGTATTATTTTAAGATCTAAAAGAAAACATTCAATAAGAAATAATACCATGTCGCCGGAAGTGTTACGACAAGTTATGAAAAATGCCATAAATAGTGTTCAAATGTACATCAACTCTAAAGGTCACCATTTATAAGCCATCTTCAAAACCTTATGGGAATGTCATGGCAACGAAATTTCATGGCCCAATTATGAGTATATAAATATAGAAAAAAAAACAATCATTTATTTATAATTTCGATAAGGAATTAAGGCTGAACCAAATAGGGTCATTACGTTTGCGCCACCTCGTATATTCAATGTATCTGGAGAAAGGTTTCGGATAGGAAATTATAATCTATCGTCGTTTATCAAAGCAGTTTAGTGGAGGAGATATTGGCTAACCCTAGTGTCAACGTTCTTTTGTTCCTAAAGCCTTAGAATTCTGTCTTCCAAAGGAAATAAAAGAAGCGAAGAACTCAAAGCTACTTTTAGAAACATTAGTAGAAGCAAAAAGTAACGGGTATAGGTAAATTTACAAAATACCATAATGAATGTCACGATCTAAGTACCTCTTAAATATTATTAAATACATCGGTATATACGGCAATCGTTTACCGGTTTTCATAAATAATAATAAATACCCCTAAATAGCAGATCAAACAGTCACGAAAGTATAATCTATAATGCACTCGCTTATAAAGTACGTCCATTTTAAGCACAGAGTAACTATGATATAGATACGTCTATATATCATCGACACAA
>PDGT01000029.1:1554055-1573937 GCA_003671415.1 Megathymus violae
GCTAGTATAATGAACTCTCTAGCCTGAATCTAATCTACGTACACACGTCACTTAAGTCGAGGTGAAACTCAAATAGTGCCGCTAATGTGTTTACTACTTTCTACTTTAAAATACATCACTTTAAGTAAACAAATAATCTAATGTATAAACAATATATTAAACAGGCTTATTTCTGGCAAAGTAAAATTTTATATAGAGATATGTAGAAACCTTTTATGAAATAGGTTTTGTAAGCCCATAGGGAAAGACAAAATATGGCGTCACTTCACTACATCCCTGCCACGAACACTTCTGCCAGAAGAAGCGGCAAGAATTCCCAACTAGTTGCTACTTCCATTTATTAAGAATTTACTCCTTGTATTAAATTTAAAACTTATATCCGAGCGGCTCTCTAAAATAGCCATCTATTTTATATCAACGATTCTTAGTATTAATGCTTTTAACATAAACTTTTAATTTTTTAATAGCACCAGACACTGGAGGTAGGCTGTTTTTTCACTATCTTCCTTTCCGCGCCCTTGGTAATTGTGAAAAGAGCTTCTAAGATATTTCCAACTCAAATACGTAGAGTTAGACCCAAAAATGCAAATAGAAACTTGTAAAAAAATTGACATGAAATTAAGAATGATATTAGAATTAAATACTTTTATACTCTGGCCAAATAATAAACTCCTATCGCAGTTCGTAATCCACGTATGTAAACCCTAATCTCTTTAAATAGCTTAGAAGTCGATTCCCGGACGGGAGAGCGCTTCGATTCCAATATACAGTTCTTGGAGCTTCTTAAGCGTATAGCGTTTTATTTTCAAGGATTATTGGACCAGAAAATTTAAACCCATTTGAAATTTCTTTCTATTTCCCATGTGGTATCACGGAAATTATTATTATTTGATCCAAAAAATAAATTGCACAGCACCTAATAGTAGATCGTCAAGTCGACAGATCCGTATAAAAGCGTGTTTAAACAACGCGTTGCGGGCCAAAGGAAACGGGGCCTCGAATCGGCTTAATTGGTTGGTTGGTTGATAATAACATCTTAAGCCAAGCAGGTTAGCGGAATAGAGTGACGCTGCAGAGCTCAGTGACCTCCAACAATGGGATCTGGCAGGATTGAATCGACCATTGTTTAACAGGAGCACTATGAGCTTGGTTGGCTTAAATCATGTCTGGATCGTACAGCTTAAATTGACATAGCATTATTATCATTCAATATAGTTCATTCAAGAAAAAGACTTCCATTGACCCAGGTTTTTGACACTCATATAATTATATTTACTTCAAGCATCTGCCATGATTGTGCATAATAGTTTATTTTCCATTCTTTCCATACTACAAACTAAGGGCAGAATATAAGAAAGTAACCGATAATAATTGGGATGTGGTTTAAGACGTCTCACCGCTCTGACCAGCTCAGAGCATTCTTCATTAAGCAAAGCAAATACCCCCTGCCTTATTCACTTGACGTTACTTAATAATGCTTTCCCTAACCCTTAATACAGTTTTTTACCAATACGCGCGTCTATTTTATGCTCCATTAATACCTTCCATTCCTCGAATCATCACACGCACTGCAGGCTAGCCCACCTAATGTATTCGGAGCTAAACACACCTACATAAAAGGCTCCATAAATCTAACGCGAAAAGGCCATTGAGCCTCAAAAAACACTTCCGTTCCAATGGGCAGCGCGTTCAGAAACGGTAGATGTGGACTCTATAGCAAATGTTCGAGCAATATTAGCATATGAATGATACACGGTAAAGCCCCCAGGTGGCGCGGCCGTGCCGGAAATAGGCTCTAGCGTGGCTACAGCTTCCTTTGTGGCGTAGAACGTAACTTGGTTGGTGATTTTTTTCGTCCGCGTGATAAATATAACTACCAATTTACGTCAGCACATATATTTTTCATGTAATTATTCCTAATTATTCCTTTATTTATTAAGTAAAGAAACATCTGTATACCCACTAACCACTTAACATCAAGTTATAAATAACAAATTTTATTCATAAAGTCGATCAAAAAATTTACGAGTAACATCGATCACAAAAACAAAACATAACATTTAGATACTATGATAAGTATAAAAGTTTTATTAGATTCATAGATAATTAAATATAAAGTCAGCTACAATAGCAATAACAAACTTATATTTCATTATCTAAATCTGATAAGGAACAGGTTGGTTTACGTTCTACGATTCAATCAGAGGCTTAAGTGAAGAGCGACAAACGATATTATGTTTCATTTGTGTTGCAATGTAACTAACGTCTTTATGACTGGACTTTTTGCAACTGACAGCAGAATCCGTCATCCATAGATAGACATTAATCATATATTTTATTGTTTGCTTTTCAAGAACTTTAACATGAGCAAACGATAAGGTGCCTAATTTTTTTCATGTCACTAGTCGACAAACGAGCAGATACACCACCTGCCAGTGAGTACTTAACGCCGCCAATGTAACTCCAAAGATATCACTGACGCGTTACCGACCGAAACGGAAGCGAGAAACTTGAATTATTATTGGTTCTCCAACACTGCGACCGAAACACCTATGAAAATTTCACGGTCGATTTTAGAAAGAAGGTGGTGGCTAGCCTGGCGGATAAAATACCGTAACACTATGCAAGTGTCATCAGTATTAAACAGGATGGTACAGAGATCAGTTACTTCTAATAGGAGGGACCTTGCGCCATAGCCTCGTCCGTTATTTAGCAGGGTGCACCACAAGCAGAGTAGGTTGCCTTGGGCTCAAGGATGGATGGAGCCACTTACGCACCACATTAAGAGGTCAATCTATAGTTGGATTAAAAGGTGCATTTAATTAAAAAATTACAAAAATTATGATATTTTGCAACGGTAGTACTGAATGTTAATTAAAATACTCGTAGTTAAATTTGGAAGTATTTGCTTTAAGACATTATTTTTGAATTTGTTTATCTGTTTATCTGTGCAAGTATAGCGATAAAACTATTGAATAGATTTCAGTGATTTTTGGCATATTTGGAACTTATATTACGGGTCATAATCTAAAAGACTTTTCATTTCGGGACATGGATCTGTTTCGAGACAATAGAGTTTAAAAATGAGTATTGATAGCCTTTCAATAGCATAGTACGAGTAGCATAATACGGATAAGCTTGAACCGAAGTGAGTGCGGGTTGGTAATTAAAAATAAATCGCAACATCTCCTAACTTGACGTCCAATGTCCCAAAGAAAGTACATGCGGGACACGTCTAACCCGGAAGGCGCGACTGCACTGATTTCAGTCTTTTTTACTTCTCCAATGATAGATAGAATCGATTCTTTTATTAGAATTTGGCGTTCCTTTAACGGATTCCTTTTGTTGTCGCTCGGATATTGTGTTGTGTAATATGTGTGTGTTGTGTCTTTTATTAACACTTTTCGTTAGAAGTAATTAATTTAAAAAATAAAACTATATAAATACATAATATTTCAAAAATCTTTATGATACAATATCTACATATTGGCGAGTAGGGTAGTGTTTTGGGTTTGCGTTTCTTTTAGCTAAGAGAGAACGGTGAAACAACTGACAGCGGTGTTAATAACGTGATTTTTTCAACCACTAATGTCGTCACCACCGTCTTAACTATTACGACTTCGAAATACGTAATGCATAGTGACTATTTTATTGATGTTACTCGTTAATCTTCGTATTTACGTGCGTGGAAGTGGACCACGTCGACAGCTAAAACAAGAAAACGCTATAAATACATTCCAATACACTTTAAGTTCAGGTTTCAAATGTGAAACATAAACTTAAATTCACATATAATTTCATATACGTTGGCCTGTATATTGTTAACTGTATACTGCACAGGCTAGAGAAAAGAGAATATCATAATAGTGATCACAATATATTTTTGAATAACTTCTTATTGTGAGAAAAATAATATCAGACTGAATTCTATGCAACGAATGTAAACATGGTGACAACATTTTGATACATATTTAAATCAGAATATGATGAATTTTCAGCAGGTTATTCGGTTCAATAGTAAATATTCGAGATAATTATTATAATATTATCTGTGGATTTTTCTACAGTAGATTCTGACATGACTCACCCAGATTACATACTAGGTCATCATACTAGCTAAGAAATGTGACTCCGAAGAATTCTCCGTATTTTATAAGTCTTATCGATTTTCATGCATCGGGGTTACATGGGGCCAAAAGAACACATTACATAGTTTACCAGTAATACCACAAACAAAACATAGAACTTATTTATTTATCTTTCCTACTAATGATAAAATTTATATGTATATCTCGCTCATACATGAAATCTGTCGATATACATACATGCTATTTTTTTTATTAAAGTATAATTTAGTAGTAAATATACTTGTATTTTAATACAAGTTACTTTTCTACTAAAAACATGAGCACTATAAGTCAATCAGTTAATCTATGTAAGTAATTGGTCCCATTCCCATCGCAAGGATATCAAGTCAAAGGCAAACTACAGAAAATGGTACACCAAAGTAAAATCAACCATGACTTCAAGTTGATAAGGATTGATATTGATCGGCAATACTTTCATGTCGTTTGGAGATGACGGAACTACCTCAGGCAAGATATTAGGTCTACTGCCTAATTGAATGGTGACCCAATATGACCTAGATATGAAGTCTGCTTGCCTATTTAATAACCGAGTCAGATGTTATGTGACCGTATAACACGATTGATCGCATGACGAAATTCTAAAAACGCAAACACAATTCTTAGTAGTACGAGATTAGAGTTCGGTTTTCATGTTACAGAAATGGTCGTCTTAACTGTTTTATTTTGTCTTCACAAGAAAAACTGTACAGTCTCATGTGGGATAAAGTTTTGTGTTGTAAATGTATTGCTTTTGACATTACTGTATACTTTTACTCTCAAAAAATATTATACATCCCTTATAACAATGCTTTAATTTTGTCTACAGTGATGACCTAAAAAAAGTTTGTTTTGTAATTTACTTTTAAGTGAATTACAAAACGAGTTGGGGAATGAACTCCCCTACTCTCCTCATTGATTCCAATAACCCAATTTTCAACTTGTTTCACATGATTTTTATTGTATTTTTGCTAGCAAAATCCACAGCTCTTAATTAGTGTTAATATTTATCTAGATATTATTCAATGCAAGTGAATTGAATAGCCCTATATCATCTTAATATCATCGTAATCTGCTTTTGCGTGCAGCAAATTGTGTGTGCATCTATGAGTCTGTGTACTTGCACATGTGTGCGCATGCGTGCGTGTGTGAGTATTGTTCATACTTCAATCGTATATTGTTTTGAAATTTGTTATCCGTTTATAATAAACTACACAACCACATATTTTTTTTTTTGGCTTTATTTTCTTACTTAGGCTCAAAATCGTTAATAATTTCACAAATCTCCATCACAGACTCAAATATTATATTATATATATTATTATATTAAACGTAATTCATCTATACTGAAATCTAATTATTTGTAAACCATTACTATGCAATGCGCAACAGTGGTGTTGATAACTGTTTAATTGACATGCATTATCGGCAAATTGATTCATTCTAATTACCGTTTAATAACCGTGATCAATTTACTCCTATTACCTTTAATTACTGGAAAATTTGAAGACCAAGATTCCAGTTACACGTGCGCGACGACCGAGCAGCTTCGGAGTAGACGCCAAGTTCCAATCCATTAATTCTCCACTTTTGGGTTTAGGTCTGTCGTCATATCTGAGTTGGCCTAGCGCCTAGTCCAATAGGTTTGGCAGCGTACCTGGAGAGATAAGTGCCCGATCAACAATTAATATTATTAGGCATACAGTTTAAATAAATAAAATTTGTACGCACGTTATCGCATATTTTAAGTGAAACTTTTCAAGACTCCACTTTCATCAATGTTATATGAAAATATTAATATTACTTTTAACAAACACGTGGGCTGTTTTGAAATAGGCGTCACCTCTAACCTAAAACATAACACAAATACGCATTTTTAAATAAACACACACTCGCCCGCATAAACAATGGATTTCTTTTTTTGTCACATATTAAACTAAAAATAATTATTGTTCTTTATTCGAATGCAATGCCATCTATGCGACGAAATTGTTACTAAAAACGTTACAGGTTCATCGCCCTAACTCGTGTGTCATGACCTTGAATTTTTACTCTTAACAGAACTCTCAACAGAAGTTTCACGCCAATAATAACCAGAAACGGCTTAACGTGCCCTCCGAATCAGAATCGCTTATTAAATTTGTCCACTTCAGTTATTCAACCAACTACCGACTGCGCCCGAAGATATAATTATTGGTACATTTTTGTTAATGGCCAACAATAGAAAGGGAGAAAGGTTGTGTAGTTCTCAAAATTCAGATTTAAGTCACAATGAGGTAAAATCTAGGAAAAAATATGTGTGTAAGGTTCGGAGGAAAGTCGAAACTATGTTAATATTTATGTACGTAAAACTTTATATATAGAGTTCAAAACTAAATTTAGATCCGAGAACTATGAAGTTAAAAAAATAATTTTGTGTGTCTTTAATATTCAAAAGAAAATACAGAAATAATCCCACTAACTCTAGATTTCAAATCACGTATCTACAGTTACTAACTGGTAATTATAGCTAGTAAAATTGAAATGAAATTGCTTACCCGACCGTTAGAAGCCGTCAGACTTTTTACTGTACGTCATTTCACGGCTGCTTACATATTTCCTAAGTAAAATGAAAAATGAAACGGACGTCAGCAACACAAATACAGAGAAGACTCTCAAATAAAATCTATTGTTCGCGAACCGCCGTTCATTTTGTACGGAACCAAAAATGTTTAAGGTGTTATGGAGGAGGCATTTTTATTGTTGATGTAGAATTCGCTTAGAACTTTTAAACGTTGTGTTCATATTCAAGTTCAAAATCATTTAATCATATAGGTATTCTGTAAATAAAATAATGCACGTAATTTTTTGCTTCCACTACCGCTTCGAAAAGGTGCTTTAATATTGAGGAGAAGAAACGGCGAAAGGAACGCCTCAGCACATCTTTTGTATCACGTAGTAATTACAAAAGTCTAAACCTGTGGGGAACTGGTTTCGACACTATTATTTTCAGGCGTCCTTGTCATTAATTTATTCATCTATACTATAATATCCTTTACCTGTAAGTTTTATTTTAGCGCGTCGCTTAAAAGTTCGAATAGGTAACTCACTTATCAACTTTGTACCTAATTGTAAAAACGAACTCCAAACCCCATAAAACAAAGCTAAACAACGTTAAAAAGTACTTTCCAAAACTAAAGAATAGTTCAATACTACACATTTACGAAAGGGACAAACCTTGGTTGTGGTCTTAAAACATGAATTTTTTTCACTGGAGTTTCTTATAATTTAGCTAGGAAGCGTGGAATATCCCTGTAGCCCGGGACCAGAATAGGGCTACGATATCTCCTGCCTGTAGTAAGAGGCGACTAAAAGGGGGCTTCCGGGATCGTGGGCGGCTAGGGTGGGAGCCTGAAGCGTCCTGCCAACGACCCTGGGAAGGACGTCGGTATGTGTGGCCGCATACCGGAGTAACACCATAAATTCGGGGATGATCGTCCGCTCATCCTGAGCAGAGCCCGACGGGGCACACGCTCATAGGACTCCGGTCGTGTTCCGATGGAGATCACGGAGTTCTATCAAAGCGCCGAGGTAGGCCACCGGGGGGATTTTAGTGCGGTAAAAATCCCACACAACCCGGCGTCGCTTCCACGGCACCGGGTACCTTTTGAAGGTTTCCCCCTCGTCAACAAAAAAAAGGTACCGTGGAATGAAAATAAGAATAATTGGTTGGTTTTTAAAATGTTGCTGATGGAAAATCCCATCAAACATAAGGCATAATAGTAATTGTTGTTATTATTGTTGTTCTTGAAAACATTCAGTTCTTTCACTGTTAATGCTTACTCTTACTGTTCTTTTAATGCTTACTCTACGTCCACTGAAGTTAAACAAGTGTATGTTAGAGATGTATTTCGATTAATTCGTCTATTTCTTTTTTATATCGTTAAAAATTAAATAAAAAATGTGATATGACGTATCCAAATTTTATTCATCGTAAAGTGTCCCGCTCCACTTCTGACGGTTGAACTACTGTGACGTCTCGATGTAATGACCACTCTATTCAAATATTAGGTGCGTGTGAATATAATTGGGATTGTTATTATTATTTGATGGAGTTCTTGTCGGTGCGTTGTTCGCGGGCTATACAGTTTTTTGATTGAATCAGCAAACAGTGAATTAATTATCTTGTGTTAAACTGTGGTGTGGGTAATCGATTTTTTGTATATTACATCGATATTTCGTTTCACGGTTACGCTCATGGTTACGTCAAAATGGTCGCGGAGGAAATCAGTTGACACTTGACACATGGTAATGACAGATGTCTGTCAATCTTACGTTTAGTTCATTCGACGTTCGTAGGCACCATTTAAGTCTCAACAGTGTTAACGATACCTCTATGCACTCATACTGTTGTGTGACGGTTTTAAGAATGCAAAATCTTTTGAAATTATTAAAGTTTTAAAATTTTTATATTTAGAATAATATCTTTTACCCCTCATTATTTATCTTTGACCTTTTAACCCTTTGATTAACAACTACAACTGTTAATTAGAGTGTTAACATTTTCAAAATAAAAACAATCTTAGCCATACAGTGGGTCAGTTATTTGTTTCAAAGAAAATGATTGCTTATTTTCTATTTATTATTTATTTTTATATTTTGTACACACAATAAAATATCAAAAAACAAAGTATATATAACAAGTTTGTACGAGGACATTACTTACTCCTAATCAAAAATTTAAAAATATACCTGTAAAATAAAAATAAAATTAAATAGGCGCTCTGGTTCCGGAAATAATCTTCAACATTCACACAAACTTACAAAATTCGCACTCTCTCTTTACAATATTAGTATAGACTGTGAAACTTTAATTATCTAAGAGTATCTCGTGTGACGCATGACACATGTCGCATGCGCAAGCCGCGCGGCTTGACGAGTCCGATCTACGCGGTCATTATAATTTACTTACCGCGAGTTAACGATGCAACATTAATGATCGAAATCACAATGAAGCATGGGAATTTTTGGGAATATTGAATTAGTGACAATTGACTGTTAAATTATAGTTACGGAATTGCTACTGAGATGTAATTTTATAGTTAATGGACGGTGTTCGTTGATAGTTATTTTTTCATTACGTTTATTGTGATTCCAACAGAATAGAATAAAGTAAACTTTATTGTTACATATTAAGTACAAAAACGTTTTATTTATTTAAACCCTGAATTTTATGAACAATGAAGCTATAGGTATATTGGCTTATATATTGAAAATATCCGATCACAAATATCTGATAGATTAGGATCTATTCAGCCGAATACGACTTAACTTTGTGAGTAGAATGGTATATGTTTCAGTAGCATCAAAATGATATAAATTATTTAATTTGTAAACCTCTTTTAAATTTTACAAAAATCTAAAATTATTTATATAAAAAATTCAAATATTTATTCACGTAATTCTTACATTACCGGTGTCAATAGAAAATAACTAACAACTGGAAGCTTAACTAAGTATGGGAACGTTGTCAATGCTTTGAATGGTTCATTGTTTTGAGAGTGCTGGTTTCGGTCCCTTAAACAAGGTCGATTAGAGGTGTTGTTAACAAGTGCCTATTTTTATGTTTGTAGCTGACAAACGCAGACATGCATCACGTGTAATTAGTTAGCCAAGTGTTGATTTTTATGTTTGTAGCTGACAAACGTAGAGATATATCGTGTGTTATTAATTAGCCAAGTGCCAATTTTTATACCTGTAGCCTTTCAAATACAGCAAGCTTACACGTTATTGATTAGCCAAGTGCCCATTTCTATGACTATAGCTGGCAAATGTACGCGTGTGTTATTGGCTAACCATATATCCATGAATACAATCTCCTGGTCGCAATGCGTGCTGCTCTGCTGAACGACAGATGAGGCTACGGCATCAGGTATTGTTGGATATCGGTGGTCTCTGCACCACGTAGAATTCTATGGGTACTCGTACATGGTGGTAGGATTTTTAATGCCTGGTTAGATAACACCCTCTTGGTAGAAATGTTATTAATATCGGTTACTGTGTCTGGGCTAAATGGCCATCTTCATCCGTCCATCTTGACCAGCAAAATCATACTTTCACAGATTTTTTTATGTCAACAAATGAACACATGCCACATGGTCTTGGAGTTTCGTATCACCAAAGGCATCATCAGTGTTGACGACCGAAAAGAAAGCACGTACATAGGTCACACTAAAATTTTCCGAAATTTTCCGAAATTGGCCACTTATGTAAACAATATTTAAAAAGTTAATACTACATTTGAAAATGGAACTCTTGAGCCGTAGAATACAAGTTGTTTCATCAGATTGTCAATTGTTTTCACAGTGTGGCATCATTTCTCAAATTGCGTGATTACAGTAAAATGAATTTAACTCGGGAACATTTTCGTTGCATGATTTTTTACGATTTTAAGTGTAATTTGACAGCTCAGCAGAGCCTCTTTCGGCTTCAGTCTGCTTTTGTGAAGAAGTACCATGCAAGACAACTATTTATAGCTGATTTACTGAATTCAAACACGGTCGTGTCAATGTCTATGATGAAATTCGTAAAGGTCGCCCGTGCACCGCTGTGAACCACAAAAGATTGATGCTGTGCGCCGTATAATCGAAACAGATAGGTATAGCACCTACCATGAGATCCAGATATCTTTGGTCATAGAAATGAGTCGAATACAGTCAATCCTACACAACCATTTGGATGTGAGAAAGTTGTGTTCTCGATGGATCCCACACAATTTGACTAATGCTCAAAAACGGACCGCATCACTTGGTGCTATGCTATTCTGGCCAGATACAACGAAGGGACTTCAAATTTGGTGTGGGGCTTAGTAACAGGTAACGAAACATGGATTTATAGCTACGATTTCGAAACAAAGGAGCAATCGAGCGTATGGGTCTTTCGAGATGAGCCGAAACCAATCAACGTGGCGCGCGTGAAAAGTGTCTCGAAGCGGATGATTGCTTCTTTTTTTAATAAAACTGGACACGTGGCGACTGTTACTTTATAAAATCGTCGTACCGTGAATAGTGACTGGTACACGACCTTTTGTTTACCGGAAATTATTGACAAACTCTATGAAAATTAAACTCTATGTAAGCGCCGTATTATCACCACGATAATGCAAGCTCCCACAGGGCTAGACAGAAAAATGAGTTTATGAAGGCGATAAACGTACAACTTATGAGTCATCCAGCATACAGTCCTGACCTGGTACCGTGTGACTTTTTCTGTTCCCAAAAATCAAGAACCAATTACGCGATCAACGGTTTTCATCACCAGAAGAGGCTGTCGAAGAGTATGAAAAATATGTATCTGACGTCACCACGGAGGAGTGGCTCAAATGTTTTAAAAATTGGTTCAATCGCATGAAAAAGTGCATTGACGCAAAGGGAGAATATTTTGAGAAACAATAAATTCATTTCTGATCATTAATAGTATTTTTTATTGTTGATTCAGGAAACTATTAGTGCGCCCTATTAGAAGCAGGGTAGCATTGGACATAATGCTCTCCCATACTCTGGGTGGTATAGAGCCCAGCAACATCCATCAGGAGAGAAAGTTCGCCATAGCCTCGTCCGTTGGTCAGGAAAGTGCACCACGAGCATAGAAGGTTGGCTTAGATTCCATTATGGGTGGATTCGTTGCACCCTAAGTTTATAAGGTATCTGTGGATAAGCCTTCCAAATTTATGTAAATGTCCTAAAGAAACAAATTTCCCGCTGTATATAAATAAATTCCACGTTTTTCGTTTTTTGTACCTATTTAAATAATAAAGCCTTCCAAAATATTGCAACTGATCTCTAAAATTATAAATGTGGTAAACATGAAATTTAAAAAACGCCTCATGAATATGATTAATATTTGTTCGGGTACGGATTTTAACTATTTGTAAACCTAACAATTTAGTGCCCCGAAGCGAAACGAAGTCAATTAATAAAATGAGCTCGTAGTGTGAATGTTTTGGGGCGGTACCTGCAGCGATTGATTGGATTGTGTGAACCGTTCATTATAATCGTAGTTGCTTAAAACCTGGTTGCAATAATGTAATTTGGTATCGAATTAACGTCTAAATGTCTAGACAATTTAAACAATTTAGTGTATGAATGAAGTGTATGGAAATGTATGAAGGAATACGTATTTTATTTATGACTAGTAACACTCGCTCACTTTCCTTTGGAAAATTCCATTCCAACATATCCATTACCGGGATTAAAAGTATCCTATATTTTAACCCAAAATATAAATTAAAAATATGCCAAGAATAATGTAAATTTGTCCAGTGGGTTAAGAGTAATACGTATACAGCGTATACAAACAGACAATATTAAAAAAAAATGATTAGGTGGTTAGGTCATAACCAAGCTTAATCTTACCTCGGTTTTATGTAATTAAATCGTTTTATTGCTGCAAAATATTGATATAAAAAATCCAAAGATAATCATTACAGTAAAAAAAATTTCGTATACAGACGTCATATAGACATGGTAATAGTTAATTAAAAATAAATGTTTATTTTTAAAACATCTGAACTTTTACATTTCAGGGTTATATGAATAAAAATAAAAGTTTCCATTTAACGTAATTAAATCTAAGTACCAATCCACTGTGTGTGGATTATAAAGACTGATCCAATATTGATAAGAAATGTTCTCATTTCGAATACAATTGATCGACGTTGAGATAGAGTCGAAGCCTCAATGCTATAGCGTTGCATTACTCTGTGTTACATAGATATTTATAGTCTGTATTCTACAGTACAGTTTCAATTTCCCATAGTTGGTTATATTGAATGATACCTAAATGTTTTATCACTTGTTTTTTAATCTGCTGTTGCGATTGGTATGAGTAACAACATAAGTGTGATCTGTACCTTTACATACAATAAACTCACAGTATCACTCTTCGGATACAAGTATAACAATTGTACCAAAAAGCAACGTACATTGTAATAAAAGAAAATAAGCTAACACTTGTTTGCTGTAACTTTTCAATTACATTTACCAACTGAAAGAAAGAAAAAAGGCAACATTCATTTCGCTATAAACATAAACTAATTCATTAATATACAATACATTACGAAACTCATGCTGAAATAGGACTGCTCTCAACCTATGCCATGAAATGGACAAGAACCACGACTGCTGGTTTTCAGCGCAATCCCTTTATTTTCGCGGAGTCCAATTAATAATGCCAACGCCAACGATTCCCACGAGTATTCCATATGAATGAAATATGTAATGATAACTATAATAATAGTTTACATGTAACTAAACATGTAAGCATTTATAGAAAATTTTATTTTTTTATATGTTTTGTTTGTAAATGCGATATGTATCAATGGAACATCTGCTCTTTTCATCATCATCATCAGGCTCTTACAGCCCACTGCTGGAGATAGGTCCCCCAGGAGATGCACCACTAAGTCCAATCTTCTGCTCTTCTTTTCCAATCTTTGTTCACAGTTCTATGTATTGTTTTGCTGTTTTGGCAGTTATTAGATTAAAAATCGCTAAGAAAAATCAGCAACTTAAGGTAACATTTTTTTACCTTAATGGTAAATCATGGTACATGGTAATCAAAGGTAGACGTGCATGGATTTATTTGCAAAAAACTTAAATGATAAGATGAATTAAAAAAATTAAATTATAAATGGTAATTAATTTAAATTTTTCACATAACCTAACCTAACCTAACCTTTCTCGAAGACATGATAATAATATTACTTATCAAGCCGCAGAAATACGAGTAATTTGTACCGACCAAACGAAATTGAACAATAACAGCGTTCAAAAATCGTAGCTGCACAAATAACGATCGTGTTAATCCATGGGAGCATACATATAAATCAATACACAGACAGACGGCTCGTGCTGTATTTATATAGCAACAATCGTCGGGTATCGATACTAGAATATAGATTTGGAACAGAAGACCAACTCACTATATATTAATATCACATCAAACAGTGTTTTGCATTCGCACATAAATACATTCGTATGTTAGTCATAATATGGAGATTTTTTTTTATTCTGTATATATAATTCAAATTTACTGTAAATAAATAATTGAAACAAGAAAGCTAGTCTATTCAGTAATTCCTTCCAGTATGCCCAAATGTGGAAAAGAGGCTTAGTGTGGTAATTTAGTTCTAGATACGTAATAATATAATAGATTACAATAATAAGTATGCATATATAAAGGAAATTTGCATAACTACGTATGAAAAATATAGAATGGTTGAAGATGTAAGAATTTCCTATTTGGTTGGAGTCTAATCCCAGTTTTTTTAACAGGTACCCCTGTCACATGTAAATCGAGGCTATAACCCTAGCCCCCTTCAGTTACAGGTCACTGAGCTCTGTTCTACCCAGCTTAGTTTCAATATTCTAGAACATTCCTCCTTCTAGAATGAACTTACAATGTTTTTATATGTTTTTCCGTTGGAATGTTGAAGAATAACTTCAACAAGCGAGTTTCTCATACCCGTTAACGCATCGCTGATGTTTTTGGTGTTACGGAAATCCATGGGCACCGATGATCACTTACCATCAGTTGGCCTGTTTTACAGAAACGAATCGTTCACCACAACATGGACAGGTGTTTTTAGATTCAAAAGTAAAGCCCTGCGAGTCTTACACATACTACCGCTTTATTTCGTTCATATATGCATTCAGGCATCCTATTATCTTTTGAAAAAATATGTTTAAGAGACTCTTCGAGGCTGGATTACCCAAGGTAACCAAATGTTCCTTTATCATCCCCATCGAGCATCACATCATAGCTTTCGACGTGATGTTCCGAAAATATACTTCTATGTCAATCAAAAAATATACCTTAATTTTTTTATAATAGCTAAAGTTGCAGACTGAAATGAAAATCTTGTTATTTTTATTATTTACTCATGTTACAAGTGAACTGCAACCGTTATGAATCTACTGTTCTCATTGTATTCTATGCCCACGCCATTAATAACAATTATCGACTAAACATCTTTGTTTTCTACCATGAGTTGCGTATTTTTACCCCGTGTTTTTGCATCGTGTATCGCTTCCTTGTTTTTTGGATAGGGTGGAGCTTTTTGTTTATTAATAGCATTTTATTAATAGGTATTGTAAAGATTTTGTAAATTAAGCTGTTACAGATCTGTAATATATTGCATCTGTAAATCAATTGTTTTATAGAATTAACTCTTGGGTTATAATGTATGCGTGTCGTAGAAAACAAGTCAGTATTATTTTTTGTGTTTCGTTTATGGTTCTCGGTTTTTTGGAGCTTATCTTAGAAAAAACAAAACAATTTTTGTTACGATCATCAATGTCAAAATTTAAAAGATGAATAAAATTTACTTTTACTGGGATATACTTTATAGATTGACCGATCTCGACAATCGACCACCGCGAATGCGTGACTAGAACCGGCGGTAGGGTTGACGTTTTACAATTTTAACTCTGTTAAACTGGAAGTTTTCCATAATTCTTCCAAAGCTATGTTAATTCTGCAAAGGAGCAAATGCAGCTTCTGTAAAAATCTAAACTGAAATGGGTCATTGTAATATAGTATGCGAGCTGTACTAAACTTCTTTGATACTTTGTACGCCAACGTCATGTTCGTTGCCAATACGATGTGATCAGTTTATTATACACTTGTGAAATATGCAGAGTATATCTAACGCTCGATTCAATTTTATGCAAAACCGCAAAGTGTACACTACTGAGAACTTGTATTCAATCACAGGTAAGGCTTTTTACCAATCTATATGTATAAGTAAAAATTTTATTACCATATGTATGAAAAATTATCTCCTGAGAACAAAGCATACGGATGTTATATTTACATGTTTTTGAGCTTGTAGGATAAGAGTTTGTATGGATAGTTCAAAAGAAAATAAATACATATCATCTGCATACGGAAATCCGTATGTGCTCATGTAAGCCGAGCTGTTGGATATCATTTATATAGTTAAAAAAAAAGTAATGGACCTTAAATATATCCCTGCTGAACGCCACATGGCTTATTCTGATAGTCCTCAATATCAACCACTTGATTTCTATTCTAGAGCATTGCCATGAACCCCTTTACTTTCCAGCTTTTTCATAAGTTATTTATGGCGCATAGTATGAAAGGCATTTTTTAAATCGATGAATGTCCCTAAACTATAATTTCACTGTCGATACTGTAGTTAAATTTTGAAGATTTGTGTAAAATTTTGAGTAAGACACAGAAATAGTTATCAATAAAAAAATATTAGGTATTTGATTCGCTAGTATAACAATGATAGTAGAAAAATATTGTTTAAATATTTAGCAGAATTTTATCGGCCAGTAACATGTTTGAATTCATTAAAAGTTTTGGAGAATCACATACTTTTTATGTATATGTGACGCATGCAAAGGTAAGCACCGAAGGTTCTGCTGTTACTTATTTTATGATTTTCGTAATTTACATGAATAACTTTCAAATTTAGAAATGGAATATTTGAACTGAACAACAGACAATTAACATAAAATATGAATCTTCACAAGTAAAATACATTTAAAAATCTATTAGATCAGCGTAATTTTATAGACGTTAAAGCATTAAATCATTGTACTTTATCGATTATGGCAATAAAATTCCAATAAAGCCACGTAACCCAAGGTCAAGTTTGAAACGGATTGTGAAACCGAATGCATCTGAAGGCGGAACGGTTATAAAAAATCTAATAAAAGCATAAACATATTCATAATACTGTTAAATAATAAATTGTGAACAATAGTAAGGCCCTGCTTGGGTCAATGCACAAGCTAAAAGCGTCTTTGTGTCTTACGTAGTACAGTCACTTCTCGAATATGACTTAAGTTTTTAAAATATATGAGAATTTCTAGAAATTTGGCTGTAGTTGTCTACAAGTGCACCGTTGAAATTAATTCATTTCTACCAAATTCATTAATGTGCAGTGTTCGCGTGAAAATGTAGAACTAACAATAAATGCGGTCAGTCTCTTTAATTATTGTGCAAGCTTTTGTTTTAGCTTTGTATTCCACGTCATTTGTATAAAGTACTAGTAACCCGCTTCGTGTAACTTAGAAAACATTGAATGAAATGAATAAAATAATATTTATTCGAAGTTGGTTTTCACAAACACTATTCGAACGTCAAATTACGCTATCGCTTCAACAGATCATTAACATTCATTCACGTTCATAAGTAGTAATCGTACCCAAAACAATAGTTACTCGTTTTAAAATGGTGTTTTTTATGTTAAAAGCCGACAAACGAGCAGACGTGCCACATGATGGTAAGTGGTCACCGTCACCCATGGACATCAACAAGAACAAAGGTATCACTGATGCGTTGTCGACCAGGAAATGAGGTGAAGGTAAGAAAGAATGTACTGGCTCTCAAGCTCCCAGCTAGAACAA
The DNA here is from genome assembly GCA_003671415.1 of Megathymus violae. Taxonomy (NCBI): domain Eukaryota; kingdom Metazoa; phylum Arthropoda; class Insecta; order Lepidoptera; family Hesperiidae; genus Megathymus; species Megathymus violae. Next base: position 1,571,601 of record PDGT01000029.1, read on the forward strand.
GACGAGTCGTTTGGCAGCTGACTCAAGCAGGAGGGTGGTACCTAGCCAGGTAGGCTTCAGGGAAATATAATAATACCACTGATAATAATAATGACTTAATAATAATACTTATAATCCTTACGTGAAGTTCTACCACAAAGCACGCTGGCTTCTGTCGCCTCTTGCGACACCCTTTTCTACCAGCATGGGATTGGGGCGAGTATTCTAGGCCACCCCAATGCGGCCAAACATGATTACACCATATACTGAATACTTTCTTATAATTCAGTTTTATCTATTGGTTAGAATAGCCTGAAAATACATAAAGTAATTTTTGAGATTACCGCGTTCGGGTGCATAGATAATTTGAATTGCAGTATGCAGTAATAATGATATTTACTTAAACATAATATAAGTAGAACGCTGTTCGCTTTTAACTTAGGTATAAACTAAAAGTCGCACAGCCTGGGGCGTGTGGCTCAAAGAACGATCGCGATAACTCCACCACTAGTCGAGATTCCATGGATGTCGTTATGCGAGAGTGAAGAAACATGCAGATTTTTACGTTTTCCATTATAACAAAGACGGACATGGAAACTGTTATGACTCTTACAGTTTTCTTATATTTTAAGAATACAAATATATTTACATCTACTAGAATTGACAAAAATATATAAAAAATATTGTGAAGTAAAAAATAGAATTTTTGTTAAGCCAAAAAACCAAGAGATTTATGAAAAATATGATAAACTTCAAGTCTAATAAAATTATATTGAATGTAATATTCATCCATGTTTATATGGTTCATAGTTTACTGAAATTGAGACACTTACGCAGGCTAAGCGTGCTATTTGTGAGACAGTCCCTAAATTAATTCATAGACTGTATCAGTCCCTGTGTGTATCTTGTTTTAATCTCCAATAAATTCAGGGTATACATTGTGATTACAAAAATTGTTTAATGAGCAAAATTTAATTATTTAAAATTTAAAGGATATCTGTATAAAACGATATATTTTCAAGATAATTCATCACTTCCGTTTCTGCTCTCGTAGCAGGCGGACCCCTCCGACATACTCTCGAGTAAGTCCTTCACTTTTTCGACTGTATTTACTGTGCCGTCGAAACCGATCGACCGCGACTTATTTGTTGCCCTTTAGTGTTATTTTGTGTTGGCAATAACTAAGTGTCCGTTTCGCGCTTTGAGTTGGTTGATACCTAACGGTGACAACGAAGCCAACTAGCGTTGACCCGGTGCGCTTCTCAGTCCTCTCGGACTGAGAGAAACCCGATGAGAGAGGACCCGATCCCACTGCACTGGGCCTTCCCAGGGTGACGGTTAGTGGCTATTTCCGCTAGGGATAGTCACTGTTTTCGTAGTCTCGCCCTTTCTATCTTTGTTTCTAGATTTTTTGTCGTTCGTTCTCGAGTCTCTCCCTGCCGCGGCAGGGAGGATCGCTAGGTAGGATGAATCCAGCCGAGTTAGGGCTAGTTCGTCGCATTCTCGGAGCCCTGTCTCCATTCCTCAAGGCGCCCATCGATGAGGCCGCACTAGTTCAAGCCATACAATCCGACTCACCCGCGTCCCCTGACGCCCCTCAGGCCCAAGACGTCGACTTTTCCGACGCACAATCAATCTCGTCGCGTAAGCGGCCAATAGAGTCCGACGGTTCGTTAGGACTTTCCGACGACGGCACCGTCACGCCGTCGCAATCAGATGACCAGTCTTTCCTACCGGTCGTATCCAAGCGCACGAAGCGCCTAACTAAACGCGCCGCGAAAGCGGCCTCAGAGGAAAAACCCTCCCTTCCCACTCAACCTATCCCGCTCATGTCCTTAGAAACCAGCGCCCCGCCCTCCTCGTCCAAGCAATTCCCGCCCCTCAAACCGGCATCCCGTTGCTCACCCGTCCCTCCGAAGGCCAAGGCCCCGCCACCGGTATTTGTCCGGGACAAGTCAATGTGGCTTAAAGTCACACAACTGTGCGCAGACGCGAAAGTCTATTTTACTCACGCCCACGTAGTAGGGCAAACCGTCAAAGTAACGTCTCCAACGACTGAGGTCTTCCGCGCACTTACGAGGCTCCTCACCCTCAACAAAATACCGTACCACACCTACGCTCTTCCGGAAGAGCGCAAGGTGCGAGCCGTTCTCCGCGGCGTCCCGTTCGAGCTTCCGAATGAAGCCATTCTCGCCGACTTAGTCGCTCAGGGTCATCCCGTTGAAGCTGTGCACAAAATGCACAGTAACACGGGTAGACAATACCCATTGGCTCTCGCCATCCTCCCTAACACGCCCGAGTCCCGGAACATCTTCCGGGCCGACTTGACCATCTGTGGTCTATCATTTATCAAAGTAG